>VRYO01001463.1:24706753-24721636 GCA_009812075.1 Sialia sialis
AACAGCAATAAAATGATCCACAGTCTGTACACTGCCATTTTCCTACACGAAGTGCAGCACTGCCCAGATGTTAGCTAAACACAATTGCCTCCTTCAGACTTCCTCTGCCCTGCCTCTGTATCAGAGGAAGCTGCAGAAGTTTTATGACTGAACCTTAGCCCTGAGTTCAGTCATCAGGCTACAGGCTACATTTGCGTCTGGATTTGCCATGTCACTGACTGCAAAGCCCAGACTTATGGATCCAGCCAAGATCTCCATCTCAAATCAGCACTAGAAAGCAAGAACCTGATGTCTTCTGGACCTTAATGCGCACTTCTAGCTCCTTTCAGGTCCAGGTCAAGAGAGCTTTTTACTACACCTTGAAACACAGCAGAGCAGAAAGAAAATCCTTCCCTCTCAATTCAGGAGGGACATTGAGGTGCTGGAGTGCATTCAGAGAGGGGCAATGGAGCTGTTGAAGGGTCTGGAGCACAAGTCCTGTGAGGAGCAGCTGAGGGAACTGGGGATGTTTAGCCTGGAGAAAAGGAGGCTCAGGGGGCCCTTGTTCTCTACAAGTACCTGAAAGGAGGCTGTAGTGAGATAGGGGTCAGACTCTTCTGCCAGGCAACCAGGACAAGAGGACATAGTATTAATGTGCATCAGAGGAGGACTGGATTGGACATTAGGAGGAATTTCTTCACAGAAATGTTGCATTGGAATGGACTCCCCATTGAGGTGTGGAATCACTGTCTAGGGAGATATTTAAGGAAAGAATGGACACAGCATTTAGTGCCAGGGTCTAGTTGACATGATGGTTGGTCACAGGTTGGATCTTAATGATCTCAGAGGTATTTTTAAACTAATTTATTCAGTGATTCAGTGATTCTGTGATTTGTACCTGTGTATATTGGTTTCAGCTCCAGCAGCCTCTATTTCTATTGACAGGGCAAGGAACTAAAATATGAGACCTGATACCTCATGTAATTCCTGCTTCCTTTAATATATTCTTACATTCTGTGATTGTAGCCAACCTGTTGATTTTGGCCTGGAGTCAGCTACCAGGACTCAGGTGACAGCAGTGACTAATGACTGAGATACTGGAAAGAGTAACTACAGCTCTCTGCACCAGAATCCTGATTTTCTTCCTCATGCCCAGGCCAGGAGGGTTGTAGATCAGTGTCACAGCTTACATGCTGGCTCACTTTCCCTGGTAAACTTACAGGCATCCTAAACTGGGGCATTTCCCTCAAGAATACTCTGACTCAGCATTGCATCCCTGTGACAACTCAGATTCTCACCCAGCCCCCTCCTGAAGCAGCAGCTGTCTCAGAAGGTAATTTTGCCATTTTTCTCCCCAAACATCTCCCAAGGGGGCTTTTAAATAAGAAGTCTGAGATTTGAGACACCAGTTTTTATTTTCTTGGGAGAAATAAGTAAATTAAACATTTTTTCATTCATCTCCCATCTATTATGTTGAAGGTTTCTTTACAGACACATTGTATTGTTAAATGTTTTATTTCCCACTTTTAATTTCTACCTGGCCATTTATACTCTCCTCCTCATAACCACATAGCAGCCTCAGGTAAAACAACTGAAAACTCAGATGGAACATACAATGCTCACAGCTTAATATAGTATAGGTTTTCTCTGTGCATAATGTTATTTTATACTTACAGTTGTGTGGATACTTTTAAATACCTATCTGTAACTATGCACCTTCCTGAGAATTTCTCAAGTATATCCAATATGTATGAGACCTGTATTTAAAAAAACAAACTAAACAGCCACCCAACCCGGCCCCACCCCAAAAACCTCTAAAAATCTGTTGAGATGATTCCAGAAAAGAGCCAGACTACAGCAAAGACACTGAACATCTAAAATAAAATAGCATCTATTTGTTCTGACATGTGGAAAAACATGTCCAGGAGCTAGCAAATCAATGTGAAAATACATACTGCTAGCCTTCATGGAAAATTCAGGGCAGCATAATGCAAGTTCTCCTAGAATTCAGCATTGATTATTATGCTAATATGGCCATAAAATAGGAGCATATGGCTGGAAGAGATGGTCTAGGTCATGATCTTGTAGACAGTCAGGATCATGTAGGATAAAACATCCAGAGCTCTGAGCAACTGAGGAAAATTTTCTAGTTCCAAGGGCTGTAGAGACTCCACAAATAACTAGTCCCCTAGACTGAAAAGCATCTCCATCATCTGTACTGAATTTATAGTTTTACATGGGCTGTGTCACAGTTGTGCCATGGGAACCATGAGTGAGAAACTGAGAACATCTCTCTACTAGCATAGTACATGCTAAACAAAACTCACTCAAGGACTGACCACTTTCTTCTGTATATAGAAAGGCAAGAGAAAAAGTCTTTTAAACTAAAACTCAGGAGAGAACCCCCTCTCCTGATCAATAACTTCTTTAACCCTTAGCATCTTCATGAAGCTATAAAACGTATTGTGACCCTCAAATGTATCTTGCAAACTTCCTCGCTGCAGTTATGGTGAATTCTTTTCAGTTTCAAAACTAAAAGCAAAATCTGCCTCCCCTAGAAACTAGAGCATCCACCTGGGGAAATCCTCCCATGCCTCCATAAGACATGTAAAATGTCTTGAGATCATGTTATAAATTCAATAAAAGCCCCTAAAGTTCCAGGTACTTAAGGTATGTCTCTGGCTATGACATGTCTGATTGCCCATGCCCACAGCCTGGCTCAGAAGCTTAAAGATGGCTACCCCATGCCATTTGAGACACTACGAAAAATCTACATGGGTCTGACAAATATGACTCCGATCTTTAACTTTTCTGGACTGCAGCTGGAGTCCAGGAGCAGTGCCTGAGGATATGGCACTAGTTGCTGCTATCTAGGGGACTGAAGTGATCCACCAATGTCCTAGACCCAAACATTTCCTTATTCTGTTATATAGCTTTCGCTATACATCAGCTGAAGTCCATCTTAAAAGAAATTTAGCTTCACTTTCTCCCAGAACCCATGTGGATACTCTTAAAATTTTGCTCCTCAGATACTAGGAATTTCCGGAATAGATTTATTAATGATCAATTTACTGTAGTTTGATTTTATGTTAGGCATAAGTGTTAAGACATTCTATTTCTCCAAACATATTTCTAGAGTCCTTATTTATCCTCTTCCATTTTTTTATTCTTTTCTTTTCTTTTCCCTGGTCTTGGCCAAACAACCTCTGGAAAGTATTACTGTAAGTCTTTCTCTTTACTTAATAATTTCTATAGATTGCTTCTGCTTCTCCTCCAGTTCAATTTTAACTTTTTTGAACACAGATGACCAGCCCAGCACACAATATTCCAAATGACACCTCTAGCAATGATTTGTTGCAGTGACACTTCTGCAGTTCTCTATCTCACATTAGCATCGTGCTGCGTGCCTTCTAGCATAAACAACCACTCAGTTCTGGAAATATTTTATAAACTTTGGGCAGTTAAAAGTAATAAATCTGAGGAAGAAAACATTTAACTTGCAATTTCTCTAGAGCTAGGAAGTTTGAAATAGAATTTTTTTGCAGGCAGGACGTTTTATATGGACTGTTTCTTTTGTTCACTCCTTCATTTCCTCAAATGCTGCCAAAGAGATTTTCCACCAGAACTTTGTCATTTCACTGTAAACAGCCCTTGGTTCTTCAGGCTCTCTGTATATCAACAACTGAGGACACTCTTTTACCACTCTTTTTTTCCTGTTAGTAAGGAAGTAAACTTTATCTTCATCATATATTTTTATCCCTTATCTACAGTCAGCATCATTTGCTGGAGCATGTCTCAATTGCCAAAAGGCACTGATGTCAAGGTCTGAGAACACTGTCAAACTACCAGCAGGCTCTTGAGAGAAAGAGCTGTCACAGTATACCATAAAGTTATGTGACTTCTAATGATGCATTCATACATGGTACGTGATTTATGTTACAACGTTACAGAGACAGAAATCCCAGTTTGCAAAATGTAATCAAGATACCCACCTCACTCACAAAAACACAATGCTTCACCTTGGACTGTCAGGAAATAAAGTTTATCTTTATAAAACAGAGATGACCATACTTTAAGAATATTATAACAAAAAATTCAAGTTTAGTTAAGATGCCTGACTAGGAGAGGAATATATACAAACTCTCCCCCGTCACTAAATGCTTATAGAATCACTACCCATCATTCAAATGGCAAAGAACTTACTCTTTATACTGTCTGCAGTTAGGTCCTGGAATGTGAAATGGTTTTGCATTTCAAGTTAAATAAGGTACTTGCAGAGTGGATAAAGCAGGAATAAGTTCAAGCTAGTATAAATTGGTGTCACCTATCTTTCTAAGCACACAAAAATGAAGCAGAGGAAAACAGGGAGGAATGCTCCTAGGAAATGTAGGTAACATCCTTATTATCAGTGTTTCTGTGTTCCCCCCAACATGAATATCACTGTTATTCAGAGAATATTGGTGGAAGTTTTTACTCTTTTCTCCTGCTTTGTTCTGTAAATATCCACATTCCTAATGCTCCATTTAGTGCCTATAAACTCTATTAATTTTTACCTTTTCTTTGTTGGCAATAGTCTTGTTCTAGCCTCAGTTGTCTTATTTTCTTGAACAACTTTGCAGTCTGTCATTACCATCTATCACACATTAACCTGTGTAAAACTTTCCTTTGGTAAGAGCAACTGAAGGGGCTTTGGCTTCTGTTATCTTTGCCCTAACTAACATAACATAGGAATTACATGAAAACTCCTCTTTTTCTTCAAAGGTAAAGACAAAACTCCAGAAGAAGTACTGTTTGTGCTGCTTACATTACAGTGATGAATCTCAGCTTCCCTTTTAAACAGAAAGTGCAAATATTTCTGTGGCACTGAAGAATTTCTGTTATTCAGCCCAAGAAATTAAATAGTAAAGCCATTACTGTCAAACTGTTTTGGGATAGTGACACAGCACACGAGCAACCTACAAATTATATATTTTTGAGGACCAGGTAATCCAAGTACTGAGAAGACATCTCCAGTATTTCTGTCACTTAACAATGTCCTTAGACCTCATTCAATTAAAGACTTTGTCTCCTACCATACAAGTGCAAGGGACTGAAGCATAACTTCCCCATTCCCTCCAATACTGCTTCTGACACTCTTGCGGAGGTTCTCAAAAGCCTTCTCTTCTGAACTTGGCTGTTATAAGAGTTGTCTGTGGATACATAGGATTCACCTCAACCCTTGACCTCTGTGATTTTGGCTTCTGGCTGAAATCCTGGCAGACATCTACCTGTCAGCAATTTGCTGGAAGGATCCTGCCGTCATCTGTTTCAAGCTCTCTGAACAGGAAAATGAGAGGGGGGTTTTGTATTTCAAAAGACTATGGAGCTCAGGGATGGTTTTTTAAATGGAAATTCTGGCTGCTAGAGTCATTAAATATAGTTCTGCTTCTCTTCTAGACTGTAAGATCAAACAGCCCAGGCAACAGGAAGAATATTTGCTGACTTACGGTGCATGTACAATTTTTGCAGATTGGCTGGCTTCATTCTGCAACTTACTATGAAAAGGACATAAAAGTGTCATTGACATGTCTGGTTTTGTGCTGAAAAAATCCTATGCTAAAAAAATTTTCCCAATCTGTTTCTGAACTTTTTCTTCATGGACATTCAAGCTCTAGAACTTGTTTTTCTGGAATCTGTTGATTGATTTTAAAGAGACAATATAGTTTGAAAGTTATCTTAGTTTTGACTTGCTTAACAGTATTTTATTTGAAGGATCTGGGAGGAAAATAATTAATTTTTTATGATAATCCAATCTAGTAATGGGGAAAAGAAACCATAAAAAGTTATGCATAATTTAGTAATGTCTAAGACCATAATCCAGAAATCTTGACTCCATACTCTCTACAGAACCAAAATTTTCACTAAATTAATCAGAGTATTGTCTTTCAATCTAGAGTAGAAATAACATAAAAAAAAAAATCCCTGCTCAGTTAATGATCTGTAAGAGGAAGCCAGTTTATATTCAGTTAACCACATTTGAGCTTCCCAAAACCAAATCCCCACAATATGGGAGAGGCCAGCTAAGGCAGGAGAGTATCCCTAAACTGAAATTCAAGTAGGATTCTTTTATTTTAGGATGCTTAACCAGAAGTACATGTGCTTGTATAATCTTCAGTTTGTGTGTGTGGACAGTGCTGATTTGCTATAGTAAGAAATGTGGAATATCATTACTTAAGCAAATTTCTGTTAGTGAAGGTTAATGTTTTGCACCTAAAGAGTCCATTTCACAATTATACTACTTAAAAGTGATTGGTAGCCAAAGTAAGAGAGAGAAGATTGTTAACTAATATAAAATATCAAATGAATTTCTGTTACTTTCTAGGAATTAAGAATGTTTCTAAGTAATCAGGATTTATAAATGTTTGCACCATTATTTCTTTTATTTTCAATTAAAATAAATTATTTGTTTTGTTTTTAATTAAAAGAAAGCTCCAAACCAATGGAGTGCTGATGGTTTCTCCATAAATAATCTGAGGATTAAAGAGGAAATATTAAAACATGCATCCTTTAGGTAAAATATACCAAAAGAATCTGCAAATTTTTGAGACTTGGGACTGTCAAGTGTGAAGGACAATTTTGGAATATATCAAAATGGAGGAATCATAATATATAAGTATGGGATCTGGTAAGAAATGTGCTGAATGAGGTCATTACAGTGCAAACTCCAAGAGACTGTTTACCACACCGAAAAAAACCACTGGATCATAAGAATTTATCAGCACATATAGTTTGGTGAATGGGCCATTGTAAGGGCCCTTTCAAGAAAAATTTGTGGCACCATTTAGTTGACTGACTGTTCTGTCCTTTTTGAGAGATTGGATTCCCTGTGTGAGTGCTACACTATAGGAAGACACTATGATTTTGTTTTCTTAGCAAGACTGAGTGTTTGGGCAGCAGCTTACATGAAGGAAAAGACGATTTAAAATCTTAATGCAAATACTCCTAGCATAGTTTTTCAGCTCTTTAGGTGAAGCTGGCATTTTTGTGCCTCTTCACAAAGGAATAGTCACAGAAACACAGAATCATAGAATGGGTTGGGTTGGAAGGGACCTGCCACAGGCAGGAACATCTTCCACTAGATCAGATTGCTCAAAGCCTCATCCAGCCTGACCTTGAACACTTCCAGGCACTGGACGTTCACAGCTTGTCTGAGCAACTTGTTCCAGTGCCTCACCACACTCATTGCAAAGAATATATTCCTTTTATGTCTTCATGTACTCTCTTTCAGTTTAAGATTGTTGCCTTTAATACTGTCACTTCAGGACCTGATAAAAAGTCTCTCTCCATCTTTTTTATAAGACTCCTTTAAATATTGAAAGGCTGCATTAAGGTGTCCCCAGAGACTTCTTTTTTTCATGCTAAACCTGGAAGCTAGAATACCCTCCAGAAATGTCAAAAAAAGTTCTATTGTATTTCAGCAAAGGCATGATAGAATAACATGGCTTGCTGCAATCACAGAACCGTGGGATGAACTTTGTAGGAATTGCACTGACATACATGACCAGGGACAGCAGTTCTGACTCACTTGAAGCTGAGATGATCCCTCAGAGCATGACTCCCTCAAGGTTAGGCAAGCTCTAGTGGAGCAATTCAAGCGAGGACTTAAATCTCTGCCTTGAAAATCTACATGTGGAAAGAAACCTTGTAAAGCGAGCTGCAGTAGCATAGCTGGGAAGCCAAATTATTTCAGGAACTACACATAAGAAATTCAGTATTTCTACAGGGTCAGAGTTTTCTAGTAAAATTTAGAACTTCATAAAACCCTAGCCTGGTTTTTGATGTTGAGACCTCACATTCATTTGGGCTCAAGGTCCACTTTGCCCTGAATAATTTCTGGAAACTGAGTTTTGTCACCTCTAGGGCTTTTAAAAATGCTGACCCACCTGCTAGTAGTAGTGGATAGGTCTTACTTTTTTTTGTAGGCCTTTCTAACTAAGCAGAATGAAAGATCTCTTTCTGAGATGGTTTTGGAGCAGCTGGATAGAAGATCAGAGCTGCTACTGGAGCAGTGCCATCTATGCAGAGTGAGAAAGTAGACTTGGCAAAGGGCTCTGGCTGTACCAAGTTGGTCCCACTGGCAGATGAAACTTGAGCAAGCTGTCTGAGTTATCTTATTATACATCTGCTCCTTGTAGTTTATCAAGGCACCCAGGGCATTGGTTAGTCTGACAGAGATACAAGATTCAAGTTAAATTATACCCCATGCTAGCACTCTCTATGCTAAAATAACAGTTCTTTTTCTCCCATTATGGGATTATTATGACATTTAAATTTATGTGCTATTAGAATTTGCTTTTCAGATAATTCTGCTGTTTTAATGGGTTCACTGAGTAGTTTTCATGTACTTTCTAATCTCAGATGTCTTTATATAGCAGAAACAATAAGAATGGCAGTGATAATGAAAGCTTTGCAGTACTTACTGTCCAAAAATATTTACATTTTGAGAGTCCTTCTTTTAGTGATATTTTCACAAAGGATTTTTTTAATGTTCTTTCTGCATTTCAAAGCTTAATGATTTTATTTTCTGAGCCAATAATCCACCTTTACACTTCATGTGAGGTTGTGTACTAAGCAAACCTATTTGCATTAAAGATGATGACATTTTAACAAAGTTTGGCTGTAAGATTTGTTCAGTATTTTTGCCAAGCAGCAGCATACATTGCTAGAAAAGTTCTTAAAAATGCTTTGCAAAATTTTTCTTTTGGTGCCATGGACATCTCTCCAGGTTTTATTTCCACTGTTCTCTTGCAAAATGAAGCCTTGGTATCATTTTGCAGAGTTGTCTCATTTATCTGGAGAAATCAAGACATCCTTGCGGGTATAGAATGGTTGCAGAAATGAGGTTGGCATGCCTGACCACTGCTACTCATCAGACCAGCCTAATTCTACATGAGTTGTATCCCTCCACATCAATTATAGAGCATGTGAACTCCCTCAGTCCGCACAAACACTGACCTTCACCATGGCCCCTCATACTGTGAAGCTTATCCCTCCTAAATGAGCAGTGCCTGCCATTCCAGAGCCCCTTGCCATATGGCCCAATGTGCAATGCATTTTCTAAGCATCAACTTGTGCATGCTTCATGAGGTCTAAAACAATCACAGGTTTATTCACTCCTACTCTGCATATTCTTTTGGCTGTGGCTGAGAGAATTTCTGGCCTCATGGTTTCCTGGGAGTGATATGGATTCACCCATATGCATGTCAGTGGGAGCTGCCAAAAGAATGTTAACTGGTGTTAAAGTTATGTCAGGGAGCATGGAAATGAGCCAGGGAGCAAGCTGGCAAGTGTTGTGTATGGACCCTCTATATACAAAAAATAAAGACTTCTGTGTGTGCAAGCCTGGAAGGGGAATGGGGAGAGGTAAAGGAGACATTTATCAAGAACAGGTGAGAGTGCTCAGGAAAAATGACATAAACACTAGGGAGCAGCACTTATTACACTTAAGATTTGTGTTAGAGAGGTCAAGGAGCAGCTGCTGGCTGAAAAGGAACCAGTCACCTCCGTCATAACTCTGATGCATGTCAGGATGCGCATGCAAAGTAATCATAGTACCGTGGGTATCCAAGGCTGCTCAAGATGACTTCTTTCAAGACTGACATGGCCTAAGTTAAAATGACCAATTAAAATGTAATAGCTTATTTCTTAGAGATTGTCAGGAATATGGGTCAGCTGTTTGTGCCCATGATGAATTGTCCCCTTTGGGTGTAGATAGGATAAACATGATAGAAAAAGCTTTAATTGGTGACATGAGCTAATCATTAAAATTTATGAATTTTTGACAGGATTTTGAAACCCTAAATTACACGAATTTGATACTTGAAAGATCAAATATATAGAAAAGGACAATTCCTAGCTTTGTTAACACAAGGGGAGACATTATTTGTGAATTTCTTAGATAAAGGTTTGTAAATGAGTAAACAACAGACTTCAGTTATGGGTCTGTGGATCCTTCTTTGAGCAGTGACAATGTGAGATCTGTCCAGAACTAGCAAAGAGGCCAGGCTAGATGGGGCAAATACCGTGAGGCAAGTCACCTCAGGCTAGGGCAAGTGGGTAATGCAAAGAAGCTGACGGTGGAAGATGAGCTGTCTGATGAATGGATTTTTTTAGAGGGTACTGTGTCTCTTGATTTCTTGTGTGGCCAGAAGTTTTCCAGGTGCTAAGGAAGTATTGTGGTGGCTGGCATCTGGGATGTGAATGAGCATGTTAAGATTTGTGAAGTCAGTTGCATTGAAAAGATTGAGGACTAGCAACTGGAGATGTGCAATCTTATTGAGTGAAAAGGACAATTTATATTCTGAACTTTAGAGGAAATTTTATGGTAGGACATCATCACTGGATGAATAAAAACCACCAAGAAAATTGAAGGAGTAAGCAGATACCATACCAGGAACAGGAAAAAGTTTTACTAGCAATGCAATTATGTTTAGAAGATAGAGTAGTATGGGCATAATATGAGACATGCCAAGAACCTGCCCAGGCCAGACTTTGTGAAGGAAATTTAAAAAATAACAAAAGGCTATTCAGCTGTATAGATAAAAAGAACACAGGAAGACCTGAGTCCACTACACAATAATGACAGAACAGAGATTAAAGATTATCTTGCTATGTCCTGAAAAGTAAATGAACACAAAACCTTGGAGTCTAATAAGACCAATTTCTTTGGTAGGCTGGAGTTCATTAGCTGTCATTGGTGGAAGAATCAAAAATCTGATGGTTTTTGTCAACATCAGATCTTGCATGGACTCCAGTGAGATGTTTATCAGTCATTAGTAACTCTAATTATCAACATGTGTTATCAACATGGGTGAAGACCTGACTAATATCCACATGAAAACCATCATCAGCTCTACATATAAATGACTCAAATATAATTGTGTGAAAAGAGGAGAAACAGGAGGATTGAGGGGTATTGACTATGTGTGTATTGTAGCTTTGGCAAAATCCTGCAAATTACAGCTATTTTAACACTAAATGGATGAATAACCATTAACAATGTACAGAATAAGTGCAAACTGAATTTGGAACTCTCTTTTCACCTCTGATTGCCCTTATCTGACAATGGTTTTGTTGAATGGCAGATAGAGATGCAAGGCTAGAAAAAAATGTTCTTGTTTACTGAGTTTGCAAAATTTTCAGAGGGTGAGAGCATTGACTTTTCCAATATCCAGACCCAAATAGAACTAAAACATTTATATCTGTTTTACTTAGGCAGTGCTTGCTAATTCCCATCTGCAGTTTTTCAGTTGCATAAATACTGAACTGACACTACCAAGTTTGCCTTCTTGTAGCACACCTTCTATAGCAACAGATTTTCATGCTGAGTCAAGTCCCTTTCATTTTCGTAGTTTAGTAAAACTGACATGGTGGTTCCTGTGACCTGGACATAGGGAAACAACCATCTTGGTATAGGGAAGAAAGCTATAGAATACTTAGAAAATGTTTTTTGAGTCTCTCAGTGAAGATGATTTACTGTCCTCAATGCATAAGCTCCAACACAGCCATTCAATATTCAGATCTGAATGTCTCACACATACAAGACTGTGTGTCTCATAACCTGATCTAAAAAATGCTGAAGGGAATTAGAAAATTTCTTCCATATACACAAGCTGATTTTTTGGTCTTACAAGTATTTTGAACAGTGAAGGCATGTAAAGTGTAGGGGAGAGAAATACCAATTTCCAGTCCTCTGATGGAGTTAGTGGAGTTTAAGAGGTTAAGTAATTGCTTGAAGCGACACTATAAAGTTTATTCCATTGAAGAGCTCATATCCAGTCCAGGATCCTATGCCTACAAGCACATCTATTCACTCAAGAAACGTGGTGTTTTTCATTCAAAATAGTTGAGTCTTCAGTAGTATAGGCTGATCACAAATGAATCACTAACACAAGCACTGAAATGCCACTTTAATACCTGTAGGGTTCCATAAGAATCCAATAGTTCTAATGGGATTATAGGAAGCACAAAGAAAAAGTCTAGTAATGTTTTGGAAAACAGTTCCTAGAGTACTTCAGCTTAATATTGGGCAAAGGTAGCTGTCATTTGAGGAAGTCTATACTGAAACTGGTAAACTGAAAAACTGATAAATCTTCAGTAAAAATCTATGCACCTGAGAATCTGAGAATTGGACTCAGATATTCAAAGACTTAAATGAATATTTTGTCCATAAGAAATGTCTATTTCTTTCCGGGCATGGAAAATTCTATTCTTGGATAGGAAAGGAGTTGTAAGATGTCTAGCTAGGTGTTCACAGTAAAGCTTCCACAGCTAACATTAATTAATTAAATTACCTATGCAAATTTTACATCTTGATTGCAAAACGTTGAGTCCTAAGAGACCATAATGTCCTAAACAGAATAGAAAGAATGTTCATTCCAAATATGCCCTTTTGGAGGACATAAGGCAGTTTATGATATTGTGAATATTTTAAGGTGTTTTATTTTGTGATCAGACACTTTGTTGCTGTGAATCTTCAAAGTTTCTGACAGAGAGGACAAAATCAAAAGCTTTAGTAAAATTATGATTGTTCTGTGATGGCCATCATGGTGTAGGTCTTTTGTCATGTGTTCTAATATTGCTTACAGCTATGAATAGTTTTGTTTGGAAAAATAGCTGTTGTTGACTTGAATGAAAAGCTCGTTGATTTAAGACAGTGAGATATATATTTATTTGATTAGCCTTATGTCTGAGCTTGTGAAGATATATTTTCTTGCAGTGGCATACAAATTAATTTATAATTTTTTTCTAGAACCATACAGTTCTAGAAACCTTATGCTGAATCTTTCTTGTATTTATGAGGGTCACTTTATACTGCTTCCTCATGCAGCTTGTTCCTGTTTACCTTAACGACCTCTTTCTTTTTTTCACATGACTTTTGGAAGGTGAGCACAGCTTGCACAGCACCAAGGCCTTTTCTGCTTTTCACAGCACCCACGAGTCAGGAGGCTGGGGGTGCACAAGGATTTGGGTGGGGACACAACTGGCCCCAGCTGATGAAAGGGATCATATGCTGTCCTGCTGTGTCTACAAAGCTGAGGAAAAAAAGGGGGGAAACATTTGAAATGATGACTTTTTTCTTCCCAAGTGACCATTAGGCATGATGGAACCCTGCTTTCCTAGAGATGGCTGAACACCTGTCTGCCCATGGGAAGAGGCAAATGAATTCCTTGTTTTGCTTTGCTTGACCAATTGAACTGTCTTTATTGCAATCCACAAACTTTTTCACTTTTGCTGCTCCTATTCACTCCCCCATGCCCTCACTGCAGAGAGAGCGAGCCAGTGGCTGTGTGGTGCCTAGTTACTGGCTATGGATGAACCATGGCAATCCTCTCGGTGCCCAGCATGGGGCTTAGAGATTTGAGATAACAAGAAGTTTGGTTGAATAAGTTAGATCAAATTTATAGCTGATATTGCTGTTTAGCTATGAATTGATAGGGTTTTATGCTTGCCATGGGATTTGCTTGTTTGTATATTAGATTCTAGTGATTCTTAGTGACCGCTTATTTTTGCTTTCACAAAATGTATTTCACTTGGAAAAAAATGAAGGCATAATAACATATCTGATACATCACAAAAAGAAAACCCCAAACCAAATTAAACCAAACCCACAATAAAATGTTGTCCATGTTATAGTCCTCCTTGGTTCTTGTATTGTTTTTATTTGAAAGTCAAGACCCTTGCAGTGACAAATATTTGTAAAAATATGGCTGGGTTGATTAAAAAGTGTTGCTGCTGTTTCATTTGCAGAGCTGAAACCTGCAGTATAGTAATGTCTACATTTCATCTTGTGCTTTTAGTGCAGAGCCAGTGGCAAATGGAGGTTTGTGTCTGCTCCTTTTCACAGAAAACCCCATTAGTGTCTGTGTTTTCAGACAGTGAGTCATCCCTGGCCATGTGAAACCACAGCTTTCTTTCTTTTTGTTAAACACTGACCTGTTCACATTGTGACAGATGAACCACACCTACCTCATAGCTTGTGTAACTTTCTGTACTTTTTTGCCTTACTTCAGCAAACACCACACCTGCTCTTCTGTGTTGTGCTTTCTAGTCCAACATACACTGAGTGTAATGGAACCATTATGGAAATTTAAAGTGTGAAAAGTTTTTAGGGAGTGGTAACGTCAAATTTTCCATTCCTCAGCAATGAATGGGAAGGGGTTGAACACAAATAATGGTGTATAAAACAAGGCACCTGTTAGCAGCTGCTGCTCTGCCTCCAGTCTGCAGCTCTGCCATGCTGACGGATTACTGCTTTGTGTTGTGGATGCCCATCAACTTGCTGAAACTCGCTGTACTTCAGGCACTGTGTGTTTTTACACTGAGAAAGAAAAATATTTCAACACCTGCATGTTAGAAATACGGAGACACATTCATCTTCGTTTTGGGATGTGATTGCCTTTTGTGTTAAAAAATCAAACACCTATAGCTATGTTTCAAGGAGAGGAATTAGAAGTACCTTCTAAAGTACAGCTAACTAACTTATCTTGCTTTCATGATTTGCTGTCACTTGAAACAGGCACTGCTTCAATCAAGTGATACACCTGCCAGAGTACAATACCCTGTAGAGTTAAAATTTCTCTCCTAAGTTACTGTCTGTAGGTAGGTTCCCAGAGTGTGGGAATATATTCAGTGGTGGGTGTTCAGTGTTCTACATTCTATCCCAGCCACAGTATGGTGACATCTCTCACCCACTTCTGCCCACCCCTGCACATTCCTGCTTAGTCTTATTTCCTCTCCAGCACTAGCTTGACTTTTGCTTGTTACTTAGGGCACTGCTCAAACCTTTCTATAATGTAGTTTAGGGGATTTTTATTTTTTTTTTCCCCCCATTTTTATTCTTTAGCATTTAAATTTACTTTTTTT
>VRYO01001463.1:24721646-24745182 GCA_009812075.1 Sialia sialis
TTTCCTAGGATTCTCTTTTAACTCACATATTTTTACAGCTATGCCATCTGGCTTAATGTCATTTTTCACCTGAGACATCAAGCTTAGTAGAAGAAAAACGCTTGGAGAAATATCAAAACTTCATCTTTGGCAAGGCTCTGTGCTAGAAATTTGAATTGAAATTCTTAGATTTTAAGTTTGGCTCCATAGCCTTCAAAGAAGAGCTCATTGAACTTGTGATTACGAGTCCTGAGCTGGGTATTCATGGCCATTTTGGAAGTGGGGGCCTTCAGGAGTAACTAGAAGCTTCCCACATGTCAAACAGCTCCAAGATGGACCTCCTGCTGACCAAGGCTGTGATGATGGTAGTGCCCCTGGGATAACAAATATAAGAGGGGAAAAATAACCTGCACAACTGCAGCCAAAAGAAAACAGTGAGAATATGTGACAGCAGCAGCTCTGCAGACACCAAGACCAGTGAAGAGGAAGGAGGAGGGGGTGCTCCAAGTGCTGGAGCAGACATTCTACTGAAGTCCATGGTTAGTCAGGCTGGATGATCCACCGCTGAGTGTACAGTTCCAGATGTTTCTGTAAAGAATTTTTCCATTTCCAAGTTCAGCTGAAGGAAGTTTTGGACCAGCCTTCTTGTTATTAGTTTCAACCCTGTATCACAGGGCAGCTCTTCACTGATTTTGCTTTTCAAATTCTTCATTTCAGGGATCTCAAGTTTTTGAAGCTGTAGTACCCGAACCCAAGAAGAGTGAATAAGGAAATAGATGCTTACCTGAAGACAGAGGGAGAGCTGTTTATCAGAAAAGCTTCCTAAAAGCTTTACAAAAAGTGGTCTCCACAGCCTCACATAAGCCACAACATTAAAGAGGACTGCAAGAGGCTCTCCTACTCTTGAAGCATCATCAGGTTACAGAGCTGGCTGCTCATTGTAATCTAGCACATATTCATCTACAGAAGCCTACTTTAGAGACTCTTAAGTTTTCCCACAAGTAGCTCATCTTCCTCAAGATGTGATTGACAACCTGGCCCTAAAAAAGAAGCCCTTTGTTAAACTAATTTCATAGTAACATGATAGAGTTAATGTTATCATTACTCTAATATCATACACTGTTTATATTTGGTAATTTAAGGTCAGAAAGCCGTATTCAAAAACCTGTGTTTCAGGCAGAAGTATTTTCATTCCTTAAGACAGTAAGAATACCCTTTTAATCTTACTTATCAAAAGATTTCTTAAATGCATATGTTGGTGACATCCTGCAGAAAAAGCTGAGCCAATAAAGTTGTATTGAAGCACTGTGAGTACACACACAAAGAAAAAATTGCACCACTAATATTCAAGTAACACAAAAGTTATTTAATGTTGTAGCAAAGCATTCAAAATATGTCATGGGACACCTACCAAAAGATTTCTTGGCAATGAAAAAGCAAAAAGAAAGTCAATTAAACTTACATGCTCATTCAAAATGTTATAAAATTAGGTCTTCTGGATGTTCAACTGTGAAAATATATTTTATTGCCTGCTTCTCTGTAAGAATATGAAATTAGTTTTTGAGAAACACAAAAGCTATATGGATGCATGTGATCTGTTTGAACAAAATTGTGGCTTGAAAGTGAAGACTATGTGCATATGTTATGTTCCTGATTCTGGAATATATATGGATATTATCCTGCCATTTGTTTTCTCATTCAATGGTTTTCAGTGTAATGACTTACAGAAAAAAAGAGTATCCATCAAGCCAGATTTTGGGTTGGAGTTTCTCATAGCTTCAATCTGTAAAATAGGAACAATTTTCTTCCTAATTTTTGTCAAGACATTAAAATTATTTATAGTGATGAATTCTTGCAGATGTATTGGGAATAGTCTACATTATGTGAAGTCTTTTATATGGCTTTTAAGTGCAGTTTGGGCTGTTATCATTTTGTTTGTTTGTTCTTTGTCTCACTTTACCAAAAGACATTTTGATCAATTTATGTAGAAACATTTTTTTCATATACCTTGAGGACAGCATGAAAAACAATATGACTGAAACAAAACCAGGGCTTATGAACTACACAGAATGGAAAAAATGAAAAAATGTAAACAGATTGTGAGAAGGAGAGGATCATTCAGTGGAGGATGATCCTGGAAGTCTTTGCACAAAGAGAGGCCCCTGCATCCAACCTAGCTGGCAAAAAAAAGAGAAGCACTGGAGGTGAGTCATCCAGGCTTCTCTACATTCTTGGATTCTGCACATATGTAGGCATGAGTATGTGTTTGTGACACATGCAAAATTATCTACCTCACACCACGGGTCCAGCTATGACAGCAGTCACTGAATACACTCCAAGACAGAACATCAGGGAAGAAATGTTATTATATCTGTTCTGTATGTCGGGCTCATAGTGACATGCTGAAATGTGTTAAACTTTATGTGAAAGCCATAAATGGCAAGTGCATCAAAACCAAAATGAGTTATAAATCTTTCACTCAAATAGAAGTGTTTCATTTTTTATTTCTTGTGAAATCTGGGAAAAGATTCTGCTGGTTTGAGAGAGGGATTCAATGAGACAAATATAGTTATTAAAAATAATATGCTTTTTTGAATCATGCTTCAGTAACAGGTGTACTTTATTAGTAATCTCGTGTTAGAAAAATAGACCCTCAATTAGGGTCTTAAAACATTCTTTTTTACATTGCAATTCAGCTAAAGCATTAAGATTTCTGTCTTTTTATGTTAAAAATACATATGCCACTCCCTCTAACCATAAGTGAGAAAAAGAAAAGTGCATTATGACTACAAATCCTCAAATAACTGACATTTAGCACTACCAAAAGAATAAGGAGGGCCAATTTCAGCTCACAGGACCACGAACTAGAGAAATTCTGTCAGAGCCTGCTGTGCACAGGAGAGCCAAGAGGAGGAGGTACAGAGGCAACACTCACCTGTGCAGAGTGCTGTACTTCAATCGCCCTGCAGGTAAGATCAAATACAGCCTGAGCTGAGTCCCTGGTACAGCCTCCTCCTGCAGCATGAGAGTTCCAGTTCTTACACTTTCAGGTGCATGAACTGGAGGAATTTTTTAATAGGTTGTTACAGTCTTTAGGTAGTAGGAGTCCAGTACTGGTAGAAGGCTTCTGCTTGCTTTGTAAAGCTTGTATGCTGACTGATGGTGAGTGAAGAGCCAGTTCAAAACTTTTAGGATGTGGTTCTGACTGTTTCAGGAGGAGTTTTCCCTAGAGACATGAAAGATTTGTTTTCATTCCATGCTGGTCTTAAATTCCCATCCACCTCTTGGATACTATGTTGCATAAACTCATATATATCTACTAAAAACAATTATTCACAGCAAATTGATATCCATTAGAGTAATTTGGTGCAAGAAACACTTTTTAGGTTCAATAACTTTATATCTGAAACGCTTACTTTCCTGAAATATTAAAGAACTAATCTTCATTAGAATGCTACCCATAAAATGTAACCTTAACTTTGGGGTTGGTTAGGGAAATTATTAAACAATGATAAAATGATACCTATGCTAATGCTGGCCTTTTATCCCTAATGCTTGATGGTGTTTACACATCATTTCAGCTTCATCTTATGCTGCTTGATTAAAAGAAGTGGTCTGCTGCTACACTAATGAACATCATTTATTTCACCTCTTGGAAGATAAAAGATATTAAAATTTTGTTATCTGGAGTAGGCCTTGGTTTCATTGCTACAATCCCATAATTACATGATGTTAGAAATAGAAAAGATACATTCAAAAGGAACAGCTACTGTCACTAATTTCACCCTAAAAAAGAAAAAAAATCCCATAATTTGGTAGGCAATGATGACTTTAGTCTTAAAACATTTATTGGGCTTTTTCTACCTTTTCCCAGGGAATTTTTTTATCTAAAGTAAGTGTATGGCTGCCCTTGGAAATAGTTGGTTTCCATTTTTATTCTACATTTTCCTGCTGTAACTAATTAAAATCTGGAAAAGATGTTATCCTCCTTTTACAGGTGAAAAATCAGGGTGCAGGGAAAGCAACTGATCATCTCAAGTAAATAATCTATTTCAAAATGGGCTTAAACTCTTCTCTACCAGGTCTAAAGTCTACATACTGAATTAACCATAAAAAAAAATCTGTTTCAGCTAACTAAACTCATTTGTTAAGATGAATAATTTATCATTCTCTTGCTAAATGGTGCCATTACATTAAAAAAAAAAAAAAAAAAAAAAAAAAGCTAACAGTTCTGGCACAAGATGTCATGCTGAATAATTATGATTAATTTTATATTTGTACTGCTTTATTGCTAGCATTTAGGCCTATATTTATTAGCATTTTTTAACACATCACAGAATCTTTGGTCTGAATAGATTTTAGAAGGTTACCCAGTCTGTCTCCCAGATGCCAAGCAGTGTTAATTGCACTTGTTTTATCTCTAGATAAACACTCACATCAGACTTCCAGTAGTGAAAATGTCACATTTCCAGTAACCTATCCTGTTGTTCTACTTTTACATTGCAAAAGTTTTCACGGTAGCTAACCTCAACTTCCCTCACTGTCTTTTAATATTCTTCTATTTACTGCAGACATCAAGAATATTTAATTCGTTATCTTACTTCAAATATTTTTAGTGATTTGTATACCAGTAACTGCCTTGCTCTCCTTGCAGATTCGTTTTCTTTAGGCTGGGCAACCCAAAAGCTTTCAGTCCTTGACATCTAACTATTCCTGTTGATCTGCCTTGGATTTCCTGCTTTTGTTCCACATCCTTCTTAAATATATTAAATATAAATATAACAAAATTAAGTGTTTACCACAGGAAGCTATCTCTGTGCTGAGTAGCTGTAGAAGTTAGCCATCCAAGTTAGCTATCCTTTTCCCTTTGCAATAGTTTTGTCACTTTGAAAGCTGTCCTGTAAACGCTAGTGCATGATAGAAAAATCTGGGGGAGATAGGGTTTTGTGATGAGAAAAACTGTCTTGTGTATAATTCACTTACAAGGCTGAGTGGGTCCTGCTCACATTTTTTACTGGCATTTAAGACAGTGTTTGCACAAATACATCTTTGTTTCCAGGGCCTCAAGCAATTTGAAATTAGCCTCTGTGACTGCTAGCTCTGGAAACTAACCAAGAAAATGGTTCTTTTAAAAAATCTAATAATGAAATGGAACCTAGAGTGCCAGGAATATTTTATAAATGATACTATGCCCTGCAACATTATTTGTCTTCATGGCTACTATACATTGCTCCCAAGTTATCCCTCTCAGTGTTGCAAAGATAAATGCCTCAGCACAATGGTTTATTATATATTCTCTCTAGGTGTACCTGATATGAAATAGAGATGCATTACCCAAACATTGCTGATGGAAGACAATCTGTGAGCCGTTGCCCATTTTTAAAGAAAAGAGCAAGTGGCAGAGGATGTTTGGTACCAAATCTACAGTGCCAGGGCTGAAGGCCAGAAACATCTCCTGTAACTTGACAATGGCCAAATGACCCAAGATGGGACCCTGAGCTTCACTTGAGATTATCTTTGCTTCTGGTGTTGTGTCTTACCCTTAGGAATGGATGCTTTCAATACCCTGCTTAGATTTTTTCATTTTTAATAGAGATCAATGTCAAAGAAATCACCATATGTAGCAATAACTCTTTGATCCTCTATCACAAGCCTAAAGTGTTGGGAAAGAAGATAATTAATGATAGGTCAGGTAGCTGCAGAGACCAGCTGTTCCCTAGAATTCAGTGTAGCTAAGTCCTTCAGTGATTAAAACATTAAAAGTGGACAAAATTTTGGAGAACGATGAGTAGAATGCACAGCAATGAACTGTCTTTGGGACAGGAGAGCTAAAGGTTTGTCAAGGTTTAAGCATATATATGCATATCAAATGTTGCTAACAAGGGTAAAAAATGCTTTTAAATTCACATAAGAGACCCCCCAGGTCTCCATTCTTATTTTAGAAAGTGACTATTGTTGCAATGGACCTATAGCTGTTCCAGGATATCTTTAATTTTGTGGAATCTCTGATGAACCTATATGCACATCGAAGCTTAAGTGTTTGAAATAAGACAATAAAGGCATTGCCACTCAATGGGTTCATTTTCAGATAGCTGATTTTACAGTTTCTAAATTAAGAAGAAAAGCAAATACTTCAGCTTCAAAAATTTCAGCATACTCTTATTATCTGAGACAAAAAATGCTAAGGTAGAAAATAAACTTTAATGTGGAGAGTGAAATGATGCAAACTTAGGCAAGCTTTCTAATCATGTAGAAGTCTTGCTCTTTTTAAAGGAGAAGGTACTATCACAGATATTTTCTCTATTTCCAATATTCCCGGCTAGCTAATTAGAAATAGGAATATGCTGTGCTATGAATAAACGAACAGAAGGCGGCTCTCTCCCTGTTGGCTTGGTTCCAAGATTTTATTCGTGAGGGAACAAAGGGAAAAAGAGAGGAAGAGACACGAGGTGTTCAGGTTTATATAGCTTTCCAGGGGGCAGTGGGGTCGAGGTCTGTAACAGGACCCTTCTTCCTGTTGGTCAGATCTCTGACCAGAAGGCAAACATGTTGGGTTCAGGGGAATGCAACAAGGTACCTCAGTACTTCTATGGTAATCCCAGTATAGCTCTGAGGATTTTATTTTCATTTAGCTACAATATGAAGTTAGAATGTCTATTAACACACATCTGATAAAACCAAGTTCCTTTAGGGAAAAAAGAAGGGGTTTGGATCTAATATTCTTTGTCATGTTCCTAAGAGGCTTCTGGTTTATGTAGCCAGGATGCTGCTTTTATATGGCTAGGAGATATTTGCATCCGAGATTATTACAACCAAACATGGTTCATTGTGCAAAATTTCTTACCAGCACTGCCTCTTTTAGAATGGACAGTTATCTGTTCTTGTCCTCATTTGGAATCTGCATGAAGTTTGCCTTCTGGATTAGTACATTCAAGTCAACATAACTTTCCACACATGAGGAGCACACCCATATTTAACGTGATACTTAGCTATAAAGCAACCTTTTATTTATTTTTTTTAAAGTGCAGCACTCTAACATCTGTTAACAGCTAAGAGAAAACCAGGAAGAGAAAGCTCATGTCAATTGTAATCAGAAAAATGTTTAAAATCAAGAAGAGTATTTAAAAATTGCAAAATTTTGCCATAAAATTCTGCATATTGTATTTGAATACTGTGAGTGGGATCACAAAGGAATTACCATTTCTGTCTTCCCTCCAAGAGATTATTAATAATTCTTTTGAAATATATTGTGGTTGTTGTTGCTTATGATACTGTTCGATTTTTTTGGTTTTTTTCTGGAGATCTCAAAATACCTCACATAAACTACCTGAGTGCTTTCAGAATTGAGTGCTTACATAGCGCAACATTCTTTTTTCCCCCCAAATATGATTAATACATTTATTTACATCCAAGATGATTAATAGGTGAATCCTACACCAAAGGAAAATATAAGTAGAATTTTGAACCATGTCGTATCTGTCAGATGAAAATGTTACCAAGATATTAATGTTTTATGTTCTGTCTCTCTCTGTAGTTAGTACACAAAACCACTATGGCTTTTAAGGAAGAATCATTCCAAAGAAAGTAATCATTTCAGTAAAGGTGATAGGTTAATACAATCCTCTCCACCACAGAAATCTATTTGCCTTTCCTGATATCTTATTTGGAACTTTTGCCAGCACATTCCAGATTAAGAAAAGAGGATTTTTTGCTGGGTCAAAGCCCCAGAGAGTATTGTGCCAGGAAAGATATCACTATTTTGCTCTCTTTCATTTCCTATTCCTTGCTATTTTTGATAGCGCCTTCTAAATTAGTAAATATCTCACTTTAGGGAGCAAGCTATATGACCTGAAATGTATTAGTCTTTTCCAAAGTGAAAATGCTGAAGTGTAGAGGGAGACATTTTATTTCAGTGCACTATCTCAGCTCTTATCAAAGGGTAAAACCTGCATGAAAGGTTGATATTTACAATTTATTGCCCATTCTGCCAGTGATCCCTTTGATGCCATACCGTAGGCCTCCAGCAGCAGGACTGAACTGCCTGAAGAGTCAAACAGCTCTAACAGAGTGATTGCAGAACACATCAGAACAGTTCATATGAAGTGGGAAAGAAAAAGCAATTTACCATCATTCCATTCAACTTCTTTATAGTACTTGAAACACTTTCTGTTTTGAGCATCTTGCTGAGCTCTTGAGCTTAGCAGTTACCCAGGGTCCAAGTAAAGTAACTAGACATCCCCCAGACACATATATCCATTGCAGGCAGTGCTTGATTAAACCTTGTATAATTGGAAATTTTTCCAATTTTTTTTAAACTCTGAATCCATCAGGTAGACAGTCTTGTTTCAAAGCAAAGAAGAGCTGTGTGATGGGAACAAAATCAATGAAGGTGTTAACTGCCTTTTAAAAATGCCACTCCTGGCACTTTTGAATTTACTTAATGAATTCTACTCTGGGAAAGAGTTTGAATAGAAAAGAGAAGGGAAGAAGTGTTCCTGATCACAGATCCTTAGCAAGGATTGACTCCTAAGAATGATTTTATACTTTCTGGAATATTTTAAATACTGTGGATCTGACATGTTTGTCATCCTAATGTGATTTCCTCCTTAAAAAATGGGGAAAATGTATTGGTTTTGTCGAAATTAAATCTGCTTAATAATCTCTGCTGTTTTACTGTCATGTATACCCCTGATAATCCAACTTAACTTGTGAGCAGCTGCAACGAACTGCTGCGATAAAATCCACAAAATGTTTTCCTTCAGCACCAAATAAAAACACATAATAAAAGCAACCAAAATAAAAAATATTCCTCAAGCATAGAACATCTCACATTTTACAAGGTGTTTTTCTTGCTTTCCTTGAGTACAGAAATTTAAATTGCAACCTTACTGACCCAAAGATAGGTGTAGGTAATAATCTGCCCTGGTAGAGTGAATATTTGCATCTTGCTAACAACTGTGTTTAGAAGTATCTTATTATAAAGAAAGTTCATAACTGGGTTATGTTAAGAAAATCTGTTTCTGGTCTCCTCCATTAGCAGAGATGTTAATATAGACATATTGTGAGGATAGATGACATTCCTTGATATTTAGGTCAATGGCTAGATCAGCAAATATGAAAATATATCAACTTAGATAGTGGTTCTATTTTTGCCATTATAAAAGTTTTGTTTCCAGACAACAGCAACCTAGATTGGTAAAACTTAAAAAAGTGTAAAAATTAAATTTGTTTTAAACTCTTTTCTATTATTTCTCTTTAGACTATTTTATAGTTTGCTTATTTTTTTTAATATCTTGTCTATTTTTTCTATTTTTTCTTTTCCATTTTTTCAGCTTGGCCACTGAAAATGGATCAGTTTCTTTTTCTTCCTCCCCCCCCACCTGTTTTTTAATAGTAAACATAGTGGGATATACAGAATTTATTGAAAATCCTGTTGCATCACCTAAAACTTGTATAGTCACCATTTGTAGGTATGATTAATTACCAGAATCAAAAGAGTGAAACACCTAATAGTATATTAGCATGCTCTCTGTTTCCTACATGTGTATCTTATATGTGATTAATGGGAGCACTGTGTGCAGAAGCAGTCCCTTTTGTGCTTACCTATGTCATGTGGGTAGAAACATAATTACTGGGAAAAGGCAGGCCAAGGGGTGCCAAGGTAATGAGCAGAGGAGTGCACATTTCTTTGTTCTGCTGTACACAATTCTTTACTAAAATAAAAAAACCCAAAACAAAGTAGGTATTCAGAATTCACATTAGTTTTGATGTGTTCTTAACCAACAAAACAAAAAAAGAATGGCACTATGCCTTTTCAAAAATGGAATTTACTTGGCAAGGAAAAAGATGGAAAGAACAGAAAGGAGACTAGAGATTGTTTGCTGGTTACTTGAAGCAATCAAGTATGAGAGTAAATTAACTGTTTTGTATAATTTGGAAATGACCCAGAAATATTTTATTCTGGAAGGGCAAGAATTAATTAAATCATTACATCAAAATCGAGAGCATTTATCTGAGATAATCAGTGTTTTGAAGAATTGTTACATGGTAATGCAATTTCACTATGGCAGTCTGTGCCTGAGGTTAGGGGTTATAAATAAACAATTTGTTTAAGTCAACATAATGTTATACTAATACCTTCATTTAAATATAATTTTGGACAATTAGAAAAACAGTTTTTATTGATGCAATATGTTACAAGAATAAAATGTTTGCAAAAATCAAAACTTTATTCAAACTTTTAATCTGAGATTTTGAAGGGTCATTAGATTTTTTGTCCTTTTGTCTCCTTCCTGGAAGGGTAAGAGTGCCCATTCTTGCTGTAGATCAAGCTGGTTTATGAAACAGTTTAATAACAGCAATGGGGTCCAATACACCTCCTTATTCATGGAAAGATAACCTTAGTTTAGCATTTGGTGTTGAGTGTGCCCTTGATTATGGGAACACAAAAATGGTAAAAGCTGTGTGAAATATGATGAAACTGAGTTGTAACTGGCATTTCAAAGGTGTTTGGTAGATTGGTGCCACACTTTTTTCTGGGATGAGAGCATAACCTATATTCCTGCAATTTGCATAGTCTTGAGGGCCAGGAGAAAATACGGTAAGTAACAGGGGTGCAGATAAGAAAATGCCTACAATGCATTTTTCCTGTTGTCCCATTGTTCCAGGGACCAGCTGTGTCTGGTCTTGTTTACTGGAGCCTCTCAAGGCACTACAAGTTTGCACACAACAATTTGGTTCCACAACTTTCATGCATAGGTATGGGCATCTTGGAGACATCCATCAATGAGGACGAGTGATGGAAAATGCCAACCAGCCTCGGAGGCTGAACTTGCCTTGTGTTGCCCCTTGGTGCCACACACTGGTGGAAAGGTCATGCTTTTCTTAGCCAGGAAACTTCTCAGCCTGGAGAAAAGAAGGCTCTGGGAAGACTGTGCAGCAGCCTTTCAGTACCTAAAGGGACCTATGACAAATTCAAGGGGATTTTTTACAAGGGCATATCATAAAAGCATAGGGGAGAAAGCCTTCAAACTGAAAGAAAGTAGGCTGACATTAAATATTAGGAGGAAATTCTTTACTGTGAGGGTGGTAAGGCACTGCAACATGTTGCCCAGAGAAGCTGTGGAAGCCTCATCGCTGGAAGAGTTTAAGGCAAGTTGGAATAATCTTTGAGCACCCTGTTCTAGTGTAAAGTGTCAAGGAGGTAGGAACTAGATGATTTTTAGGGTCCTTTTAATCCCAAATGCTCTATGAGTCTATACTGGTAAATGAGTATCTGGGCAAGTTCAAATTTCTGCATCCCCAAAATAAAAATAGATCAACAGGTATTCTGCTAGGGATCATGTCTTTTGAATTTCTGTTTTGTGATTTTCTTCTCACCTTGCAACACTCCCTCCAAGACCTGTATCTCCTCCCTCCCTCCACATAGCTAGAAATGGAAGTCCTACCCCAGCTTTCCCCACCTGCAGTTATATTTAGGGAAGAAATCAAGCATTTATCATATGCAATGAGAACCACTTTCGATGAATAAATGCAATTCTGCCATTTAAGGCTGCTTTGCGACATTTATCTCCAAGAGTTTGCAAAGGTTTGCAAGGTAGAGTGAAGCAGAAGAATCTTTTCCTTCCTCCCTGCCTACCCAAAGAAGAACATGTTTTTGTTTTCTATTACCACCTTCTACACAACTGAAGAGCATTTTCTCTCTTTTTTTTTCTTTTTTAAACACAACAAAGATGGTTCATCTGTGATAATACTTTTCCTGTCATCTTTCAACTCTATTTCAGCTTGCTTTCACCTCAGCTTGCTTGTTCCTGTGATTTTATGCATTGGGACCCACAGTGTCTAGCACATTTACTTTTCATGTTTGTTTCATATTCTGATGGAGGTACAAAAAAGGCAGAGAGCAGAATTCACTTCTACTTACAGACCAATGATGAAAGCAACCTACCCTTGTGATTTTCCTGCTGAATTGGTTTCAGAAGTTGAAATACTACTTACTAAGCACAGGAAATATTATTTTGCCAACAAGCTCGTCTAAATTAACTGCAGAAAAAAAAGTATAAAATACAGCTTAAAATGTTTGTTTTGCCTGCAGAGAGGAGGTGAAAGCTCCATAATTTTTCATTATTACCATTTGCTCCCCCAGAGGTAACGTTAGCTCAGCATTTGCAGTTTAAACTCCTGTTTTCAGAGGTTAACAACTCAGCTGTAAGGCTTCAGACTCAGTTTAACACTTGGCAGAGTTTCTGCCTTGAAATAGTACCTCTGGTACTTATATATAATACCTTCTCCCAAAGGGTGTCGTAGCACTTTAACACACTGAACTTGAATAGCTTGTTTCATCCATCATCAAAATGCAACTGCTTTTGAGGTACAATACAGCTTCAGAATGCAGAGTTCTATACAGCAGTTTAGGTAAGGGAGCAAAGATAATACCTGGTTTTGCTAGTATTTTAAGTGAGTAATGTGCTCCTTTCTCTAGGCATGCTTTTGTAGTCATAGATATAGTACAGCAATAACAAGATTTGAGATCACATTAAAAAGGCAAAGACATTTTTATACACTCTGAAATCTTCCACATCATTCATGCTTGCAAAACCTTTTTGACTACCTTTCTATTCAATTAGATTATGTTCTTAGTTATCTAATGTTGCTAAAGCACAATGGAACATTTTTTAAAGTACAACAAAATTCAAGTCTCAGATTAAGCCAATACAAATTAAACATAGCTGTAATTATCTCAGTCCTTCCTAATAAAATATTCATATTTTGGCATTGACATGTGAAAAAAGCAGTTTATTTGTCATTTTCTTACTTCTGCAGGTTGAAGTAATAGTGTAATTGTCAAGAATTTGTCAAGACAGACAGCAATGAACAGTTTTTGCTTTTTCCAGAGGAGTGGCATTCACCTGAAATGGAGCCCAAGAGGCAGCTTAGACACTGTGGGAGGGAAGGGAAGAACTTGGGTTTGTGGATGTACCTTGTCCCAGCACTGGAGTTTGGTCCTGGCTTGCTCTGCAGCCGTGTTATCGATATAGCCCTGGGGATCTTGTGTGCTGAACTTCCAGATCTCAGTGAAGCCTTAAAAAGGCCAAAGTACCAAATAACTGCATCTAAGGTAGTTCTGAGGAAAAATAAGGAAATGTTTAATCTAAGGAGGAAAGCCCTAGTAACTCTCACAGCTCTGAAGCGCCTTAATAGGTGAACAATTTTTTTTTTACTGGGTGCTTAAGCACAGCTTAAATCTTGCTTTATGTCTGTAAGTCAAAAAAGATTTAATATGGAGGTATAGAATGTCTAAAAAAATGCTGAGTCATGGCAAATGAAATTTGATTGTACTAAACATGTCAATTTTCCTGATACTACTAATCAGTTTATAAAGGACATGTCAGCAGGCTCTGAGTGCAAGCAGAATGATTTTGATTCTGGCCAAGGCACCCTATTTACAGGTACTCAGAGACAGTGGTTTTGACCTTGTTTTTAGTGGAATAAATTAAAAAAAAAAGTAACACAATTTTCTTGAAATGAAAATTAAGGAGATAATAGGATTAAAATACTTGGAATGTTTCTCTTCTAGTTAGGCTAGTTTATAGGTACCATAGATCCAAAATAAAGCTTGTGTCTTGTTGATACTCTTTGAGAGAACATTGAGGTAACAAACATAGATCTATCCACCTAAAAATTCCTTTGTGACAGTCAATTCAAAGAATATTTGCACACTTTGTAGCCCTGAAGCTGCAAATTCTGACTGACAGGTAAATCAGATTTTACTTTTCTCTTGCAGCTTAATCTCACTTAGCTGGAGAAAAAAAAAATGCAAAAGGGCCACAGATCAAAGAGAGCTCTAGTTGAGAAAGAGAAAAGACAATGAAAAAGATGACCTAAATTTTCAAAGTGACTGATGATTTTTGATGTTTCAATTTTGGGGCTGCTAATTTGAGACAGCTTAAAGGATCTTGATAATCATAGTGCCGTTGCTCACCATAATACTTTTTTTTTCCCTACAGGCATCCATTTCAAAGCACTCTAGTCCACTATGCTGGAAGTTCCTTGGTCTCTAAGAGCATTTAGTATGGCTTGATTACTTAAATTTTCTCAGGATGGTATGAGCACTATCTCCTCCAGTGACAACTCTGAGCTGTTTCTGCCTGGCTTCTTTTTGTTTTATATGGGTATACTGTCAAGCATTCAGGTATGTACATATAAATTACACCTTGCCTGTTCCATGCTATAGGGGTGGAACAGAGGATTCCTCCCCACACAGAGGTCCTGCCTGTGTCCTCCTGAAGCCATTCAGTTATTTTCTTCATGCCAATACCCTGTTTTCCAGTGATGCTGCCTTCTCTCCTGGGATTTCTGCCAGGCTAGTGCATACCTCCACTGATTTCTCTTTTCTGGCAGCTGAGATGATGTCCCAGCAGCATTGCCCTCAAGGGATGGAATGCCAGAAGGGTTTTGGCTCCAGCTCAGCATGTAGAGGCTTATTTCTACCCCGCCTGCCCAGGCTCAGACTGGTAGGTCCCTACATTTCTGTAATGAAGAACAGCTCCTCTTGGCTTCCATGCTGGGGTTGTGCTTTTGCCCCGTGATCTCACATTCCTTCCTCCCAGCCCAGCATTAGCCCACACTCAACACTTGGTCCATCAGCAGGACTCAGGAGCATCACCCATCCATGATGACGATCTGCTACAGAGATCCCTGCACACCTTTTGAGCTTTAAGTTCCCCACATACTGCACATGGCAAGGTGAGTGAGGTTTGGAAGATAAAACCGTTATAAACTGCCCTTTTTCATAATAAAGAAAAGTACCTCTCTGCTAAGCTGGCACACAGGACTCCACTCCTAGGGACATCAGAAGAGCAACACAGATTTGCATGTGTTTCATAAACAAAGAAAACCTGGGTGCTTTTCTCTCCCTGTTAAACTCTTGCAAGGACAAAAATGAAATTAAATTTAACCCCAAATTACAGTAATTTCATGATTATAAGCCACACCTTTTTCATTGAAGAATCCAGCCTACCCCAGTAGTGCGGCTTATATTCAGGTGCGGCTTATCTATGGACAAATCCCAGTGAAATGCCAACCCGGAAGTGAGAGCCGGCTGGGGAGGACGCCTGGGGCTGCCTTTAAAGGCTTCACTGGTCTATGAAAACTGTTGCAACTTAAACAACCTGACACCAAACCCCATGCTGGCGCAATTCTCTTACTAACCCGTTACTTTGTTGCACATGGATCCTTGCTTAAAAAAAAGAAAAAGAAAAAGAAAAAGTGCAGCTTATATTCAGGTGCGGCTTATAATTTTGAAATTACTGTATATGTATTTGAGACATGGTGTATGGTAGAAAATTGTAGAACATTCATGTTTCAAATTTTCCTATTTTCTTTGCCAAGAAATAAAATTTGATTTTTCAAAAAAATCCAAACAGCTACAGGACTTTTCTTGGTGATTTTTGAAATTTTCTCTTCAAAGAGATCTTTAAAATCTAGTGAAATGGCTTGGGAGTGCATATAGTGAGTTTCCTTCAAACTTACAAACTCTGGAAGCATTGTGATTCTTGCCAAGCCTACAGTGATCCTGCAGGAAAACTTGGAGGGCTTCAGTCCTTACTTGCTTATGCATCAGTGAAATGCTTGGCACTTGAGATACTGCTACGGGAGTTAATTTTTTATGAACTGTAATTGTTAATTAAGGAACTCATTCAGCAAAAAACATGCAAATAATTCTAATACTAAAGCAATGAGTGATTTTACAAAATTGTGAATGGATGAAGGCTGTGGAGCTCTCTTGATTTCCTATGTGCCTTGCTTAACACCTAACTCAAGGCTTTGTTACTTTCATCTGAGCTTTTTTTTTTCCAGATTACACTAAGCAGAGTGTTTTGTTGCTTAAGTCCACCTTTTGTGGACTACAGAGCATATGAACACAATGATTATTTTATTGCTGTATCAGCGAGATCCACTAATTCTGTCCTTAATATGTCCTTTTATTATGAACAACTACAGATGTCTCTGGAAACTGTATAATTCCACACAGGATACAATGAGAGGACTTAATGAGGTGCTTTATGGCCACAATTCAAAATTAACTTTGGATTTCCTGGCTTTTTGTTGATTTTTGTCATAACCTTAACATTTTTCAAATGTAGAATCATTATATTAAAAAACAAATCTGTATTTTAAACAAGATTTATTATACCCTAGTGAGATAAACCTTGTTTTCAGTTTTCAGTAATAACATCATTCATTTTACAAGCAGTAAAAATAAAAAAAAGAGATAGATCTGAATGAAAAATAATACTTCGTAACAAAAAATTGCCAAATTTTTACAGGATCTTTAAAGAAATTTCAATGAACTCCAAGAATGAATATATCAAATGTCTCAGATGGATGGATAGATAGATAGATAGATAGATATTTTTTTTTTCCCCTGACAAAAAGAGAGAGTGGCAAGTCAACATTCCAGACAAGGGCACTAATTGGAACCTGGCTGCTCTTCAATACATTTAGATGAAGTAGATATAAATACATAAAGACACTCACATCCTTTCAGTAGGGGTGGCAGAGTCTCAGTTTGCAGCTGGTGGTGCCTCCGTGCAATTTAGAAAGCAAATATTTTTTTCTTCCTTAAATTTCTGTTTCCCATGTTTCGTCCTCAGGAATAAACCTGGCAAACAGTCATTTTTATCCACCTGGAAAGAGGCGGTGTTTTATTCCTTTATTGATCAACTGCTTGAAGACTTGCTCCACTCCTCCCTGTCAGTTAGACTTCTGTGTCTCCCCTGAGTACCATCAATTCAGCCTTCCCATTTCAAAATACTTTGTGTTCATTGACTGCCATACCATACTTGTGCGTGTTTTCTTGCCCTGCTTACTGACTTTATTGTTCCTCTCAGTGCATATGCCAAGACACAGAGGATTGAGGCCAGAATCTTGTTTTCCCTTTTCTTTCTTCAGTCCAAAAGCTGATGTCCAGTGTTACATATCAATAGCAAGAGGCTTTTTTCACACCTTTAGTTTATTTCTCCTTTTTGAGAAAGAATGTGCTCTTAGAGGCTTGTTTGAACTGTTCTTGTCCAGCAATTATTATTTTATATCTGAATATGTCATGCTGTCTGGACCTGCACCTTTTGGGATCATGACCTCAAATTGGTTTACTTTTCTAGTGTGTTGCCAATGAGATCACCTTTTCAGACTGTCATACCTGTTGCCTTTTTACTGGTACCTATTCCTAGCATGACAGAACTCTCTGGGGTTAGATTACCTTCCAGAGTAAGGCTCTGAACTTTGTGAATTCCATCATCAATTTTCTCATGATTCAAAGAGTGCTGTAGGTCTCACTATCCTGTCAGCCACAGCAGACAGTAAAATCACAATGAAATGGATTGAGGCACAGTGAGGACAAAAAATACTGACTCAGACATTTCTCTGTTATTAACTTGCCCAGGGATTTTTCTTTGCAAATATGAGATCATGTATCCACACATGATATAGGACACCTCAGATGTAAGATACCCTCTTGCCCAGACCGAGTAAAAATTGCAAGAGATTCTAGTTAAACTTCTCTGCAGGATAAGAATCTGAATCAGTCCCTCTTAAGTTTCTGATTTTATTATCAAAAAAAAGAGCAGACACAAGAGACTTTGAATGTGGTGGGTGATCAGACCACCTAAGGAAACCTACTTTTGTCCTTGAAAGCCTACCTCTCCATTGGCTTTAAAGACAGTTGGAAAAGATGAGCCTTAGTAAACCAAAATTAGCTTCTGTGAAAATCCCTGGGGTCTATTCATCCATTTCCAGCAGAAGGATAGTTTTAGCAAACTATAAAGATTTGCATTATTTATATACAGGTTGCAATTACCTATTAGAAAAAATATCTATTAAGAAATCATGATAGGGCTTTAATGAACTGAAAAATTCATTCATATGTTTTCAAAGAAATTTTCCTTGGATAACGAGATATTTTATTAAATCAGTCTGAGAGTCAGACAAATTACTGGCAAACCAATGCATAAGAGATGACTAATTCTCATATAACAGTGTCACCTAGGCACTACTATGAATAATGCATTCCAAAGCATAAAATAGAAAGCACCTGAATTAAACTCCATGTCTGAGAGTATCTGAAGGCAAAGAGGGGTGAATGAGGAAGGGAAAGGAATATGAATAACCACTGAGGCTTCTCAGTCAACAGAGAGATTTAATCTGTTTGTCTACTTTGTGGAACTTTTCAGACTTCATGCTCTGAATGAATGAAGTAAACCAGGTAGAGTAAAAGCAAATAAAGGGCAAAAAAAAAAGATAAAGAAAAAAAAAAAGAAAACCAGCAGAAGCAAGAAGAGGTGTATTAAATTTTTTATTATCTTTTGAGGGTAAATTACGACTACTAACTTTCTCTGTGGAGCATGGTGGTAGACGAACATACTTCTTTTATTTTCAGAGTGCAAAGGTCGTCTTCACATGAAAACCAGAAAGAGACTGTGCACTACTAGCAATTTGAGCAGCCACCGGCAAAGCACAATTACAGTAATTTCACGATTATGAGCCACACCTTTTTCCACTGAAGAATGCAGCTTACCCCAGCAGTGCGGCTAGTCATCAGGTGAGGCTTATTTATGGACAATTTCAGGAGAATTGCCAAGGCGGAAGTATGGGCCATGGGGGGAGCAGGAGTTCCCTGCCCCTCAGCTCCCTGCGAGCGGCACTCGCCACTCCCAGCACTGTCCCCCTCGCTGTCGCCCAGCTCCTCCCGGCACAGCCCCGCCTTGCTGCCACCCAGCCCCTCCCGGCGCTGTCGCCTCCCGCTCCTGGCGCGGCCCTGGCGCTGCCTGGGCCCTCAGCAGCACCCCCACCCTGTCGCACAGGAAAAAAAAAAAAGAAAAAAAAAAAAAAAGTGGGTTATATTCGGGTGCGGATCATATATGGACAAATGCCCCGCTCTACCTGGCTACCCGGATGTGTGGCTTATAATTGTGAAATTACTGTAATTTTCTCAGACAGTATTACAAAATCAGACACCAACAACAAGAATTGTGCTGAAAGGGGCATCTCAGTTTCTTCTCTCTTCTTCCCCACCTCCCTTCCAGACATGCTGTTCTGCTGCTTATTTTGTACTGACCTTAACATGTGCCAGATCCCTCTGTGAGACACTTTCACATGCTAAAGCTGCAGAAGGCAGAACTAGAAAGCTGTGTGATTTTTTTCCTATTAATGAATTAAAGTGATCTACAAAGAACCTGACAGATGCCAGAGCAAGTGAAAGACAGGGGGTAAGGCTGCAAAGCTGAGAAGGGAGAAGGGGATGAGATAGATTACTATTTGCATAGGCAAGGAAGAATGGAGTTGTGAAATACAAGACCTAGAAAATGTCCCACCTCAGCACAGGACTGAGGTGTTACCAGATCACATCACCCTTTCAGAAAATAAAATCTTGTATCCAAAGCAATCTGCACATTCTCAGCAAAAATACTGACAGGTAGAAAGTTGCTGCTTATGTTTGTCAGGAGGAAACAGAAAGAGGGAAGAAACCACTCCCGTTTTGCTCAAACTGAGTTATGTGGGCATATCCTGACAACATGGATAGAGGCATGTCTGTATTCTAGGTTAGTTTTCTTCTTTGTTATTTTCTGAACACATTCTAGTGTCTGACGATTAGACAGAGCAAAACTCATGTAACAACATCCACATGGGGTCTCCAGTTTGTTCTTCTGCACAGTTTCTCCATAAAGAAAACTCACTGCTAGGTGAATGAATCATAAATCTTATCTGTATTCTTGAACTTCTGTGCCTTCCATAGCAGGTTAGTTACACATGCACTGCCTTTGGGAATGGTCTCTTGATTATGATAATTCTCTGATATGCCCAGGAGTAATCTGGGAATATGTGCTAGTAGACATAGGTCAAAGGCATGCCAAGGTCTGTTCTCAAAACAGTATGATGCCTGGCTCTTGCCTGTTCTATCTGTTACAATTCTATAATTCTTTGAATAAATTTTCACCCCCGGTACTTACACAATAATTATTCTCCAGTTGTAATTACTGTAATTCCTCAATAAAAGAGTAGAAAATGAATGGAAATATTTTGGCATATTCTTTGAAGGTTTTGTAGCAGAAAAATTTACTTTGAAACAGTTCTGGGGAGGTCATGTGGGCTGATCTTCTGCTTAAAGCAGAAAGATACCCAAACCTCCTGTCTGCAAAATTACTTTCTAGTCTTTTTCACCCAGGACTGCAGAATCACAGACTCACAGAGTCACAGGACAACTGAGGAGGGAAGAGCTCTCTGGAGTTCACCTGGTCCACCACCCACCTAAAACAGTTGCCAGCACTGTATGCAAATGGATTTTGTGAATTTCCAAGGATGAAGATTCCACAACCTCAGCAAAACTGTGTCAATGCTTGGCAGCCCTCGGTCAAAAAGTGTTTCCTGATGTTCAGAGGGATCCTCCTGTGCTTCAGTGTGTTCCTATTCACTCATAAAAATTCCAATAAAGTCTAAAACCAGTCTCCCTGAAAGAAATAGTACAGACTGTTGGAATAGCTATTGGGTTAAGACATGAATAACAGGTTGGTCTAGATAATGTCTGGAAGTTCTTTCCAAACTCAATTATCGTATTATGCCATGATTTAAGCTAATATATGTGATTTTGCTAATGTGATAAAGAAGTTCTGGGGTCATGTATTTCTTAAGCTGTCACAAACCAGAAACTGTGATTCATAGCTGGGTGAAATGTAGTTGAAGGCATGATAAGCGTGAAAATATTTTCACTGATTTCTCAAAAGGTGTTGTCTGTGTTAATTTAAACACTTGATTTGTCCAAAAAGATGAAATTATAGTTCAGATAGCTTGCAGAATAAAAGTAAAACTTGTTTATTATTAAAATAGTCTTATGATAGTGTGCATTAAGCAGAGCTGTTACATAGACATAAAGGGTGAAAGTGTCTAGAATCACTATGCAAAAAATGAATGTTTCACAAGAGAAAAAAAGATTATGAATGTTTCTTTTTACTGGTAGTTCTGTTCCTTCCTGTTTCTACTTCTAATAATACCATTTAATTCAGGAAAATACATTTTTTCTTGACCTCTTATTTCCAGCTATGCAGAACAATTTATCCCAGTTATGTCTCTACTGTATATGCTCTCAAGAAATGGTAACATTGAAACCATATCATCAATGCATTATTTAATTTTTTCCTCTTACTGATATGACAGTTTTTTGCTTATTCTTTTGTCGTGGAACAAAAAATTTAATTACATTCGGGTCTCCCAGGCATACCCCATTTGACTTCTCTTCAGTGATCCATAACTTCTGGATTAGCAGAAGAGGCTGTTTCACCTTACAAACCTTTCTTTACACAGGTCAAAACCGTTATTTACCTTCATAGGAATAACCAAGGCATGGAAACATAGAGAGAGATCTAAAGCAAATGAGCAGACCTAATTGACCTAAACAAAGACATTGTGACAGGACAAGGAGGAACAGTTTTAAACTAAAAGTGGGGAAGCTTTGATAAGATGTTGGGGAGAAATTCTTTACTTAGAAGGTAGTGAGGCACTGGCACAGGTTGCGCGGGGATAGTGTGGATGCCCCATTCCTGGAAAGGAAGGAAAGGTTGGATGAGGCTTCGAACAACCTGGTCTAGTGGAAGATGTCCCTGACTGTGGCAGAGGGGTTGGTCTCTTCTAATCTGATTACAGTAATTTCATGAATATAAGCCGCACCCTTTTTATTGAAGAATGCAGCCTTCCCCACTAGTGCGGTGAATCATCAGGTGCGGCTTATTTATGGACAAATCCCAGTGAGATGCCAACTCGGAAGTGAGAGCAAGCCGGGGAGGGAGCTGCCGTGGAGCTGCGGCAAGGCAGGCTGGGGGCAGGGGCCGGCAAGCTGGGGGCAGGTGGGGAGTGGGCTTCGCTGGGCAGCGGGGCCGTGAGTGGGGTGGGCGAGCGGTGCGTCTGGCAGGCGGGGCAGCAGGGCCGCGGCAAGCAGCGGCACATAGGCTCGCTGCCAGCAGGCACCGCCACGGCGCGGGGGCATGCTGCTGGGAGGTGCCGTCGGGGCGTGGAGACTCGCTGCAGGCGGGCGCCACTGCCTTTCCACGGGAGAGCGAGCCACTGCCGCCACCGAGCAGGCGGGGGCCACGGCAGTCAGCACCAGGGGCGGGAGTGCTGGGGCCGGCAGCACGGGGAGGGTGCCTGGGGCTGCCTTTAAAGGCTTTACTGGTCTATGAAAACTGTTTGCAACTTGAGCATCTGACACCAAACCCCGTGCTGGTGCGATTCTGTTACTAACTCATTACTTTGTCACACATGAATCCTCCCTTAAAAAAAAAAAAACAAAACAAAAAAGCAGCTTATATTCAGGTGCGGGTTATATATGGACGAATCCTGTGGTCTACCCGGCTACCTGGATGTGTGGCTTATAATCGGGTGTGGCTTACGATTGTGAAATTACTGTAGTTCTGTGATTCTGTACGTGGTATTTTATGACCCACAAAGGTATAACTGAGGAAGCCAGTCCAAATGAGATTGTTACATTTGAAAAACCCTGCTCCATATGAAAAGTATAAGGGAAAGGAGCAGCTCATGGGAAAATGCTGGACTGACCAGATTTTAATTTCCATTATTTTGGGATAATTTTATTTCTGTCTCTGAGCATATACAGACAACTTTTTACACTTGAAATGTGTGAGAGGAATCTGACCAACAAAAGTGACACAAATGAATTATATTGTTAATCTATAAATGCCTGAGGGCAATTTGGGCTTTCTGTACATATTCTACCTTATCACTTCTCTTCAGAGAGAGACCAGAAGTCTATAACTTACATCTGCTTTCCTCTGTCCATAAATGATTATATAAATTTTTTACACAGGAGTTGTTGTACATAAATGACATGAATGAAATGAGCAGACAGACCATTTGCAGTGAGTGAAACTTGTTTCTCTAAGTATTATGTATTTTCTAATAAAACTTCTAATCTTCAGTCAATAAAAGGATAGAAAATTGCAGTTCCTGACAAAAATGTGAATTACATTCACATTCACAGAAATGAGGAACCACAGTAAGAGCTGCCTCATAGGCTAAGCCACATTTTGATAATTCTTTTGTGATATTATCATTATTGAAGAGGTAATTCAAGACTACCTAAAAAACCTGGGATTGTAAATACTCTGTCAGTGTGTATCCTCAAAGTTAATGCCCATCTCAGACCCACTAGCATTGAGTGGGGTAAGATTTTACCTCAATTTCTGTATTTGGCAAAGGAAGATATGGAGACTTAAGAGATTCTCATTCTCTCTCATTTTGTGACTTAGAGCAAAAAATAAGAAACAAAATAAATCCCTATGGGAAACATATGACTTACGGCATAATACTAATTTCAGCATTTTTAACAACTGAAACAGGATAAGGATTAAAGTGCAGGCAAATTTTGACCTTATCAACTCCAGAAATTTAACAATAATCGACTTCTTATTAATATGAAAGGAGCAATAATAATGTTGGTGAAAAGGGAGAGGAGAGGAGAGGAGAGGAGAGGAGAGGAGAGGAGAGGAGAGGA
>VRYO01001463.1:24755992-24791612 GCA_009812075.1 Sialia sialis
CAGGTACTCAACAAACTCAACAAACAGCAAATGCTGTTTCAGTGGTACAATTGTATCATCTCCAGAATGAAAGATAAAAGCAGCTTGCCCCAAGCTTGTTCATGTAAAAGTAGTCTCCTTGGAGAACTGAGTCCCTCTCTAATAGACAAATTATGGTCTTAAGTCAGGTTCTCCACATCTGAAATGAGTAATGTGCACTGGAGGATCACTTTTGGGCCCTGTCATGGCACCCAAACTCAACTGTGAAGCTCACTCCCAGAAGCAGGAAAATATGAGTATACATATAGACGTTTATAATTTCTCTCTTCGCATCCAAACTCTTCTCTTTGACTCCAGTTCCTTCTCCTGCTTTTATGCTGGTAGTGGTAACACCATGGATAAGGCAAGGTTATAGATCACCTAAGCTGTTGGAAACTTTCATTACTGCCATCAAAATAATTCTACACTTGTTCTTAAACTGAAAGTAGATACTGCATTATTCTTCCCTGAAAACAACTTCAGTGCTTGCTCTGTCTTCATTCCCCATATATTGTTTGTATTTTGAATACTTCTTTCTGAAACATTCATCACACGGGTTTCTGAATTTCCTTTGGCAGAGTTGGATGCTCTCAGTCTACTTTTAATTTATTAATAACCATTCAGAGTCTGATTTTACCAAAACACAATTCTTATTTACCTTTTTATAGTCTTTCTGACATTTCAGCCTTGGTATTACACCAACTAATGTATTATTCTCCCCATCATTGTGTCTGCTTTATTTCTAGTCCCTACATCCACATTACCCCTTTCCTGTACAGGAAGCAATCTTGTATTACTTTCAAAATCATGTTTCCTTCCTACTTTCCCCCTACTAATATTTTCCCAGGAAATGTCTAGGCAATTGAACTCCTAGCGCAATCATTATACCAAGTTTGATACAGACTTCCTTCATCTGTAAAAACATTTCCTGATAATGCTCTCTCATTCTCTTCTGAAGTTCTCTAGCAAGATCCAGGGACTAACTTTTTCCATATCTCATTCTTCACTTAACTTCAAATAGTTCCTGTTGTGTCAGCCAAAACCCTAGTGTCATTTATTTCTGTTTATTCAGTATTCTCCCTGTGCGCAAATTTCTCCCTCTCTCATTACTTTTGTTTTACCTCACCCATCTGCAAACTTTATATGTTGGTAATTTTATCTCCCAGTTGATAGCTTGATTTAAGCAACTCTTTGTCATTCCAATATAATCATAATTTTCCCTCAACATATGTTTCTAATACAACAATCTTGTTACATATGTTTCTAGCATTTGTAAAACACATTTATCCTGTACTTTTGTCTGTTCACTTCTTAAAAAATACACAGGAAGAAATTATTTCCACGCTGAATTCATTTACAAACTCAGCACCTTTTTCTCTAACCATTAAAGTCCTTATCTATTTTGCCTGTATGAACTCTGGCTGTTGAGCCATGAAAGAAATTAAGAGTTTTTCAATTACTCTTTTCATCCCAAACTGTTTTGGCAAAGTCAATCCCCTTTGATCCAGTAGGTTGTTAGTTCTTCTCTTTAACCAAGAGGCCTTAAACTGTTTCTTCTCTTCATGGAATATTTCAAACCTCATTATCAGTTGATAGTCTACAAGATCAATCTGCTGCCATCTTGATTCAAAGGTTGCTGTGAAAAAATATTTAAATGGCTGACCCATAGGATTTTTTCTTTCCTTTTCAAGCAGTAACCCATGATGTCAGTCCTCTCAGGGCGTTAATGTCTTCAGCCTGAAGTAAAATTACCTGTCTGGAAATCAAAATATATAATATTTTTCTAGTTTGCATATATCACAGATAACATTTTTTCTATGAATCAACTTTATTGCTCTCCATTTTTGACACAGCTAGGATGATGCAGAAAGTTTTGGATGTTTGTCAGTCTAAGATCAATCTGATTTTGGAAATGAATTTAAAATATCACTTACCTATCTGTTAATGGTAGAGAGCAGCTGTCCAGCTATCCTGCAGCTGCCCTTGGAAAGTAAAATTCTCGGCTCAGAGGGCTGGAATAATGACAGGCTGTCCCTGTTCTGGTTTGAACCAACCTTCACTCCAGCTGCTTCCTCCTAAACACAAAGGCAGCACCTTAACTATCCAAATAGCTGATTAGATTACAGCTTTACCCCTTTTCCTGGTATGAGAAAGGCACATTGCACCCCCTATTCAAAAATATTTCTACTTTACTATGGTGTGAAGAAAAAGTGATTCTGCCCTAATTCAACAGATTTATAGTCAGTCTTCCTCTCCTTTTTCACTTTCATTTTGTGCGTTATGTTCTCATCTGTTCCACTTCTGTTGCCTTATTTTACAACTACTGCTTCACACTTCTTTTGTCATATTTACCTATAAGCCATGTCTATACCATCTGCACCCCAACCTTCTCCTGTCTTACTAACCAAGTATTTCATTGCAGTTCTGTTTATTTCATTGCAGTTCTGTTAGATGCATTAGCAGTTATGATTCTGCTAGCTAAACTCTGATGATGGTTGACCTAGTGTAGAGAGGGTGAAAAATTAGAATGTCTTTTCTCATCAGTAAAGCACCTGCTTCTAAGTCTTCCACTAAGAGAAGGGGGAAAAAAAAATCAAACCCATTCATTACAGTAAAACTGCAGAGTGCAGTGAGACAGTGAGATTGATTTAGGCAGTATGTGTTTATTCAGATTGAAATATGCTTTGAAGTCTGAGGATCAGGGCCATAGACTTCAAAGGCCTAAAGGATTTATAGGCTAGATAGTAAGTCTGAGAGTGCCATGTCAACCAGGCAGTGTGGACACAGACCCAGGAATCCGGATATGAGTGTTTGGCATATGGATGAAGTCTTGAAACACAGCTAACATTGGTCCTTGGCTGTAGGAGATGGGACTCTGAGGAGTGAGGATAACCAGTTTTTCTGTCTCCTGGTGGAGCATGGGAGGGTTCAGAAGTCTCTGCTACACAGCATGGACCTTGCTAACTCTTGTGTAATCTTTTTGCCACTTAGAGAACTTCTGAGGTGAGATATACCTTCCTCAGAACTAGGTGGCACCTAATTATTTCTGGGCTAAAATAAGGATAAGCCAAGATAAAGACAGTCCTATGCCCAGATTAGCAGATCAATGAAGAAAAATTTATCATAATGTAGACAGAGGGAGAAATGTATCACAGCATGAGAAAAAAGGTAAATAAAAATGCAAATGAATAAATGTATAAGAAGTAACAAAATAAAAAAAAAATAAAAATGTGTTGTTGAAATGGATTAAAGATATAGATGTAAAAGGTTAGCATTAGAATGAAAATATGATTACACCAAGAAAAATGTTTGAGAACTAGCATTTGACTCTTTTATTACTTCAACTTACAAAATAGCATGACATCAGCACTAAAAACTATTTTACAAATGTTAACTTGTTCACCACTAAAGGAAAAATCATGCCAATTGCTTATTTTAATGATTTTTCACATCCAAGAATTGAAATGGAAATTATCCATTATGTATGAGTGTGATTTCTGAACATTTGAGAAGAGATACTGTGCCTTACTCTTTAGAATAGAATGTCCAAGGTAATAAATCTGATGAATTTCAGTTTACATCAGAAGAGGATTGGGAGCAAGCTGATATTTTGAGGGTGTGTTTATTTTTGATATGTCAGATGACTAATGATTTCATGCATGAAATGTTCTATGGATCCCTTCAAACTTGATATAAAGCTCATTTTCAGGAGACACATGATCTCATCTCACTCAAAAACTAAGTGATCTTGCACGTGAGATGATCACACATTTGGTCAAAATCTCCTGGCACCCCATTGAACTAAACGGTAACAGAGGGAGCTTAGCACCTTTCCTAAGAGCTGAGGGTTGTTAACAGGATCAAGTGAAGAATGTGCAGGAGGTGAATCAGGAATGAAGTGTTTCCAGGAAATATCAATGGCTGTTTTTCTCATTCTGCACAAAGCACTTCAGAATAAAATGGTACAAAATAAGATGGCAACATGAGGCAAAAATTGACTGAAGGTCTGATTGTATGGCTACACGTTACCATCAGTTAGAGCTGCAAAATTTGCCTGTGTGGAGGGGTTTTGCTGTAAAGCCACATAATGATAACTCTCACACCCACTGTAGAATATGATAATGCTCTACAAACACCAGTAAAGGCATTTAGAACAAATAGAGCTTTTCTTCAAAGTTCAGTTAATATTCCATATCGGCTGTTTGCCATGATGACTAATGTACTGCAAACTTGCTGTTCTGCATTAAACATCAGGAAAATGTACATCTGCACTAGATTTTTTTCTTTCCTTTGTTTCTAAAATGCTGAGTTCAGCTAAAAAAATTGGATGGAAATCAAATATGAGAAGCTTAGCCAACTTTAGTGAAATGATATCAGAGTTATATTATCCCTTAATGAAACAAGTATAGAGGGCTGATTGATTTATAGAGCAATTTTTTGCACCATTACCTAACTTGATTGTGTACAAATCGTTTTCTATATTCACAACCATCCTGTCCCTGTATTTCTTTTGGTATGTACATTTCAAAAACTGATGTGTTTTTATACAGGAGTGAAAGATCTGAAGGTTTTCAGCTGAACAGTGTTGATGTCATCTGAAGCTGTTTATTGTACTTGAATACATTTTAGCACTTTTCTCTAAGGATGACAGACAAATAAATTCCTTTTTCCTACGGTGATTAATATCTCTTTGGAACAGAGGGAAATTTCAATGCTTAGTTTAAGTACGTTGTTGCACAGTTCCCACTTATCCACAAAAGTGTTGTTTCTTCTTTTAATTAGACTGAGAGTTGTTCTGCCCAGATACATAGTTAATCTCCTTCCATAAACACTGCAATTTGCAACTTTAAGAAGTTACTGTTTGAAATGGCATTTCACCTAGCTCATCCTGATTCTTTCACCTCTGGTTTTAGGCATAGATCTTTCAAACAAATATTGCTTTTCATAAGGATTCACAGAAATGCATGACTTTTTCCTTGAGGATGCTTTGTGGGATTATGACTGTAAGACTATCACTTACATAAGTGTCAGACATTCAGGTTCTCATGCCTTGCCTGCAAAACATGTATGTCTGGCTCCTGACTCACATCCCTGAATCTAAAATCATATCAGGAGTGCTTTTTGATCTATTTTCTCTGCAGCTACCCCTGGCAGGGTTGAATGAGAATACACAAGGAAAATCATGGCCTTGCTCTTCATGTAGAAGGAACCTATGCACAGGAACATCTGAGCAGTGACAAACTGCCCATTCCAACTCCTCTTGGTTCCATTACTCAAGTGACCAGCAAGCATTTTATTGATGAGTGACTAAAACATTAGTATAGAGAAAAGAACCCTCAGGAGTCAGAACCTGGGAATTTATAGATTGGTTAGCTCCATCTTTATAAATTAAATCTTTTTATGCTTAAATGCTTCAATTCTGTTTTGGATTCATAACAGATCCTTTTTTCTTGGGACCATATAGTATATATCCAGCAAGAAAGCTTTTTGAGGGGAAAACCTCCTCTGTTCTGCTATGCATGACTAAATATAAAATTTCTGCTCTCACAAAATTATTTCTAAGCCATTTAATTATGACACATCCTGTGATTTTGGTGGAGGCTTTCTAGTGCAAACAGATGTTTGAAATAATGGATTTTTCCTTTTTCTCTGTTCCAAGAAATCTAATTTGGAAGAAGAGCCCCCTACTCTGGCTGATTTCCTCTCTGTGGGGGCCTAAGTGTTATTGATAGTGTATTCCAGTACAGTGACAATCAGGTTGTTTTCAGCCTCAGATCTTGTATATCTAAGCAAGAGAAGGAAATAATTAAATGAGGGGGAATGGAGATGATGTTAGCATAAATATTTAAATATAATATGCCAAATTAATTTCTGGGACAATTATATGGATATTACATTGGTTACATCTATAATTCAGAAATTAATCTGGTAAGTACTATTCTCAGTTAAGCTAAAGCAGAAATTAACCAGAGTTAGAAAATGCCCAAGTAAACACAATCTGATTTACATATTAAAGAACAATGAAATCGACATTTCTACTCTTAGACCAGTCTAGAGACACTGAGAGAAGGGTGAAGCATAAAAGAAGTGGGCTGCGGCACCATGTGCAAATAAAAGAGAGTAAATCTGTACATCTGCCTGTTCAAACACAGCACCTTCACTGTTTGTGAGTATGTTTGGACATTAGTGACTCCATGGCAAGACCTGGTGTTTCTGCTTCTGGATGCTAAGAAGTATCCTCCTTGTCTTATGAAGGCAACTCTGAGCCTCACAGAAATACATCTATTTGCTGTAAAAAAATAAAAAATGTTAAGCAGCAATTCTGACACAACCACCACCAGTAGGTTCACAGGAAAGCAGTTTGAAGTCCTCTCCACAGAGAAAAGCTGGAACACTTAGTTTGTTGTTCTACAAGGATAGAGATACCTGCTGTGTGTAACACAGAACCGCTGTCCTAACCAGCTTAATGTCCTATTTGGCATCTTTAAAAGAAAAAAAAAATTCTGCTGACACTTTTATGCGTGGTAACAGCCAAGAAAAATATGATGAGACCTGCAGAGGTGGAAGTCTCTTATAGACCACACCCGGCAACAGAGACAACCAGGAAGATTTCCTCAGAGTACTGTTTTGATGAGTTTCCAGGGAAAAGAGTTTGCTGTGAGTGATTATCAGCAAACAAGAGAGTTGCCAGCTGAAAACGATTCAGCCATTTTCAAGTGTATCTTCCCATTGCCTTTAAGGCAGGCCTCTCAACACCTCCATAAAACAGCTTCAATGCAGTTGTTTTTGCAAAAAACCAACCAACCAACCAAACAACAACAACAACAAAAAAATAACCCAACAAAATTGCTTCTGTTGGACCAGACTCCTTTCTAATGTACACTTAGTAAAAAGTATCAGGTCATGTTTCAGACTGGCTCTGCAATCTCCTACCAGCATTTGCTAGACCTGAACTATATCAGCATCAAGGCTGATATATTCAGAAGACACTTGAAGGTTGAAATGTTAATAGTGTGGTGTTATGAACCTGGTGATTTAGCAGAAAGCATCTTCTGTGCTTAAATGAAATGAAGGAATGTAGTGCTGCAAGGCAGAGCTGAGACCTGGGGATAAGGAGCCAGACCAGGACCTGAAAAACAGTGAAAGATTGAAACAAGTGTGGAAACCTTGGAAAGATAGTATGGTTTTCAAGTTCACATATGACCAGAGCATTCTCTTCATTAAACAGAAATCCCTAGAAAGGTGTTGCTGCTTTAAGGACAAGAAGAATGGAAGCATACAGGATTGCAAATGCAACCAGACAGCTTTAGGAAATCTATTTAATAAAAATTCCCATGATCAGTCTTGGAAGAAATAAATATCTCACAATAGGATCTCTGCATTGACAGCATCAGTTTCTAAATAATGATATGATTCCTGAGATTTAATGAATGGGTGCACTGCATATTGCCTTAGAAACCAAGCAGATGCAGAACCGACTGAAATAGTAAGTGTGGATAAATGTGAGGAAGAGATTGTCAGTAGGAATTCTGAGGAATGTGATTAAAATTCCTTATTTTATAGAAGGTGACAGCTCAAAGTTGTCATAGCTGAGAGTGAGAAGACAATGTTAAAAGATTCAAGTGAAAAAGCAAGGTTGCCTATGCTTTTCAGTGGTTCTTGAAACCAGGAAAACATTTTGGACAATAATGTTCTAAGAAAGAGACTTCAGCCATCAGTAAATAGGTCCATATAGCCTTTTAAGAGCCAACTGAAATACCAGTAAATGGCATCAAAATTATAAAAATCTAGATGGCTTTTAATTTTTGTTAGCTCTTCCACAATATTATTATATTGTTGTCTGCAGGAGCAGGGCAGGTCACACAACAAAAATGAAATAAAGCTTTTACAGTGTCAGTCATGAAAATACATTTTTGACCTTCAGGTTTTTGCAAGCTTTATTTTCCCAAAATCATTCTCTTTCCACTGAAGAACCAGCAATCTGCTTTCAAGCCATTTGAGTTGAAATGTGGTTTCATGTGGAAGGACACTTCAATCACAAGTTAAGACAATTAATTGATGTTCATGTCAACAACCTATTGATTGTTTCTCAAAATACTTTCTAAGACCAAAACCTAGCATATTTTCTTGAATCTATCAAATGTAGTAATAACATGGACAGTAAATTTTTGCTACTTTTCTATTAAATATATATTTTGTTTCAAAATAAGTTCTTGAAGATGACTTTTATTTTAAACAAATAAAAAGTTGCTAAGAAACAACTCTTACCTTATAGCTTTTCTTTCAATGATCCTTATTTTCTTTGTCATTGAATAATAGTTAATGTAAATGTGTAAAGGCTGTGATTAAGTCTCAAATCAAAATTAAGTCCCCATCACAGCAATTCAAGCTATTGCATAGATTGTCTTGAGATGTTGCAGTTTGTAAAAGTACGGTGTGAACTTGAATTGTTGATACTCTTAAGGACATCGTTTATGTACTATGATGAAGATTATCTAATTCACAGGTTGTTTTTACCAGCTTCTCACCCTCCTTTTTTCTCCTCTTATTTTTCTTCAAAGAGCCTCTGCCATTCCAATTCAAATGTATTTACATTTTACCAAAAGTCATCACTTACCATCTTCTGTTCTTCTCTTTCAGACCGCTGAAATTTACAGATCTAGAGGTTAAGTTCTTCAAGACAAATTCGTGACTTTAGTTAAAATCAAGAGGGTAATTGAGGTGTATACGGGACCATTTAATTTTGCTTTATCAGATATTTTTTCCAGTCTATATTTCCTAAGCAATTCATGAGAAAGGAGCTGTCTGGGGCTAATAAATATTAATTAGATGAATATAGCCCCTTTATTTTCATGCCAGTCACATTTTGACCTGTTTTGGAGACTCTCAAGTCTCTGTCATTATTTGCTGGATATTTCAAGACATCCATGGCTCTGAAGCCACTGCCTGTGAATGCTGCACCTCAGCAGCAGACAGAGGACCATGCAAGCTCCCAGACTGGTACTGTCTATTCCTAAGGACAGACTCACACAACACAGCTGACTTTTTAAGCTTCCATCTTACTGGATTGTCTGCTTGTGCAGATATTGTTTCAGATCTTCCTCATCACCACAAATATACAGCTTTGTTGACCCTTAGATGACCGGGCTTCCATCTTGTTTTCTTTAACCACTGTCTTACTAAGAATCTTTTGTACACTAATGACAAGATTATATAATTTTTTTTTTTTTTGCATTTTCAGATCCACATATGGAAGATTAAAATAATTTTCTTTGGCCACCATTACAATGATCTTATAATATTCAGGGATGTCCATTCTTGATAATGCATGTATTAATTCATAATGTATTACCAATTGAAAGTGTATTATCAATCATGATGTCCCTATTTGATAATAAAAGATTGGTTTGGATTTTTATAGCAGCATGCTGATCATTGAAAAAAAAACCAGCAAAGCAACTAATCACTACTTAGACATGTTTGGCTACTTTTACTTGTCTTAGACATATTTCCAGTGCACTGAAATTGCAAGTGTCAAATGTATACAAACACCTTTTTTTCCAACCAGGACTTCTGTCAGCTCAGAAAGGATCAGAATAGTGTCCCTTGCCACAAGGCATGTAAGTATTCCCAAATAATCTGCTCTCACTAGCTGTTCTTTCACTGAGTTGTTGTTCTATTTATTCCTCTATTATTGCACCTCATTTTTCATCTGTCTAATAATCCTGTGGGACAGACCCTGCTTAAACTCCTATTACATACTGCCTGCAAATTAAAGATGCAAAAAGCAATTTCCATGGATGTGGAGAGTTTGGTATAATAAATGGCAATTCACAAGTGAATTTGTCTGTTCACTTCAATTCACTTAATCAAACTAAAAGGAAGAGAAAAGTAGAGAAAAGCAAACTACAGGATGCAGCAGGGGATAAAGATATGAAGCAAAGCAAAAACCTGCTCAGGAGCAGCAATGTAGTTCCTAAAAACAGTGACTATTCTTTAGATATATAGATAGATATAGATAGATATAGCTACACATACATACACTCTTCTGTCAGAAGCAGCAAATTGAGTCCCATGTACCTAACACCTACAATGATTAATAGTTCCACAGAAAGATTCTTAAGATTGAATGCAAAATTAGAACCTACATGTTAGCCCTATAGGTGTATGATGAGTCATCTCTCTGCATAAACACTAGATTTTACAACTATTTATGCTAAGGGGACAAACACATTTGAATATGCTTGGCTTAAAAGGCTTTCGGACTTCGTGACCTGGCTTAGGTCACGGAATTAATCAGACTGTAGACATGAGATAGATAAGAGTGATGTTAAGTTCAAAATTCCCAGTGACTCCACTAAATGTGATAGTGTTGCTTTTGCCAAGCTCCAGACAAGGAAGAGCACTGCATGCAATCTGCAAGTTGAGGAACATTTTTTCCTAATTCTTACGGGAACAGAAAATTTGTATTGCATGTATTACTTCTGAGGGTAAAAGTGCAGCAGAGTCCTTGTCACAGGAAAACACATGAAAATACATGGAATATATCATCTTATGTCTTCCTTCCCTTAGACTTTGCTCAGGAAGTTGCAGGAGGACTTTGCTTGGATCAGATCCTGTGCACCATTGTAAGGAATTTATGAAATTTCTCTGAGTTTAAAATCTGCTGCTCAATAATCAGTAAAAAAAATTAATTTTGATGGAGTTATAAATTGTAGATTGATTTATTCTTTCAAATGTTGCTTCATAACATCCTCTAACAAAGATTACAGATGAATAAAACCATTTCGAAATGACTACATTAGGCAAATTAAGGAACTCAAGAAAATCTTCTTTTCTGCCTATGCCTATGCCATGTATTTTGAAAGTTCAGGTGCATACAGTGTCATTATTATAATGTTTCCCTGAAGGAAGCTCGCAACTCTCATAGCATTCATTTATTTAAAGTGTATTCCTTTAATGGCCACCTCAGTGTGAAGCAAGTTGGTTCCCAAAAGTTGTCAAAGGGCATGTTCTCTGGCATAGGTTCAGCAATGGAAAGAGGAACCAGACTACAGTAATTTCACAATTATAACCCGCACCTGATTATAAGCAACACGTCCCGGTAGCCGGGTAGACCACAGGATTTGTCCATATATAAGCCGCACCTGAATATAAGCCGCACTACTGGGGTAGGCTGGATTCTTCAGTGAAAAAGGTGCCGCTTATAATCGTTAAATTACTGTATTTTTGGTGGAACTGTACTGAAAATATGTGTGAATAATTTGGATGTTCATGCCAGTTCCTGGTGTTCAAATGTTAAAGATTTGCTGGAAATTAAAATCTTGACTCTACAATATTTTCTGCTCTCCACAAATGCAGCACTCATTTCCTGAATTATTCTCCTGGCTTGCAGGCAGGATACAGTTCTTGACAGCAGACATCTGAAAATATCACCACAGCCACTGATTTATAATAGTAGAGTGAGTCAGAGAGGTTTCTGGGCATCTCTGTCAGTTAAAGGGAGAGGTTCATGACTTCCATTCTGAAAATTTTCTCCACCCCTTATTGTGTGAGAAAATGAGGACTTGGCTCAGGAACTGATTGAATTAATTAAAATGGATGCAATTAAAGTATAGAGTTCTTTTGCAGAAACTTCCAGGTTTCCAAATCAGCATGGGCTCCCTATGAGGGAACATAGACAGCAGGGTGGATGGTTCATAAAGATCACCAGGACCCAGCACAAGCTCTGAGAAGAATGATATTGACAGCAAGAGACTGAGGGATGCCTATGTTCAGATGACATGAAAAGGAACAATTAGATAGCTCTCAATCTGATGTGGCAGCAATGTAAATAAAGACTTTTTTTCCATTGTGTACAAATATCATACAGCTTTCTGAGAGGAGCAAGATCTAGAAAAGTATTGACATAGCCAAATAACTGTCCTTATCTGTTTTCTCATTCCCTTCACTTGATGTGGGCTGTTTCACAGAAAGAAAGGCCTTTTAGGACTAAGAGAACTGCTTTTGCTGCCCCATGGTCCCCCAAAATTTATTAGCACTTTGGAAAAAATCTTAGCTCAGATAAATTTGTCTAGTTATTACTTTGGATAAAGCTGAGATGCGTCATGACACCTATAGACTTTTCTACACTCATCTCTCTGGAAAAGTGGCATGAACTCTATATTCAGCACTTTTCATAGAAAAAAACCTCTTGTGGTGGGTCCATTATGAAATTAAAAAATGCCTTTAAACATTCACTGTATAATTAACTGAGATCTGGGCAAAGATCTTGCCAGATATAGTTTGAAAGCTAAAAATCATTCCTGGCTACAGTCATCCCTTTGAGAACTACAGAAATTTTACCACGTAATGAAAAAATATTCTCTAATTTAGACCAGTCTCCTTTCCCACAAGTTCCCTATTTTGGTCATACCACACTGAGATGGTCAAGTTCCCCCAGACACCACTAACAAACTCCCCAGCTGTATTGCACTTAAAGGCCTTTAGATACAGTTAATCTCAATGTATTCACTTCTCTTTAAGCATGGGTGTAAATTACTCCAAACTGGTTTGCCAGGTTCTTTCTTTGAGTCGCAAAGGCAGCTCAGCCCAACACAAGGTATTTGTCTAAAATAAGGGAGGTAAATAGCAGCTTGGTGGTACCAGAGTTACATGGGCTGAGAATAACTGAGTAAGATGAAGCCAGATGAGGTGTACCTATGAAAACACAGAACTATCAGTTGTTTAAAGTGTTCAGTTGACATGTTTTCTTTAATATCCATTCACTTTTGTGCAGCCTCCAGTTTTCTAAAAGATTGATTAAAATATAGTTCTGTATGGACAAAGAAGTTTTTCGTATTATACAGTCATTTACAAAACATGGTTTTTGAATACCATCCAGATCAGGCACAGCAGTATGGGCCAGTGAAGTAATTTTTTATCTGATTTTGCAGTTAATCTAATTTTTTTTAGTGCAGCTCTGTTAGTGATATGGTATTATGTGTTTTGGCATAATCCTCTAATCGAAATACAGTTTGGAGCCTCTTATGTTTTCTTTTTCCAAATTATTGTGTATTGTTAAGGCAGTATTTTTGAAAGATGGATATTAAATGCATCATATATAAATATTCCTATTTTACACATGGGAAATTTAAATTAAGGGCTCAAACATTAATTCAAATTCTATAGTATTAGAGTGAAATTTAATCTGTTTCTGAGATATGGTAACACAAACATAAAGCAGCAAATTACTACTTTTCTCTCACATGCTGGGAGAAAAAGAGTATCATCATGAAGACTTTGACAGAAAAATGTATGGATATCAAAAATTTTAGCATTATAATAAACATACCTTAGGATATATTATGCCTCTACAGCAATTCCAGTAATGTCATTACAAGAGTTTGCGCTATGAGTACAATAACACAATATTATTAGTGAGAGGAAGCAGAGAGACTGCTGACAAACTGTCTCCATTTTAAGCCTCTGCTTTCAGGTTGCATATTTTTGAGCTGATATTTAACTCATTGGTCTCTATGGATTTTATACAAACTGTGCAGACTGACTGGAATATGTTGTGGACTAATACAAGTATAATGGAGAAAAAAAAAAGAAGAAAAAAAATTTCTGAGGATGAAGTATTTCAGTCCTGCGCTGAAGTGTCTGGGAGCAGAAATCTGGCAGATGGATATGATTGCTGGACCAGAGGTTATGGTTTCCTATTGTGAGAGCAAGGGCTTTTTTCTCACATATGAATCTCTGTGTATAGCAGTGGGATGCCTACTCTCAGGGAACAGCAGAAGGGAATTTTTCCCTCAGGCCCCTAGGTCTTCTGAATGATCACAAAATTCATCCCCTTGCCTATAGTTTCCCAGTAGCCAAACTTTGGCTATTTTTGCTTCGTACAAGGTGGGAATGGTAAAGGATATATATGTACCAGTGGAGCATCATTGCTTGCCCTGAAAAAGTTTATAGGCTCAGCAATGACCAGGGTAGAAGGACTGCTGGTCTCAGCTAGGAAGGTTTTGATCATGTAGAGAGTCTGGGAAGAAAGGAGCAGGGGAGGGAGGACCTGCAGCTGTGCTTTCTCGTATATTTATTATTATTGTGGGGTGAAGATGACCAGTTGTGAGGTCAAGTCCCAAGCTGAGAAAGTAAAGTGAGTATGGGATGTACTGGACCTTGAGAGAAATTTAAGAACATTATACAACTAGACAAAGTAATCATCCATGTTTGTGAGACATGGTCTGTGTGAAAAGGCAGGCACACACATTGCTATCAGGACTTGGCTATGGTGCAGGAAGAGAAGAAGGATCTAATATCATAACCTAAAGGTACGTGTTAATGAGCATTATTTAAATGTTGCATTTTAAGAGGCCACATAGCCATCAGTACATAATTATATCAGTAAATTTGCTACCTAGTTAAGACAATGTTTGGTTTCTTTTAGAAGCACTGCCAGCTGGGAGTTGTTCTGAGTCCTTTCTGTTACTGGATGCCCTTAGAATAAGATACTAAAATATTAGGCCTTGTTAGATATCTGGAATCCTGCAGATCGTAACTCTAGTTTTCTGAAATAGCCATTTTCACTCACCTAGGTTCAAACTGAGGACAACAAAGCTTTACAGCAGCAGCAGCAAGTGAAATGCAACTTGATCTTAAGTTCCAAGCACTACCACACAGGTAATAGCTACAGCATCGGTGAAAAATAATTGTCAGAAGAGAAGTCAGTGCAGGGGAATGTCAATGGTATCCATTTAAAATGAAATATTTCTTTTTAGTCTTTAAAAAAACAACAGTTAAGTTATAGATAATATCTCACTGAACAGCTTGAGAGCTGCAAATTCTAAAATCATGAAATAAATTCTTTTTTATAGAAAATAAAAATTCTGTCCAGATGTGAAGCTTTTTTATAAATTGTCCTTTGGTTCATATACTCTTTGTTGCCTGATTCTGCTTCTAAATCCATCATGGTTAACACAACAACAATAAGTGTGGCTTTTTAAAACAAACAAAACCATTTTTTGCAGAGCCTGGATTTAATCCTTTGTGTTCATTTGGGTACATCTCAGTTGTTGCTTTCTTTTTACACCACTATAAATTTTAATCGGCCGTTTATCAGTGCAAAGGGAGGTGCAAATTCCTATCAGGTTGTACAGGAGAGTGGCAAGTTTGTTTTAGCAGAAAGATTCCTGTAGATCCTCCCTCAGCAGGTCCAGCTCCATCTTCCAGGGATTTTATTGGTTATTGTAACATGAACTGCAAGAAAAGTCTATCTAGCAAGCCAGGTAATGTTCAAAAGACACAAATAAGTATGAAGAAAAGATCTACAGTCAGCCGATTTCCAACAGCAAAGCTTCAAAGTTAAGTTCCTATTTTCTTAACCTTTGAATAAAGCCAAAGCAGAGGCAGGCAGAGGGGGCATGCTCAGTAACTTAATTTTTGTTTCATGCTTCATTATATCAGTATTACTGGGACAGAGTTTAAAAAGAACTACCAAAGTATCAAGGCATAAGACAATTAAAGAAGTGATATGTGAAGACAGTTTGTGTGAAATGAAGGATGTGTCTCTATGGAACTGCCCATTCCCTGTCTGCTCTCCATCCGCTGGGACTCAGGTTCTACTATCAAGACTTCTCAAGGAGCTGCCAGTGCAGTTAGATACCTAATCACTTTTGAAAGTCTGAAGGGAAAATTTTAACTTTCACTTTTGAAAGTTTTGAAACATACACATATTTTGTTTATAAGTTTATAATATAGCAACCGTGAAATAACTTTAATTAGAAGAGAGCATTGGAGATTTAAACAGAGAAAGGGGGGAGGCTGACGTCTAAAGCAGAATGTTTAGTTCCCATTCTTCCTTTATATTTTTTTTTTGCAATGGTGCATTACCTGTTATTTGCAGATGGGAACTACCTGTCTCATCTAGCTGTTCAATGAACGTTGGGAAAACTCTGACTTCAAAGCTTAAGCTGAAAAACAAAATTCTCAAAATTTATAACAAAACTAAGACATGAATTTACAAATCTACTAAAGTCCTTTAAGTGACCTCTTATAAATAAATTGAAATTTTGTGACCTGTTTCTTGTCACTCTAATGTATAACTCAGAGGAATACAAATGCACAGGATTAGAAACATAACTGTACAATAAATAGTAAATGACATTATGAAAAAAAAATAAAGAAAACCATGAAATATATGGTCCCCCCGTGGCAGAGTGATAACTTGCAAATATCCAGTTTCTTCACTGCTGTTTACATGCAGAACTTGGAGAGGCAAACAGCTTGCTTCCTAATGGACTGTTACTTTGCAGGCCATTAGTGTGGAATTAATGAAAGCAATTAATTTCCCATACTTCTGTAATAACAAAGAAAGGAAAGGAAGAGCTCTCCTCCTCCCACAGCTGATAGCTCTGTTCCTGTGCCTAGATCACAGTCTTGGAGGGTTGGACAATTTGGGTTCTGTTCCCACATCTTCTGCAATATTCTTCGTGACCTTGGAAAAATCATTTGCTCTCTCTGTGCCTCAAATTCCCTTTTCACAAAAGGGAATTAATTATGCTTCATTGTTTCCAGAGAAGTGTCATTAGGCCCAATTAGTTAATGTCTGTGAAGTGCTTTGAGAGCAATCTTTTGACAGATGATATTCTAAGTGCAATGCACCACAGTAAAAATATGTAGCAGTCTGGTTTAGTGTTATTTGTTTAACACAAACAATGATCTTGGCAGCCTAGAAACGCTAATCTGATGAATTGCACAAAGATAAGATAAAATTACATTTATTTGGACTCTGATTCAGCTAGATACCAAATTACATGCCTTAAGGTAAACACTAGTTACTGAAAGTTATCTATGCAGTTATGCATTTAATTCACTTGAACTGAAGTCTTACTCATCATTAGTTTCTCTCACCTCAAATAATTTCCTGAAGACTTCCCAAAAGTAATGTTTTTAATCGGTGGGGTCATCAGGAAAAGTGGTATGAAGTAGGAAGAAATTATCAGAAAGAGACCAATGTTTGAAACTTCAGAGTCTGTGTTTAAAAGATAAGATCAGAATTAGGCAAAGGAAAGATCCCTTTGGGAAAAACCAAAGCAAAACCAAGCCAACAAAACCACCAGAGAAGATATGTATGAAGGCTAGAGACATCAAAGTAAACACAAATAAAATCTGGCTAGTTACTGGTTATTAAAATCTACACAAGAGATTGAAAACTTTAAAATTTGATGGGAAGAACTGATAAGACTTGGATGCAGTGGTAAAGAAGAAAAAAATGTCGAAGATTACCACTCATCTTTTAGATCTTAATGCTTATAAAAAAGAATGAAAAAAGAAGTTAAAGGACAACAGACAATAAAGAAACTTGTCAGTGACATATCAGCACAGACTTTCATTAAAAATTTAGTTCAAGAAAACATGGACACTTTTGCAAGTTTGTCAAAACCCGCTATGAAAACAAGGAAGATTACATACTGTTGCAACCTGGAAAGAGCTAGGTATAAGACGTAAAATGCTAATACCAAAATTCTTTTTCAGACATGTTAATAAACAGAGTAGGTATGAGGTGATCTGGTTCAGCAGCATGTTGTAGACTGAAAATGGCCCTAGGGTTATTTGGAGGTCCATACTGCACTTCCCACTCAGCCTATGCTGGGCAGGAAAGTTAGTGCACCTATGCAGAATGTTTTATGGGATCACGGACTAGAATAATATTTATTATCTTCTACATATGCTACTTTAAAAGCATGTCTTTGATTATAGCTGTTTTAATTAAAATGGCATATATAAAATTCAGCAAAAATACTTTCACCTGTTATGATCTGAGATAGGTATTATCCTATTTATTGTTACATTTACAACTTATACATTTAGTTAAATACATTGATTTCAGATAAACCCAGCATTTAGCTTTAATATATGCCTTAAGGTTTTGAGCAAGAGCATGCTGATGTTTTCAGGAGGCGTTTTTCTGCATTGCTTAAAAGGCAAGGAAGTACAAGGCTGAGATCTTAAAGAACAGGTTTGGTGCTAAAGGGCAGCTTTGGAAGTTGGTGCTCTGCGCTATCTCCTGTGTCTTGAGGGGAAGAACTTGAGAGGCAAAGTGGATCATCCAAGCTCATGCTCTGAGCATATGCATTCTGTCCCTATAGACTGGCTGGTCCAAAGGATTAACAGCGGGATTAATGATTTTACTCAAGCCAAACTTTGTGGCTATTTTGCTTCTCTTTTATACAAATAGTCAGGCTGTGCAAGTCGATAATTCAATGAATGTTCTTGTAAGGTATCTCCTATAATGTCTGTTGAACCCATTTTGGAAATAAAAGCACTTTTATTTCTGCTGTTTGGCCATAAATCCAAGTCAGACACAAAACTCCTAATGTTTTTACTAAAAAGGGTTATCAATTAATGTAGAATCGAGATTTTGCAGACAGATGCATATTAAAAAGAAAAACAACAAAGAAAAACCCCAGTTGCATCCACTCCCACTAAGAAGGAAAACTTCCATACTTTTAAGCTGATGACATTTTTTTCACTGACTTCAGGGGAAGTCTGGAAAGCTGTTACAGCCATCACTGATTTCTAGGGGGAAAAAAAAGGATATACTGGAAAAAATCCAGATTTTTATGGATTAGCTATGTTCACAAGATAAACACCTATTTTCAAGTGTCGATTCTCACATGGTTTAAATGTTCAAAACAAAGAAGAGTCACAAGAAACAAAACAAGAAAAAAACCCAGCCTGTTTGAAACAACACAAAGTTCATTCAGACACATATAACTTCACATTTTTCATCTGGTGTATTCATTGAACATCCCACACACATGCTATTTGGCCCCAGTCAGTGTCCAAAATTGTCCAAAATGTTAATGACACTTCATTTTCAGAAAATTAAGAATTGAATGGCCCCTGTCTGTTTTGTAAAGAGAAATAAAGTGATGCTGGGCCATTCATGGTCTGTTCATTCCACACAGCTGTGGAATTATCACTGATTGTCTCTAAGTACTGTGATCCTCATGCAGTGGTCTGAAAGCTCTTGGCAGATCAACTTTGCCTACTGAACCTTCAGTTTTAAGGCCATAAAAATGCTCTTTTAATCTCTGTGTTGACCTTTGAATGGTTACTGAATGGAAGTAACACTCATGACTGGGAACTAAGGGGACACCAGCTCAGAAATGCACCCTGAAATCCTGATTTTTCCCACATCATTGTATATAACTTGCTTGTTAATATGCACCTCTTCCATTGTGTGTCTGGTCTGATTTATAGGTCTGGGGACTCACATCCTTTTTTTAAAATTAGGTGTTCTACACTTGTTACCCCTTTGTGGTCTGATGGCTGGGGAAGCACTCAAAGTCATCAGGGTCTTTAGCATATTTTGAGCTTTCCCAAAGAGAACTGAAAGTCCTAGGTTTCATGGAATATAATATAAAATAACCACAACCACTGGTCCATGGTAGTAATCCAGGTCCCAGTAAAATTGAAGACAGCTGCTGGTGCATTTTTATTGACTTCTCCCTAATCACAGAGTGAGGGTACTTCAATATTACATGTCTTGAATGGGGACAATATATTAAGCTATTCACCACTAACTCTGACATCCTGTTTTGAATCTTTCTGGATTCCCGAGCAAGAAATACTGCTTACTTAACTTCCCATTACACTTTTGGATAGTTTTCTCTAAAGAGAGTGAATAATTTACCATTTTTGCTGCAACTTGCCTTGCTAAAGCTTTGCACTGGTAATTTAATTCTATATTCATTTAGTTTGAATTACACAGGGAACATCTGCAATGATTCCTAACAATAACTACATTTCAAGACAATTACACAGTAATAACTAGAGCTGCAGAATGATGTGAAAGCCAGAAGAGAAAAAAGAGGCACACACAGACTTTGTGCACTAAATTAAATTTTGTTCTTAATTGGGAAAATGCAAGTTTATCAGAGAAAAGTCTCTGTGACACCACATGCATGTTTTTAATATATATATTTCTGTATTTGCTTCAACATTTTCTATTGGCATCACACATTTACTTTCATTACTGGTTCTCTGAATCACTGATGAAATGAATGTCCAAATTTCCTCTCCTTAGCCAATTCCTTTTAAGAGGATGAAGCCATGAAAAAAAAAGACCTTGTGAGATTTATCTTGTCAAATTTATGGAACTAAGAACTGTGGGAGGCAGGAACTCCATTCCCTACATTCTATATCCTAAACTATGGAGAAGGCTTTTGTTGTTTATCAAATAATTTTTATGCTGCTATATAGTCATTTAGATCATGACAGACATAAACATTCAAATTTTATTTTTCCCTTTGAGAATAAAAAATCCAATACCTTGTATTGTATTTCTGGGAAGACTTGTTTTTTTTTCCAAATCAAAAAAAAATTCTAGTCAGGATGCTCTCAATATAAACCACAAAAGTTTTGATTTTTCTGCATTTTAGATCTTTTCACCTTTTCTCATAATAGATATATTGCTGATCCTTTCAAAACTGTCCTCTCCTCTAAGGAGCAAGTACACTCTGGTAAAGGGTTGATCTCCTGTAATGAAGATAACTCATTCAACTCTCAGTCCTTGCCCCACCTGAATCTGTCCCTCAAAATCAGTGCCCCCCCCAGCTCTCCTCACCATCTATTGGCAAATCACTCAGTGTGCAGTTGCTTATGGAATCACTTCTGCTGTGTGTCAGGAAGCAGAAATGTGTTTTTCTGCAACTTTTGTCCATGTCATCTCTTGTAAGTGAAGAAAATAGAAAGTGCTGGAAAAATACAGAGTAAGCATTACTTTCAGTGCCACAACCAAGATTTCTTGAGGATATAGTACTGTGAGTGAAAAGTCATTTGGAACTGAAATCCAGGGGTTACCACTGTTTTACAGCCAAGATGAGATAAAAGCCAACTCCATCACTCATCCTGTTATTCCTAAGAGCAGAGTGGCATTTGGAGAGGAAGTTTTTCACCTACAGAGGGCCCTCAGTCAGCTTAGAAGGCTTCAGCAAACTCTGAACATTTTGATTCCTAAAACTTGAGTGGGGAAAATGCCCACTTAGCTGTGATTTTGAAACTTCAGTTTTCTGGGTACCCCTAATCCAAACCAATTGCTTAGTCCCTCAGCCTTTTCCTTCTGCTCTTCTTACAGCAGCATGGCTGTGACTACATTTGTTGTGCTTAAGTCTCATCTGAAAATAATTCTTTCTTTTGTTACTTCTTTTGTTAAATTTCTTGGGTTTTTTCCTGTAAAAAGCTCTCAAGTTTTAGTGTGAAAATATGTACTTGCAGAAGTTGATACTGAAGCAGTGTAAATGCTAATTTTTACTCATCTGAATGAGGATTAGTAAACCAATGTCAATACTTAGTAAGGTTCCACTGCACTAACACAAAAGTGTGTCAATATCAGCTTCCAGAAAGATAAAGAAAATTCAGAGAGACATTTTTTCAATGTAATAAAACAAAGAAAGCTGTATTTTTCAGTTGGATAATTGTTTAGCTGAGCAAAAATATGCAGGAGGAAGCACCAAAAAGCTTCTGAATTAGCAGCAGTAATACCTACTGCTGTTGGGAAGTTCAACTATAAAAATGGAGATCTGATAACATAGCTTTCTATTTTCAGTTTAATTCACTGGAGTAACAGTGTGTATACTGTATTGTAATCCATTTTTTAGATTGATCATTAGCATCACAGTGACCACATGTTAATCCTTAGCAGGAATATCATACAGCAAACATCTGACCATAGCTTTGATAAATTTCCTAGGAAAATTAAACGAAAGAAAGATGTTTTCAGAGCATACTTTAATATTTATATGATGATCTGTAGTTGATCTGAGAAAGGGCATAGAGTTACTTGTGCTTGTGAGATGCAGCGAAATATGTAAAACCAGAACTTACGCCTTCAAGCAGTTTTAAAAAAATTTAAATGGGAAGAAGCAACAATTGGTTATTAAAAATAAAACAAGTCATGCTTAGTAATTAATTTTTGAAGCCTTTCTGACTAATCCAGTCCATTGTATCCTTTCAGGAAACCTTCAGCTGCATAAGCACATGAGTGTTAGAAGATACTGGTCAAGAGCAATCTGATCAAAATGCAGATCAGTGAAAAGATTTCCTGTGGTAGGGTTGATAGGGTAGTACATCGGATCTGTTACAGACATTTGTTTTACATCTTTGCTATTTCAGTCATGTCAGACATTTGGGAAAATGAGCAATTGGCTTGATGCTTTACAGTGAGAAGTTATTTACCAAAATTATGCATACTAAGTGGTCCAACAACAGCAGTCTTGGGGAACCTTTGGTTTCACTACTCTGTGTGGTCATACTACACATTTCAGGAATTGCCCTTGTAGTTGGAATTCTTCAGCATTTCAAGCTCTCCAGTGATCTGTCTTAGTGGTTGCCCACCCAAAATTCTGAGGTGTGTATTCATTACAATATATGAGATTAAGTAAAGGAAAACTAAATCCCAAAGAACCTTTGGCTCTCTTGAAGTAACAGAATATTGGTCAGAACAGGTCATATGTCTCAGAAATGTAAGAACAAGGAAGGAACTTTTCATCCCCTGTTCTGAGCTAGCATTTAACTTGGTGATGCTACCATAAAACAAAGAGCCTGCCAGCATTTTGTCATGAAAGGATGTAAACTGAATCTTGCAAATTCCATTATATTAAGATTACACATTTGAGGTCCAAATATTTTGATTCCCTAGTTTAGCTTAAAAAGTGTTTTAATGTAAATGGAAGAACAATCCTGCTTTTTGCAAGCTTTATGTGCATGCTGGGGCAGGATATTATTTTGTGATGCTTTTGGCTTGCTTGTACCTGTTAGAGCAATGTATGTATGTATGTATGTAATTCATTTAAGAGTCCTGTGGCTGGAGCTTTCTATCTCTTTCTGGGCCATTTTGCATAGATGGGGCATAGCTATTGATAATCTGTGGAGTCAGGACTACTCTTTATCTATACTTTGGATATTCCTCATATAGGAGGATCTTGACTCATGCATGATTTTACTTTCTCCTGCCTTTTCTGAGCAGGAAGGGAAGTTTTCACTGGCACTTTTCTGCCAGAAAAATGGAAGGATCTTTGGCAGGAAGAGGGCAACAAGTTTCCTTGAGGAAAGCCTGAACTTCAGAGAGTCCCTCAAAAATCTATGAGTTTTGCATAAAAGGCAGCTGTGATGATTTTTGTGGGAGAATTTATGGATGGCTTTGCAGAATAGACTCTGGAGAACCTCTATTTACAACAGGAGTAAACACATAGAAGAATGATTTGTTTTTTTTAAAGGTAGATTTAAATCCTTGTTCCAGACTATTTGCTAGTAAAAGTCAGTTGTTAAAGTCACACATTTTTGCTACACTACATTAAAGGCTGAAGTTATCTCAAGCTATGGGAAAAAACTCAAATGAAAGTAATTAGATTAATCTTTGAAAGCACTTAAGGTCTTGTTTTACAAATGTCATCTTCTATGGCAACATTTTTGTGGGAGTTACCTTCCAGACATGATGATCATTTTTCAAAGAGCGCTAATAAAATATGTAAACATTTTTAAAATAACAAGCAAACATTCTTGAAATAAGGCAAAATTAGCATAAGTAAACACAATGTAAATATATCACAAAATATCCAACAGATTTTTTCCTCTTGGAAAGACAGTAACAATTGCTCAAGTTTGTTCTGATAATTTAAGGTTTCAAAAGGGTTTGTGCAATATTGAGAGGCAGTAGCTTCTTTTTTAGTAATGGTTAAGTTCCATGTGTAGATTCATCTAAAAGTATGAAAATAAAGATCTGAAAACTACATAGAAAGTAAGATCTAACCTGCAACTGGATTTTGCAAGTGGCCTTCTTATATACAATGAAAACCAAATTGCATTCACCACTGTGAAGGATTTTTGATTGAAATCTTGGACTGCCTCATAGACCTCTGAAACCTGGAAATAACTTCTTTATATGACTAGCTTTTCAATAAGTGCTTTTATTAGAAATTTGTGTCTTCAAGCTGCAAAATAATACTATTTGGACACTTTCTTTGCCTCAGTGAAAATGCAGGCACTTCTGTGTTGGTGAACACTAGATGCAGGGTAAAAACTGTGCATGATAACAGATGTTCTGGTCAGGCTGGTAGAAAACAGACAAATCTAATTATAGTGAAAAATCAGTTTGGCAGTTTTGCTGAAACACCTACTGAGGGCAAATCACCAGATCAGAGCAAGAGACATGAAGTGAACTTTTATTCCAGACTAAGCCTATCTAAAAATGAGAATAAAGTTATGTAAATGCAGAAGCATTGATGTAGATCTTAGACTGCACTGCTGAGCCATTCCCTTCTCCCCCTAACTTATTATTTCTACCTTCACACATAATAAAAATGTATGAATGACTGGATACAAAAAAGAACTTCAACATTTCCATTATTTTGCCTGTTGGGAGAAATTCAAAGCCCTTTAGGAGGGTGAGAGGTCTGACCCACTGACTGGACCAACAAGTTCCCCATCATGTCTCTGAGGTGTTTGTTCATCACCCAAACTTTTACAGGGGTGTAGGAGCTCTCTGGTCTATGTTTCGTCATACAGTTGAGGCTACTCTGTATATTCACAATTTTTTACAATATTTTTTTTACGTTTATTTTTTCAGAACCATATTTTCTCAGGATATTCTAATCTGGAAAAGCAACATGAAAGGACCAAATTTGGAAGGACAAATGGATCGGATTTTCTATAAATCCACTGTTGTCTTTTTTTTTTCCCCCAACATGCACAGAATTTTTATACAAGTATTTTCTTTTGTCCTTTATGTCTCTTCAGTACTCCTTTGTTTTGCTCCCATAAATTATTCCAGTGAAACAATGTTATGGTAGCAGAATATGTCACTCTTTGGAGAATGAAACTTCTCTTTGAAGGATAGAGCTCAGAAGAGGCTTGTGGTCTGACAACTTGAGAGAATCTATTCCTTTTTATGGTTTATTTTTTTGGAGGGGTGAATGACTTGCACCTTGAAATAGTTATTTTCAAGCACTTCTATTCCTATAGCAGATGAAATTTTATTTGCTCTGTCTGTTGCTCTGCTTCCAAATGGGGTAATATCTAATTTGAATGTTTTCCTATAGGTTCCTTTACATCTTATATCCTTGAGGCATTTTCTTACTTGGTACCTTATTTGGCAACCATTTTGCACATATAAACTTCTTGCCTACATCTTACTCATATTTTCTAAAATATTTTCTCTTTTCCAGAGTTGCTGTTCAGATTTTCACCTTACTTTACTGCCTCCTTCTGTTGATATTTAGCTGTATAAGATTCTTAACTGGCTATTGCATATGGACCACGCGGGCTGTGCTGGCCTTTAGAAGTCTGATGAATTTCCTAACTCCAATCAGTGAAATATGATTCAAATGGCTCATCCAAGCTGCAAATACTTCACCCACCAGGACTTCAAATAATCTGGTTGGAAAGGGAGGATGTAGAACTAGCACTCAAACTTCTCCTCTACCTTCCTTTGAAGGGGAATGGTAATGAGAGAGTGGAAAAACAACCAACTACAAAAATATTCAGACTCTAATCTACATACTCTTTTCCTACCCACTCTCTGGGCATGTAAAAGTGACTTTCTTAAGCACAAATTTTCCAAAGTCTCAGATCTTTGAATGACACAGTCCTCTTTGCAGCTTCACAGGTATCTGCACACACTTCATATAATTTCAGGGAATGCTAGTCCCTTGATTATGTCAGTATCTCAGGGAAAAAAAATTCACAGTGGTTCTGTGCCCTTGCAGTTTCATCCTGTCATTTCTAAAAAGTATTGCTCTGTACCTGAACTGTTCTGGTCCTGTGCAATGACTGCATGATTCTTCCTGTTTAACAATGGACAGTAGTGGAATGCATAATTAAAATAACATTGCTTGGTCACTAAACTCTCCAGCCAATTTTATAAAATCGCTTTAATTGCATAAGCACAATGCATGTCTATTATCTTGGAATACTACAGCTGTTAAACCAGTGAGATAATGATGAATGAGTGAATGCCTTGTCTTTGCTAAACTGAAGTGAGCATTCTCCTTAACTCCTTCCGTGAGAATTACATCCAATCTTTGGACTGACTCTTATAAGGTCTCTCATGTTTCATTACAGGCAACTTCCAACAGGGCTTGCAGCAGAACAAAGCAGAATGGAATTGAGTAAACAATTAGATTTTACAATGACTTTCTGTTGCTGGTGTTTTAGAGGTTGCTCACGCAACTGCTCCCAGGGATGCTGGACTTGCTCCATTTTTAGAAAATACTCCTTTGTGCTGTGAATCTGACTGCAGGTAAAGAGTCCAGGGTAAGGCTCTAAGTAGATACCCCCTCCTCAAAGAAAGTGAATAAAATTCAACAGCAGTAACTAACATTGCAGACTATAAAAGGGTTAATAGAAAATTTTGTAAGGATTTTCAGCAAGATTTTTCTTTTTGTAGAAGTCAAAGATGTGGAAAAAACTCCAGACTCACACATCTGAAAATGTCAGCTGTGCAACAAGGCAGTATTTCATTATGTTTCCACCAACAAGGCTCAAAAGAGGTCATAAACTTTCCAGTCACTGATAGTCAGGGCTTTAAAAGCGCTTAAGGTTTTTGTAATAATTTTGTTGCCAAAGTCCAAGGTTTCTAGGTGTGTGTTTACAGAGACCAAGGCTTAATAACCTTTTTCAGAAGTCACTTGGTACTTTAAATGCCTCAAAATATTGGTGTCCATTTTCATGCACATCAAAGGACCTGAATTTTGAAAGCCATTGAGAAACTATTCTCTGAAAGATAGACTTTCTCAGTGCAGGCATGCAAGAATAAAGGACCCTAAGGTGTATTTTCAGTGCTGACGGCACTGAGAGTTGTGTGCCAGTTTCTCACTACTTCTGTGGCTCTCTATGCCCCTTCTTTCAAGTGTAACTCTGAATAACAGTCCTTTCTTGACATGCACTCTCAGTGCCCTGAACCCTTCTTCCCAGTGCTGGAAGCTCTGTGGGGAGGGAGGGATGGTAGCCAGCTATGCCATCTCTGGGCTCTCCTGGCAGTGAAAGACAAAAAGAAGGGTCAGTAAGTCTAAATCTTTCTGTGAGGCAAAGATAATGCATTCCCCTGCTTATTTCTCCAAATCCATACAGACTGCCTCTGTGTATTTTTCAGCTACGCTGTAACCTGAGAGTTTCTATCGCCCAGCTGGAAGTGGATATGCACCCACATATCCATTTGTCAGATTCATTGCCTCATTCCGTGCTGTTAATGTTCTTGTTCAAATGGAGTTATTTCCTGCTGCTCTATTACAGATGTTCCTTATGCCCATTGTTTTTTCTTGGTATGAAGCTTTGCAGATTTCATTTTATCTTTAAAACACTTACATCTACTTGCTTGTATCTTCTGTACATGGTCCGTATTATACTCATGGCAGATCTATGATGTAAAGTAATTCTTTTGTACCATTTTAAATTTTAGTTGTTGCATATGCTACCAAAGATACCAGCAACAATAAGAAGAGTTCTCCCACTTCCTTTCAGGAGGTGTAAAATCTTACAACCATAATCTTGCACTATTGTTTATAATTTAGAAAGATGTTTCAGATAACACAATCTAATACAATGTTACTCACTTTTTTAAACAGAGACTCCTCAGTGAAGCCTCACAGAATTATTTTTTTTCTGCATTCAAACAGGTATCTCGGAAATCCCTACATTCTTCTGATCACTCATTTGATTTTCTTTATGGCAGTAGTTCACTGTGTCACCAAATATACTTCTGAACACCAGTTCTCCTCCTGTCGTTCACACTTGAATTGTTGCTGTGGTGATGCTCACCAAATCTTCTGTTAGGGGAATGTTAGGAAATACTAGAGCTCTCAAGGATGAGGGTCATAAGCTAACATAATGTAAAGTGTCATCTGCTATTTTCCTACAGTATTTAAGATTGTTTTAAAAGATTTGTGTAATTATCAGTAATTGGTTTCTTCGAAGTTCAAGGTCTGTTTGCAGTTAAGTTGGTCTCTTGGAATCATAGAATGGTTTTGGTTTAGAAGTGACCTTAAAGATCATCCAGTTCCAACCACTCTTTCATGGCAGGGATGCCTTACATCAGATCAGGTTGCTCAGATCTTCTCTTCCACTGCTCCATGAAGAGTGGAGGGGATTAGAAAGCCTCCTCTTGGTTATTAATATTTTTTTTGTCTGAAATACTGAGGGCATTTATGTGAAAGACTTCAAGGTGACAAAATCTGAAGACAGGACTCATATGGCAAGCCTTCCTAGTCCTCTTAAGGACAGCAACAAATTTTAGATGTCAGGTAGCATGGCGGAAATTGTAGAAATTGGAACCATTGTACCTAGCTGTGATGGAAAGCAAATATGAAACATCACAAATTGGAAATAGAGGAGTAGCTGGGAGTTAGACTTTCCCTCAAATAAATCAGGAGCAGCTATCAAAAGATCAATAGGTTTTTTCCTCTCATGGATAAAATGAGCTCAGGCCACTATTAGGAATCATGAGAGAAGCTACTGTGCAGAACTAGAAAGAGGGATTGAGAGAGAAGTCAGTGGCCATAAATTCTGACTTCTCTTTCTTATTTATTTAATTATGTTATGGTTTTTTACCTATATTCTCGATTTAGATTTGATAAAAGATGATAACTTCGTGATTTTTTAACACAAAACATTCTTAAAATGCAAGCTTACAAATATATAGTCTCTTCCAGTTTCAAATAAAATGAAATAAATCTCCCATCATTTCTACTGGCATGTGAAGATTTTAAATGAGAATTCTGAGAATGGAAAGAATAATGGTTAAGGATGGAGGTTAAGAATGGCTACTTTCCTTATACAAAACTCAGTGCTTATCTCCTCAAAGAGCAGTGCAGTGACAGCAAAAACACTGGTATCCCTTTAAATATACTGTTTTAAATCTAGTTCAGACAATGCATCCTTGGACCTTAAGAGTCAGAAAAACTGAGGCTTAATTTGTTCTGCATCATTCGGGTATTGTGGACTTTCCTTGAAATTTGAAGAGGTCTATGCCTCTATATTCTATATTCTGTGGCATCATTTTTATATCGACTCTTGATAGCCAATATTTTTGCAATTCAGGCATGCTAGGTTAAAACTAAAGACCTGTAGTAGACCTTATTTATAGAGGAATCTTGTATTCCTACATTTTGTAGCTTTCAGCCTAGCTCATAATCTGTATGATTCATGCAGGAAATTATTCAGCTATGGCGGAAAAGCAAAAGAGTTGAGAGCAAATTTCAGACTGTAAAACAAAGCAAAAAGAAATCAAACTTCAGGGGTGAAAAGAAGGATATAATTGAGTTTTCTCTAAAACTGGGAATGGATTCAAAAACATTAAGGGAGGAAAGTAGCCTGAAGAGGACTGTGGGACTTGAAAGAGTGACAAAAATTACTAACCAAGATAGCATATTAATTATGTAGTTATTTGCTTTAGTACTTCCAAGTAGGGAAAATGGACAGATGCTAAAAACCATTATTAACTACCAGATAAAGAAGTTGCAAGGAAAATAGATATTTTGCCATGACTTGTGAGGACAGACAGAAGTATGCAGCGATGAACAAAACTCTTCCCCAAAACCACCCGAATATTCAAGAAATAGAACAGTCTTCTTGGACTTCATCTGTACAGCCTTTGGTAAGCAGGGCCTGCTTAAGATGGGGCCAAGTCCCTGGATCACTGAGAGGTCAGCTGGAGGTGCCATTCTGAACATCCCCTTCATTGTGACATTGCCTTTCTCATCCCAAAAAGGAAACAGGCTTGTACCAGATTTGAGCCAGGTGGATGCAGCCATGTGGATGCAGCCAGGTGGAGGATGAGGGGTTTAAAACTTGTTTATGAAGCCAGTACAAATACATTAATTGTCCCACAGTATTGTGCCCAGTGTGTTAATAGCAGAGAAGCAAAGTCAATTCTCTTATTAGTGTAAATAGAAAACACTTTGGTTTACTTTAACAAAACCCTCTATTAATTTTCATTGCCTCAGCCTTTGTTTTTGTCATTATTTTGTTGGAAAAGGAACTGAAAAAAGCTAGAAAAATAATTGGAAAATAATGTATCAAGCCAAAATTTAGAAAACAAATTATGATAAACATACTGCAATTGATGCTTTCACTTGATCTCTTTGGTGCAGCTATTTGTTTTCCTTTATCAGCTTCTCTAACCACCTCTGTTTCTAAGACCTCCTGCTCCTCTGCCCAGTCTCCAGAAATTTGTGGGTACCAGGAGACTGTTGGCTTTATACTTGATGAGAAAAGCTAGAGTTGTTTAATGTTTTCTCTGCCTCTTGTTGACCTTTTCTCAAGAACTGAAAGGAGCACAGCTACTTCTGAGCACTGATGAAGGTAGCTGTGGAGCTGGGGGGAAGACAAAGGCCTGGACTGTAGAGTTAAAAGAAAAAAAGAAAACCCTGGTGTGTTATGATTTGCTCCTGCTGCTGAAGCCCTTGTATTTCAACTTTAATTGCGTGCAGCAGCATAAAACACCTTTTCATCTCCTCTTCCTATTTACTTTTCCTCATTCTCTTTATTTACCTACCACTCTTTTTGTGCTTTGTCAGGCCCAAGTGTCTATAAAGGCAATCACCATAAAAGAAGATGAGTTTTGTTAAGCTCTCTAATGAGTTCAGAATTGAGCTCTGGATAGGCAGAACAAATCTCATATGTGTAACAAGCAGCAACATTTGGTTTGCAGAACACTAAAACCTTCACCAGTCAATGAGCTGTTCTTCCTAAATTATTTCTGTCACCAAATTTTTGTCATTAACCTGTATTTGCCCATGTAGTAGCCATATGAAATTACTATTTGATAAGGTGTTTAAAAAGCATCTTGCCTTATTTTCTCTTCCAGAGGGCAAGAAGCGTTAGTATAATCATAATCTTTGCATGGTTCTGATAGATATTTGCAGCAATCAAAATAAATATTTGGTAAGACTAAAGTAAATGTTCTGCCACAGAAACATGGAAAACACTTAAAAGAATAGGAAATGTATTCTCCAAAAAAATCGTATTTATTATTTGCATTGGTCCAAGTTATAGACTTGTGGAACAATTATTTGATCTCTCTGCTTTTTCTCCAAGAGTTCCAGCCAAAATCTGCCATCCCCCTAAGAAGCAATCTTGGAGTCCAGAGGTCAGACAATTGGCATCTCCTGCACATTCACTGTCATTCGTGTCATTTCTGGGCTGCAGATTGTTTCACTGAGTCCCTTATTGTGGGAAAAAGGAGTTAATTTGAAGATTCTACTCACTGATCTATACAAAAATATCAGTTATTTAGCCTTTTAAGCATTATGGTTCTGTAAAAAAAAAAGTGAGAAAGCCAAGTGTGTTGAAGGATAGTCTGGAGTTTAATATTGTTGCTCCAGGGCTCTCCAGGAAATTTTGATTTGATGAAACAGAAGGCATCCCAGTGGTTGTCTCCTCTGTGGACTTCAGAGCATTTTTTACTGTCTTTCACTTTTGAGGATGTCTCGCACATTTCTAGATTGTGAAGATGAGAGCAGGTATTCCTCAAGTCATAGAGCAAGGGAGTGCATTATGATTTTAATGACCTTTGTGTATCCACTGCTGCCAGCAAGGTACTGTCTGTCTGACTTATGCTTAGAAACTTAAATAGAAAGATTTTTTAAAAAATAATAATTGGCTTTAGATTAAAGGAACTGCTAAAATTTCCCTGACTCTTACTCTGATTTTCATATTTTTTCCCCTATTTCTAGCTTGTATTTTTCATTAGTTTCACTGGGACAATCTGGTGACAGACAGACTACAGCTTTGCTCATTTCAGTTTATATTTTTACAAAAGGAAATAAATAGGTTCATTAATCAATGTTAATTGTTTGTTAGACCCCCAAGGAAAATGAACCATTCAGCTGATTAATTACTCAGGGAATTTTTCAGTGGCCTTGAAATAGTGTGTGACTACATAACATTATCAATAGCTATTTTGTTCTCTTGTTCTTTATTACTGATGTACAAAAAGCCATCAGTACATTCAGAAATTTCTTCATGAGTACACAGAAGAGTTGAGAAAATATAGCCAACAATATGCTTGCTGCAGAGCTGCTAGAGATGCTCACCTGGCCAGATTTTAGCAGATATTATGAATAATGCCTGGTCCAATTTCATTTCTGTAGAATGAACAGATTCTCTTTTCTTTTTACAAAAGTGAAAAATGGACAAGGTATTGTTTCTTAGCAAAGCACTTGGCCACAGAGTGTGTAGTTTTATATCAGAAATAAAAGCAATTTCGCTCTGCCTTAACATGTGTTTGGCAAGTAAATACAGGGTCAGAGAGAGGTCAGAAACTTGCAAAGAGTTTTGATTCACTTTTCATTTAGGAAAAAAAAAAGGGGAAGGGGAATGAGACCAATGTTGTTTTAGGCAAAACTGTTGGACATATACTACCTTCACTTTAATAGATGTTAACAGAAAAATAAAAGGGGATTTTTTAAAAAATGAGAAATAAATAACTTCAATATTAATAATATTTAAGCTGCATGAGGATGTTGAATCACCGCTGACCACTACTGAGAGAAATTCCAGGGAAGATCCATCCAGCTGCTCCTCTGAGGTTCACAGTGAAACATGAAGAGGCAGATGACAAAGGTTGCCCCAAGTGAAACTCCATTTATATACACATTAAAAAAAAAAACAAATATAGAACATAAGGTGGTGAAATTGTCATCCTAGAGGCTTTCAAAGGGCATCTGGGCATGGCTCTGAGTAATCTCCATTAGCTGAAGTAAATCTTATTTGGGGGTTGGATTAGGGACTTGCAGAGGTCCCATCCTACCTAAATTATATTATTATTTTATAATTAGAGTGCTGAATTTATGAATTGGAAATTCAAGGCAAACTTGATAGTTGATTCCAAATTATTTAATCCCACAAACATAGCTTTATTCTGAAATGTATGCTTGGTAGGCAATTTCCACCATATTTCACAGAGAGAAAAAAAATCTTGTTCTCGTTTCTGGATTTACTGAAAAGTTTCTTTTTTTTCCTGGTTTTAGAAAATTAAATGGTACACAAAATACCTTTTTGTTTGCTTGTTTGATTGGTTGGTTGTTTTTTTGCTTGTTTGTTTTTGTTGGGGGTTTTTGTTGGTATTTTTGCTTTTTTTTGTTGTTGTTGCTTTTTGTTTGTTTGTTTTTTGTGGGTTTTGTTTGTTTATTTTTTAAATGAAAATAAAATGTTTCTAGAAGTCTCTGATCTGTTGCTTTACCAGGAACAAAACTCATCATAATTGCCTTTTAATGTTGGTACTTAAGAAGACAATTCAATAGCTCTTAATTCGCAAATGACACTTTTTAATTAAAAACAAAAAACAAAAAATCCCCCAAAATATTATTGTTTTATTTTTAGATAGTTTGTTTAATTATTCCTTTGAGCTACTTGTCACACAAGTCACTCACATGAATAATAAAGTACTGTATATAAAGCAGTTATCCCAGACCTCAAAATTACTCATCTTAAACAGCATTTCAATAGGGCAAGCTATTTATTTGAAGAAAATTAGATAACAGATAAGACATATCTGTAGATAACAGATTTTTGGGACAGATAAAATGAAGAAAAGTTCTCATACAACTTTTAGGCCAAGGCACACATTCTTATTTTCTTTCCCAACCTGTTCAAAATGTAATGAAATAAATTATTAATGCATTTCTGAAAATTACCACACAGAGGACTTCCATAAAGCCTGCCAAACTACACAAGACTACAGAAATTCCTCTTATGATATCTTCTCACCTGGAAAAAAAACTTGCCCAAGGGTTTACTCTGCTGAAGGTTTGATGGAATTTTCAGGGTAAGGCTGTTTAAATATTTTAAATAAACTAAATTCAGATGTCCAAAAAGTGCCTATCAGTTACTACTGATAGACTCAGTATTGTTGTACCTGAACAATGAGGTTTTGGTTGTGCTCTGCTCTGACGATGACACTGTATTTTTACTTTTTCATGAGCTCCCCTTTCATGTTGCAGCCTCTCCTTGCCTGAGTGGGGGCAGCTGAGTGTTTCTGAGCAGCCTGCAGCCTGAAGCTTGTGCTCTGCTCACCACACAGGAGCCAACAGAGGCAGTGGGGGCAAACCAGACCAGGGCAGGAACCAAAGACAGTCACAATTGTCATTCTGCATGTGGTGTCTTACCTGCCCTACATGCTTTTTTCTATCACTTGCTTGACTGTTTCTTGGGGAAAAAAAAGGAAATTTCAGTATATTTAACAGTGATTCTACAGTTTATTACTGTCAAAAAAAGAAGTGAGTTTGAGATTTGTTATGCTACCACCATAACATGTTTTAAAAGTATAATGGCAAAGGTAAAAATAGCTCCTGTTGGAATATGCTTCTTTTTATGTGATGTAGCAGCTTCAGATGTTAGAAGTAAGGGGATTTTTAAAGCCAAATTATCTCTCACTATTAATAGTTACTTGTTTGTCTTGTATCTTTCTCATCAAGGACAAATAAAACACAAAAGGTCAGTGTCACTTCTGAATTATCTGCTGGAGGCTGGCACAAATGTCTCCACCCACAGTGTCAGAACACTGCAATAATTAGGCCCCAAACATGGCAGGAATATATTGAAATCCTAGACCAAAAGTATTTTAATTGGAAGTAAAGATAAACATTTTAGGAAGGCTTATTAGTGACCTCATCCCTGAGAAGTTCATGAGTCCTTGCAGAAATAAACCACAGCTTGACAGCATTAGAGCTGTCACATATAGAGTATGCGGGGGTAAGGATTTGCATAAGATTTGAACAAGATGGAGTTATAGGTGACAAAAGCTGCAATATAGGCTTCCATTAATCTAGGTCCTAGCACAAGAATTAACACTGACAGATAATTTTGCTTGTTTAGCTAAGAAAGACAGTTTTATTGGCTGAATTTTATTGTCCCAGCAGCTGAGTATGCTGCAGCTCCTTTTGTCTCTGTTATTGTCATCATCTTTAACCCCTGATTCTCTGATATTTAGTGTTCAACTCTAGCCCAGCTGCTCTAATATTACATGTTGCAAAGTGGACCAGACAGTGTAGATTCAAATGTCCACTTTTTTCACTGTCAGTCAATGATGAGTGAGATTACTTATGACTTTAAAAGATTAAAATCTAGCTTTATGAAATTACCTGTCACCTTTCTGTCTCTTGTCTGAAGTGATGCAATTCACACTGATACAGACTGGAACTGACCAACATTCCCAAGTCCTTTAAAATGGAAAAGTGCCTTTCTCATTCTAAGCAATGTTGCATACAATCTGTGTATTCTCAGAGAAATGTGCTTAGTGTTCTTCTATTTATGTATGTGCAATAGTATTTATAGATTACTTTCATATTTTTCTTATGAAATAAATATTACATGCACAGAGTACCTTAATACAAGAATAACACATATATAAAATGTTTATACATCTTCATGTTTATTCTCTTGTTTTGCATATTTGCTTTATACATAGGATAGGTATTCCAATAATTTAACTCTTAATTCTGGTCACTATTTTCCACTTTGCCCATATTCCATAACCATTTACAGTAATTTCACACTGATAAGCCACACCTATTTAACTGAAGAATCGAGCCAATCCCGGAAGTGCGGCTAATCACCAGGT
>VRYO01001463.1:24792612-24853546 GCA_009812075.1 Sialia sialis
TTTATTGGACAAAAGCAAGAGAAAAAAATGTGAGATCTAAATCTCTCCTCTTGAAGTAACCTTCGGTGTTCACTATATTTACCCTACTCATTTTTCACAAGTCAACTGATTTTCTGAAGCTAGAAGTAAATAGAAGGGGTGTCAGACATTTCCAGACCTTTCAGCTCAAAGTTACTGACAGAGGCGTTTCTTTCCAGAGACCAGATAAAACACCAAAGTGTTCTTGACTAAGTAGAGAAAAAAAGAGAGTTCTTCACACACACTTTAAAGTTACAGCAGAAATCATAAAAGCCCTAAGAACATGTTACAGTAAACAAATGCATCAGTAATAGTGCCTTGGGAGAAATGGAGCACTGTGGAACATGAATCTCAGTTCTTCTAAAGTACTTAATGACAAATCCAGACCTAACAACTAGAATAGGAGTTTCATGACACTTTGGGTAGGAGTTTATAATCTAAACATGGGCATCTAGCACAAATTTAGATTCCTTAAGGCATCCGAGGCATTACATACAGTTGGTTGATATAAAAAAAATGTACACTGTCCAGTGATGGCAGAGAGGCACCTACTTTAATATAATTTTCTTCTGTGCATTTTGTGCATGGTTCCTTACATGCTCTACTTCTGTAATTGTTCCTTCAAATTGTTTATAGAAAGGTTTAACTCTTGCTGTTGTAATAGAACGTAGCTTGTATTTATTCCAGGCTCATTAAATGTTCAGTGACTGTGTGAATTTCCCTTGCTCTGCTAAACTCAAGTACACACAGATTCCATACCCAGGCCTTTTCTAACTCAGTACAGTCGTAAAAGATCTGAAAAGTGCATTTGCAAAGTTTCAAGATCCTTCATATCCTTGTGAGATAGGTACAAAAGGAGGCCTCTCCATCTGACATCTCTCTTTCTGGTTGAGGCCAGATACGTAGGGCAGGAATAAATACTGTAGTGCCAGAGGGTTATCTGGGAAGTTGCATCTCCAGATTAAGTGCTAAAGTTCCTCTCTCTTTGTGGCTTTGGAGATTCAGGGGGAGGAAGCCACAGAAAGATGGATAGTAAGAAGCCTGGTGAGGTCCTAGTCACCTTTCATGTAGCTGCAGATGCACCTGTATTGCAGCTGCAGTGGCCAAGAACATATTTAAAGCAGTTAAAAAAAACTTTTTATACCTATTTACCTTTGATTGCCCACCTCTGCCCTTCATCAACTTGTGCCTTTTTACAGTATTAATTACAGCAGTTTAGATTTGGGTAACACAGACCTAAAGGGCAAAGAACTTAGAATGCAGAGCAGCATAGGGTACTCTTCTGTATTCAGTCCTGATGTAATACCTCAAGATTTTAGTCTTTATATTTTTCAAACCCTTTACTGAATTAGGACATAACCTTAACTCCATGTGAAGTGTTAACCACTGTCTACACATCTTGGTCAGACAAAACTATTCCTCTAGGCCTGAAACTCAAGGACACCCTACAGCCTCTGGCCACAAAAAGTACAAACAAAAGTGAATTGGGAGGAGAACAAACTGAGGAATAGGACTCCACTGCCTGAAGCCATAACTGGAAGATTAACCCCTGGCATGTAAACAGACCAAACTTAAATCTGCCTGAAAAACTTGTGACCATTGTGCATTTTGGTGCAGCCCCTTGGGAGCCTAACGTACCTGAAGGCCCTTCACTAAATATATCCACTTTTATTTTTTTAACTTTGTCTGGCCTCTGCTTCCAGGCAAGCCTGAAAAAGGCATCGGTTCCTTTTGTCTGACTGACATCTCTGTTATTTAATTTCTCTTTGAAATAACAGAGATTGAGATACTCCCGAAAGATGTGTGAAAGACCAACAGAGCTTCAGCATTCTCAGGCCAGTTCCTCAGCTTAGAAGTGCAAGAAATGAGACTTAGCTCTCATACAGAGTGGTGGCCCTCCATATCATAAAGAATTTAAAGAACTCTCCAATGCCTCCCATCAGCTTGAAGTCAGAACTGAGGTGCTGGAGCTAACTAAAATTGTTCAAGCAGTTCTTAAACGCCTAGCCAGCTATTTCTAGCATTATATCTTTTAGCCCAATGAATGATATTTTTTGATACAAATATAGATATATATATATATATATATACAATGTAATTATTTATATACTATAAAAATACATAGCACAGAGATCACAATAGAGAATATAAAATATATTTTACTTCTCATACATATTGCATAGTATAAAATATAAAATGAATAATACATTATATATGATATCATTTTACAGAAAAACAGTTTATTTATGTTCATCAGACTTCATTACAAAAGCTTCATGGTTTTTGCTATTTAGTGCATTACAAGTAGTATAGTACTTTCTCACATGACAATGAAAAATAGACAGGATTTAGTTTGGGAACTGTTGAACTAAGTAGTAACATCTTTTTTCTACCGTTACTAAAAGGAGTCAGTTACTTGTCAGAAAAGACTCAGAATGTGCTCTCATTGTAGTATGAACTCAGAAATTTAGAATTTCTGCAGAGAATGGATGTCTTCTTAATAGTCCTGGACTAAATCTCTCCCAGTCAATTGTATCTCTCTTTTTTTTCCCTGGGAAGTAAAAAGATGCATGGTGTGAAGAGTGATTGTAGCTTACACTTTTTCTTTCTTTTTCTGTAGCATGGCAACAAAGATAGATGAGGTTTATTCCAGACCCTGAGATCTGTATTTGCTGCTAGATTTACAACTATTTAGACTCACTGATTGAAGTGGGAAAGTACTCATAAAATTTCATCTGATTTTTAAAAATTTAATCTAGAATAAAAATTTAAGTAAAACTGTTTTGTTTAGATTTTTTTTATCCTGAAGCAGTATCCATTCCACTATTAAATGATGCTTCTTTAATTTTATTTTTTTAATAATCAATATTTTAATATGGTGATTTAGAGGAATACTTTTGGGTTTACTTGAATAGAATTATTTCAAAGAGAATTAAAATTGTTTTTTGTAACATTGACTACATCCCTGACAAAATTGTATCTTTGTTATTTCACAAAGCATACAGGAAAATATAAATTATAAAGTACACTTTTTAAACTTCATATTATACGCAATGATTTTGACACTAGCAGAGTCACTAGCTAAGATAAGCTGCCAAATAATGTTGGTAGAGAAAGATGGAAAGCTTATTCAGTGAAAAGCTAAACCCAAGAAAAACAGATTATCAAAATCAGTAGGTCAGTCTCATAAGCAGCTCTAATAGTGATTGCGCCCAGGGAAGGAAATTATCACCTTTACAGCTAAGACATGATATCAGGGAAGATTCATGTGCAGGAACAAGTGAGAAACAGCTTCAGTAGGAAGGAAAATGATTTATGTAAAATTGGATTTGAGGGATTTTGGAAGGTCGTTTAATTTTCTGCTGCATACAATTTGCAAAAATAAGGTAAAAAAATGAGGTCTATTTACCAGAGATAGGCATTGCTGTCATCTTGAACTTGAGGGACTTTGCCTGGAAAATTGAAAATATATTAAGTATAACTGAGAACTTTCTGTGCAGTCATAGTTGCGTTGATAAATGAAAGTCATTGCTGATTTTTCTAAATATGGAGAGAAGTCATTTGTAGGAAGATGATCCTGTTACGGCAGGCAGATACAAACAGCATCACCAGTACCCAGTTGGCAGCACAGCTTGGTGTGCAACCACCAATGCCCGGGGCAGCAGAACAAAGCAGCAAGGTGACAGTGACTGATGATGTATCAGTGCTTTATTTTGACTGCCCTGCACTGGTCTGAATGATTTCACACAGATTTAGAGGAATAAATCCATGATATGTTCCATGAGTGGAATTGCTGCGTTCAGATTGATAAGATAGTTTGATTAAGATATATTAAACCTTACAATGGACAAGTCCGGTGTAAAACTCCATCATGGTCATGTAAAATAAGCAAGTTAAAACTCCAGCTCCTCAGGCACATTCACACATTGCAAATAAGCAATTCTTTGAATTCAATTTCATCTTCTGATTGAACCTTAGAATAATACAATATACTTTATTTTTTAAAGATATGATCAATAACATTTGTTGTTGTTTAGCATAGTGACATTATATTTTTGAAAGTTTTGTAATTTTTCATAATCAGTGGTGGGTGTATACAAAGAAGGATTTTCTATTTGCTTCAATTTAGATCACTGCTGCACTAGTTTTTGCGCATATGAATATAATATTTAACACATTTTCTCTAAAGTACAATTTTTAGAGGTTGAAATGCATTGGTTTTGGGTCTTTTTGGTTTTGCTTTTTAAAGGGAGGGAAGTACTTTCACAACCTTTCTGTAAAGGGAAACTAGGGACAGAAAAGGTGGAAGAGTATGTTTGTGAAATAAAGCCACTTCTTTACCTACATTCTAAATGAAGCTGACCTCTGCTAGGAAACAGACCTCTCAGAAAAAAAACATAAAGCAGAAGAGGTGAATATGCTGACCTCCTTTGGAAATTAAGGCCTGAAATGTTAGTTGCTTTGTAATTAGAAGGTATGATGTGCAACAGACCTTGAAGCCCATTGTTTTCAAATCTTGGTGGTTGTCAGAGGGGCTATCACAGTGATATATGTTTTGAAGTAAGAACTCCCAACTGTCTTTGTGCAAAAAAGAATTTCCATGTTTATTGATAATTATATTTAAGGGTCAGAGGAAAGGTTATTATTGAATTATTTAACACGTATTTTCACAAAATTGATGGGGGTTTTTTTGGGCAGAATAACATTAATCTCTATGACTAAGAGAAAAGTATTTTAAACAAGATGGAGATAATCATGTTGGTAGTAGAGGTCGGTGACCTTTTTCTCTGCTAATCTTTCTGAAGAACATAGGTTATCTAATACAGTTAAGTTCCTTCTGCTTTTTTTTTTGCATGATCTATCAGGTTTGCATCATATTCCTTCAAAAGCAATTCCCCTAATGTGACAATAGGTCAATGGGCTCTTTTTGACCATAAGGAAACACTTTTTTCACTGTGAGGAGGATCACACGCTGGCCCAGGTTGCCTAGGACAAGTTGCATGGCTTCAGTCCTTGGAAAATTCTGGAAGCCATTGGGATACACTCCTGGACAACCAGCTGTGTGGCCCTGCTTGACCAAGGAGTTTGGGCCAGACAACCTTCAGTGGTGTCTTCCAATCTCAGCCACCCTGTGATTTGCTGAAGATATTTCTGCTTACAAATTTGCGTGCAAATCTATGTTAATCTCTCTCATTTTTGGTAAATTAACAGTGACTGTGAATTTGTTAATACCAGATATAAAGAATCTGAGATGGATCTGAGTTTTCATAATATAATTTAACACAATCTCATTTTTCATTTTGAGAACTGTAACCTTACAATAGCTTCTAGAATTTATTAGCTCCATTCTCTGAAACTCTGAAGTAAAAGATAAAATTGCATCACAAGAAGATGATTACATTTTAGATAATATCTGGTGAACTAACAGATGGTTGTCATGGGGTTTTTGTGTATAAGATAAAGAAACCAGTATTGCTGCTGTCAGACTTTTCAGGCCATTCCATTTCCAAAATATATACCAACCGTGGCATTTTTTTTAATCAGTAAGTTTTGAAATCGTAGTCAAAGTGAATCCTGTTTTTGCTCAAGTTGAAAGTTCCACACTTTTAACATGTTTATGATTGAGCTTTGTTTTAAAGACTAACAGATCTAGTCTCTTTCAAATGATCTCACTTTTTATGGGAGTGAAAATTATATAGTAATTGCAATTACTAATTTTGCAGTTCTGTCAGCTTTACTGTAGTAGTATTAGCATCTGATTTGAAATTGACTGATTTTTTTTCAGAGGTTCTAGATAAATCACAATGTCAGATAAGGTTTATTGCCTACTAATCTGCTATTCTGGAGTCCCTTTCAATGAGAAAAAATTATCTCCACTAATCAGGTGAGAATCATGTCTTATTTGAAGCATATTGTATAACATAGATTTTCTAAATACTTAGTGATTTGGAAACTTCTGCTTAGGCAACTATTTTAACAATGTCTTAATTGAAAATATGTAAGTCACTAAATAAAAAAAAATGTGTTAACAAAAGCTTCTATGAAAAGCAAGTGAAAGAATTAGGTCAGTCCTGCATGTATTATATCTTTGGGAGATAATCACTGGAGATTTCAGCTTAAATATGATCTACCTGCTGTGATTCCATTTTTATTTCTAGATTTCATGGGACTAATAATATCTCATATCTGATACTCAAATACTAAATAATTGCAGCAATTTCACAATTATAAGCCGCACCTTTTTCATTGAAGAATCCAGCCTACCCCAGCAGTGCGACTAATCATCAGGTGCGGCTTATTTATGGACAATTTCAGGAGAATTGCCAAGGCGGAAGTACGAGCCACGGGGGGAGCAGGCATTCCCTGCCCCTCAGCTCCCAGCGAGCAGCACTCGCCGCTCCCACTCCCAGCACTGCCCGCCGTCACTACCGGCCGGCCCCTCCTGGAGCTGCTGCCTTCCGCTGCCGCCCAGCCCCTCCTGCTGCCGCTTCCCCACTCCCGGAGTGGCCCTGGCGCTGCCTGGCCCCTCAGCAGCACCCCCACCCTGCCGCGTGGGGTAGAAAAAAAAAAAAAAAAGTGAATTATATGCGGGTGCGGCTTATATATGGACAAATCCCATGCTCTACCTGGATGTGCGGCTTATAATCAGGTGTGGTTTATAATTGTGAAACTACTGTAATTTTTTTTATTAATTGAACACTCTCGAGTGCTGCAAAGGGAGAATATTTCATATAAATGGTGTGTTAATTATAATGAAAGCGCCTTCCTTCCAATGTTAGAAACAATGACAAAAGTGGTGCAAGATTCGTAACTCATGTATGATTTAAGGCCATGGATGATGGCATGAACACATTGGACCACTGAAATGGATTCTTCATGTATTTGTTAGATTCAATAGCAGAGCTGTTAAGGAAATGGAAAGAAGGCACCCAGTGGTGCCTGTAAAAGACATGGTAACTGTTCATTAGGAGATAATGGCCTGACCTTCCTACTTGGAGAATATATTTTTATAATGTTGACTAAATTACAAGGCTGATTTAGCTAAGGATGGGAATCAGAAGATCAGAATAAACAGACTAAACATATACTAAACAGAGAAGAGAAATGTATTTTTTCAGCAGGGAATTTTTTGCAAAAAACAGCTGGCAAAGAGGTTGAATCTGTATTGCTTAAGAGAGCAAGGTGGGGCCACAGCTCACAAGCTGCTAAACTGGTATGACATTCCAGTCTCCACTAGTGCCAGCCAGTGCCAGACTGCAAACAGGCACAACTTGAAGAGAGCACGTCACAGGTGTGGCTCACCACTGGACAGTTTGGATGCAATCACACAGTTTTGAGGAGAAAATAGAATTCAGTCTTATTTACATCTACCATGACACTTGGACTGAGGATCAGGGGCATCCACCTGGCTGGCACAGGAGCAGGCACAGAAATGCTTCTGAAGATTTTGAAGAAACTTTCATTAAAGATAATAGAACTTTTGACCAGCTGCTTCTGCATGCAGGTTGCCTGTTTTGGAAGGCTTGTAATAGATTCATTCTTCAGCAGGACCTAAAAGAGAGGCCTTGTCTGAACCACTTTGATCCCCATCCCTGCCACAGTTTGTCCTCACACTCTTGGCATATTTTTTCCAGGGTGAATATACTCAGATTGTTTCAGATAACACATAACTTTGAATTATGGGTGAAGAGATGATGAACAATCTGAAGAAAGGTGGAAAGAAGGTCTATCACTAGTGTGGGTGTAGTGTTGGGAACTCATTCAGAAAGTTCATCAGGCAGTCTCTCAGATCTAGGTGCTCATACACAAAACTGTAACAGGTGTTAGTCTGAAAACTCGGTTTTCTTCTCTACCATTCCCCAAGAGTCACTTGTCCTGAAGAAACCAGTCAATTTATGCTAATTGTTTTTGATAGTTTCTGTGTTTTTATACTGTGTTTTCTTTCACAGGAGTTGTTATTATATAGGTAATGAAAATTTCCCACACTTTTAACCAAATTGTGTAAGCTATGACAGACTGTAATTTACTATTCTGAAATACCTGCCCTTGTTAGAAGTCAAAGTACATTGTTAGTATAGAGCACCTGTATGTGAATTAGCAGCTTTTAAGCCATTCAGTACCATGTATGCTAGTTGTCTTCCAAAAATAAAATGGTTTTGAGTTGGAAAAGATTCACAGAAGGAGTCTGTTCTGCAAAGTCTACTTAATCTCAAGAAATATGCACACAGACACATAAAAATCTGAAGGGATCTTAATGAAAAACTAAGAGATCTTAAAATAAAAATACATTGAAAGAAACAGTGTCCTTTGGCATTAGCCAATTTTATTTCTTTACCTTGCTTCATATAATTTATATGATGCTTATGAGGATCAATGTCAGATGGTATTTCAAGTCTAATGCATGACAGAAAATGAAGCAAAAGTATCTTGGGAGAAGTTATGCCAGCACTTTAAATTAAAGGATGCACGGATTATATGCTTAAATGCAATTCCTATCTACTTCTACATTTTCTTTGTGAGGAGGAACTTTCTTCAATGAATTTTGATGGAGCGAGAAATCAAATCTTTCTTTGCAGTAATTTCTGGGTTTTGGGATAAAAACATTTTTTCTGAGAAAACTGAAGAGACGAGCTTGGGGAAAAAAGTCAGCTTGACTATTTGAAAGAAAAGTATAAAAAATATGTTCAAAAGCAATCAAACATATACTAGTTATTTCTTTCAGTTGCTGAAAATTTTACATAAGAATAATGTACTTACAACTTACGCATACTTATGTGGTGCAAATAGAAGCATGTACCGCAAAGAATGTACTTACTAATTTTGATGAACTGCATTTCATCCCCTTTCTTTTTCCTTGGATAGCCACTATGATCCTTTTTGGGGAAATTTATTTCATTATGATCAGAGAGGCCAAGGTTATACAATCAACAGAAAATATAATTACCATAAAACATTGCTGTGTGGTACTCAAGTTTCTCTGTCTTTGCACTCAGAAACTGTGTTTTAAAATGTCCAGAGTGCCCCAATAATTTCTGACTCAGAAAACAAATTCATTTAAATGTCTCATGACTTATGTTTGCAGGAAAGTTACTGTCTTTGAAGTGCATTCCAGCATGCAAAGTAACTTCCCAGTTAAATATTCAGTCTGCTATAGTGCCTAGATGGAATTAACCACCATATAGTAAAATTGCAACTGTGAATTTGAAATGTTTTGTGTGCTGTGTATGGATCTGGAATGTCATCTATTTGAAGCTTTCAAATTAGAAATAACAAAATGAAGATCACTGAAGAACATGCTTAATAGAGTGCATGCTGAAAGTGATACTGTCGTGAGGATGTTGGATGCCATATCACGTTTGAAATCAAAGTGGAAACTCATACCATAATGACACCAATATCAATAAGATCCTGGAGAACTTGCTCAGTGTCACAAACAACAAACACAACAAACTGCATAAAACTGTTCACTTTAACTTAGAAGAGTAGAAAATAATATCAATAAAAGAAAAGATAGTTTTCTTATCCCGTGTTGAAACCACAAGGCTAATTCATGACAGAGAAATATTATTCTAAAGACTGGGAATTTCTTTAACCTGTTTATGTGAGTGGTTTTTAGTTTGTTTCTTTGTTAACATATACCCACAGACAAATAAGTGACAAATAGACAGGTACCAAACAGTACAGATAAAAATATGTAGGAAGACTGATCTCTCTTAGCATATTGATGATCTGATCGTTAGGAAATGAACAGGTTGTGGTAAACTCAACTTCATGCCCATCAACTCACAGAAATACAGTACATAATTGTTCATAATTTTACCTTGAATAATATTGACATGAACAACAATTTGACATGAATGCTCATCTTATACATTTAATACAAATGCCTGGAATTGTGAAACGACTAGCTAAGATATTTTCTTCTGAAAAATCTTCTTTCAGAAAAATCTCTGCTGTGCTTTCTGGTAGATTCTTTAAAATTATGGTTTTCCTTAATTGGTGTTATCACATGGGAGCCACTTTCCAGTAGCACGTAGAAATATACCTAGGGGTTGTCATATTTATCTTCATTATATCTGTACTGGGACATAATTTGGCAGCAGGGGGGTAGCAACTTGTTTGCATGTATGGCAGACTTTTTTACTTTAGAACTTGAATAAATCTTAGGGACAGTTCAGAAAATATATGCACCAATACAGATGATAAAATATAATGATAAACACTACACAAGAATTCTGATACAGTTCCTACAGATAATCTTTTATTCTTTGTCTTTCAATTCCTGTGTAGTTTTTATTAAAAGGAAAAAAGTGTGAAGTCTTTAGGCTTTATGGCATTTTATTTGTTTTTATTAAGTCTCAGTCATACACTAACCTACTGTTGAGTGAATGACTTTCTGAAGGGTCAGAAGAGATGTCCATAAATGCATATTCTACAGGGAAGAAGAGGCCTATATTCTTTCAACATGTTCCATGAACCAGAGCATGCAAAAGTGATTGCCCTTAATCTATTCATTTCCCCTTCTGAAATGGATCATTCTTGCAATACATGGCTAGAAGTAATGGGACACTGATATTCCCTCATATCTATCATGGGTGGTCAAAAAGCACAAACTTTTCTTCCCCATGGGCTGAAATCAAATCATATTAGATAATTTGCTACTGATTTAGAAAGAGACCCAGCAGACAAGTGTCTAGATACGCCTCCTGTGTCAGCTTTCTTTTCAGGCGATTATTTCCAGCTACTCTGAACTTTATTGTGAACTCTGACTGTCACAATCACACATATCAGTATAAAAAAACACCAAATGCAGGAGCAGACAGTGTGAAGAAGCTTTTGGGACACTTAGATCTCATTTCCCACAAGCTTTGGAGAACATTCAGAAATTCCTTGGTTTCATCCCTAATGCCTTATCAATACTCAGTTCAATATTGAGCAAGTTGCCTTAGTTGCTAATACTAGTAACAATAAAAATCAGAAATCCAATTCATGTCTAACTTTAGTTTAAAGACTAGCAATCTGATACAGAATTTATTCTTTCAAATAAAAGAAAATTATATCTTTTGTATTCTTAATAATTTTCTCATAGAATTGTACACAGATTTTTACATACATATTCTTAAAATACTGAGAAAAAAAAAGATTTTGTAAGAGAAAATCCTATAAATAATTTTAAAATTGTAGAGTGAGCCTAAGAAATTTGCTGTAAGTCACTATTTAAAAGTAAGCAGTCTTGATTGTGCTCAATGGTCTACATAGATCATATGCACCTCCTTTGTGTCAGGTAATTGAATGGGCCATAAAAAATCAGCAGACTGAATGTTCAGACTTGCTGGATGAAGTCAGATTTCTGTGAATATTCCTCAAAATGTGTTTGAACTTAACATTTTGCTAACAGTACTGCCAGGAAGTGTGTTTTATAGAATATTAAAAGAAAATAGGAAATAATAATAAAAAACCCCCAAACCCATGAATATGCCTAAAGCAGAAATGTTATTCTGTAGGAGCAATTGATTAATTCAGTTGTATTCAGACACATGCGTTGATTTGGGCAGTATATTAGTTTATGGGCGCTTGATGGAGTGCTTCTGATAGCTTCTTAGTAGCAAGCCATACTTTTGTGTCTATTTGTATAAGCTTTGTATCCATGTTAGTAGGCACAAAAATATTCATCAAACTGTTAAAGTCCAGAGTACTTCCATTTTAGGAAAAAATTCAGTATGAGAATTAAAGAAAATTTAGAATTATAGAAGATTTATTTTCCCTTATATGTGGCAGTCAACAATCACAGCATGCTAAAGCAATAATAAGAATGGACTTCCTGGAAAACCAACTTCTGTCAAATACGCAGTACTATTTGTTTTAAATTAATATCTAGTTTCTTGATTCAGATTAAAATCCTACTCAAATAGTACAGTAGTTTCACGATCATAAACCGCACCTGAATATAAGCCGCACTTCTGGGTATCTGGGAAGACCACGGGATTTGTCCATATATAAGCTGCACCCAAATATAAGCCGCGTTTTGTTTTTTTTTTTTTCTTTTTTTTTTTTTTTTTTTTAACTCCACACAGCAGAGGGGCGGGGCGCTCCGGCCCGGCCCCCCACAGCCCGGCTTCCCAGAGGCAGGGGCCGGCCCACCCTTGCGCAGCCCCCGTTCCCAGCCATCCCCCGTTCCCAACGGCTCCTGGTGGCACAAGGTCCGGCCCACACATTCGCAGCCCCCGTTCCGGGCAGTCCCATGCTCCCGGCGGCTCCCACTTGCCACTCTGCTTGGCCGTCTCTCACTTCCAGGTTGGTGTTTCGCTGGGATTTGTCCATAGATAAGCCACACCTGAATATAAGCCGCACCACTGGGGTAGGCTGGATTCTTCAATGAAAAAGGTGTGGCTTATATTCGTGAAATTACTGTACTCTTTTCCCCCCCAGAAAATATGTGGAAGAAAATATGCTTCCTTTCATGCTTTAATTATTAGAAGACTTGTGCCGGGCCAATTCTTTCAGATTTGTGGAGGACCTACAAATCCCTATTTCCCCAAAATACCATCTATGAATGATCACACAGTACTATTTCCTATTATTATTCTCCATTTCTGTTTTTCTTGTCAGTCTTTTTTATTTTTTTAAAGGTAATCTCAGCATTCCTTGTTAAATTTTTTCCAAGTCAGACACCTGAGAAAAGGTTTGCTTTACGTACAATCTGAGCCTTTCATTCTGAGGACTCTTTTCTTGGAAGAATGAAGAAGTATACCTTAATTCCTGGGGTTCAGAATAACCTCTAATATTTCTGTGAAGATTTATTGCACTTTTGATGCTGTGCAATTATATCCCTGTTTGTACCTAAAGCTCTCATGAATAAACATCTACATTTATATGCTGCAATTGCAAATACTCATTTAACTACAGAACTGATGGCCTTTAGCTTATAAACTATCATTTTGAATGTTCATTGCACTTTGTACATCAAACCAGAGAATTGCTGACCTAATCTGCTACAACATGACTAAGACTATGAAGGAATATGAGAAGTGGGCATGAACATAGGGATAAAGAGGTAAGGAAATTAAATAAATAGTAAGCCAAAAGAAGCTAAAATAAAAGTATTTCTGATTATATCTCAGAAGTTACATTTATTTAAAAAACAGCATTTTTGCCTTAGAAGGAATAGAGGCCGTGGTGAAATTGTTGCACGTTCTATATCTTGTCCTTATGACCCTTCTTTTGCAAGCAGAATATGAAGCTGTTAATTAAATAGCTAGGGACTGTACATCGTAAGTTGATTTACAGCATTAGGAGGTACATGAATTCCTTACTTTGCTCAGCTCAGCCAATTTCAAAGTGGTTTCTTTTAATCTTCATTTACTGGAATTTCACTCTAGCTCTTGCTAATATTTATGGCAAGCTGCCTACTGCAGTGATGGGTTGCTGCACCTTTTGAAGGATATCATATAGGCTTGGCATTCTTGATTTCCAGAGCAGAGATGTCAGCTTAGGGAATTTAGATAATATATGTGGCCATGAAATTAATAGTTATTGGATATCAAAACACAGATGTGATACTAGTTAGAAATTATCTAGGCTATTAGCATTTTATTCAACAATTCAATAATATTTAACATAAAATATTAACATTTTATTGAAAAAATGATGTGTACAAAAAGATAGACATCCACATACATGAGAAGAAAAGATAGGGCCTATTAAGTGTCTGTTGAAAGAATTTGTTAAAATTCTAATGGCTCTCCTATTTCTAGATTATTTGGAAGCATTTCCAGATTCTTTGTTTAATTTTTTAATGAAAAGGCACTATTGCTTTACTGGAATATTTTGACAGAATATTTCCTCCTTAAAAGAATGATAAAAAATAATAGCAATAACAATAATAATCATCATAATCATCATAGTAATCATCATAAAGGTATCCTACTATTTGCAATGATGTTGAAATAAATCTATCCACTTCTATAAAAAACTTGTGTGCAGGCAAATTTAATTAACTATGTCAGGTTTTATATTGAATTGTTTGAATGCCTCCACAGAAGTACTCTGAATCAACCCATTTAGGTGAATCAGCTTTGCATAATTAGGCAAACACTTTTGTACTTGGAAGCCAAAAAGATGCTTCCATTCCTGATTACAGCGTCTGATAAATCCTCCACTAAACTCCTGTATTAAATTCACATTGAATTTTTTTTCCAACTCATTTCCAACAGTTGTATGTATGACTACCTACCTATTCATTATAAACATTCAAGACTGTTTAAAAGTGCATGAATCAATATATTTCAATACTCCTTTGTTTCTTTATTTTTCTGTATATTTTGCTTTAAATACATCAAGGTCATTTAGCTCTTTTAGTGTTTATTGCACCCGTGTTTAATACTGAAATTGTCTCTTAATGGCCTAGCAACACAATAGATACTGTAGTTTCTGAAGGGTAATTGTGAAAACCGATAGAATTTACTACAGTGATTTTTAACATCAAAGCTTAAATTAAAGAGACAGTAGTCCCATCTCATTACCTACAGTTGTGAATTCATTCAATTTCCCCACATATTATTGTGGTGAGACATGGAAATAAAGAGGAAAAGAAAGCTTAATGGCTTGGTTTGGAGGGAAAGAGTTGCCAGATTTCAGACCAGGCAAAATTCAGTAAGCTGATGTGGTGCCACATTGCTGTATTATATAACTGACCAAGATCACCTTGCCAATAGCAATTCAAATGAAATTGTTAAAGGGTATGCACATCTGTGAAAGAAACTGGATGTGACTGGACTTTACACTGAATGTGGATTGATATCTACTATGCAGATACCTAAAGTATAGATTCTTCATAAGTTTTAAAACGGGTCGCTTAGTTAGGTTATTATTTTAATATTTTGAAATACGCATATTTATTTCCAAAGCACTTCAAACTATGCATCATTAATGCTACAATTCAGTGTGAAGAACACCAAGCTTGCAGTGACCATGTAAGCTCCAGAAATGAAAGCAACATAGCCATGACAATCCAACTAAATAGCAATGTGCTGGAGTTGTCCTTAGGACCCCTTAGCTCCTTCGTCTGCACGAGGATTCACTGGGCTGTGGTAACGCACCAGCTACCTGAGCCTTTGTGCCATGTTTTACCTAAAAAGTGGAACTTTGGCTCTTGTACAGTGGCCAGTGAGATTGGGGTACAGCGAAGATATGAGTTATTGTGAAGAAACATGATTTGGATTTTTTTCAGCTATGTCTCTTTAAACTATCTTGGTTTTTCTGGAAGTTAATGGCAATTTTCCAGAATTTTAAAAACCATATCAGCCTTGGTAAAATAAAAATCAAGTAAAAACAAAAAAATCACAACATATCAACATATTTAACACATTTGAAACACATTTGCAAAGGAATTCAAGCTCTTTCCTCAGCAATAAACTTGGTTGTAATTCTTCAAAATAACCCCTTCATCTTTTAGTGAAAGGTTGTTTGTAGGCTCATGATATTAGGGTTAACATAATTTCGTATGAGGCTGTTAAGATTTCTGAGCTCAGTGTTTCATGGTCAATATTGCTGAAAATATTTCAGAAAATATGACCATGAATACCCCATACATTTGAGATTTTACAGTATTTATAAATTTAGACGGAATAAGACCATGTTTGATACAGGAGCTGGGAAAACTGAAGGTTAATGTCACTACTCTGAGCTAGCCCTGATATTTGCTAGTTTCCTCGGGTTACCTGCTTCCTCCCTTTCTTCTCTTCCTTCCACGTGTTCTTTCCCTCCCTCCATACTGTGAGAGTCAGGAGGAAGACTGTATATTTATAAGAGTGACCTGATCATTTATCTTTGTCATGGAAGGTCAAGCGGGGGGTGAGCAGAGAGTGACTGTAGAGTAAGCCATGCTGCAGGATAAAAATTCTTCAGTAAGACAAATTAAAAAAATAAAAAATAATTAAAATTTAATTAATTTAATTAAATTAGTTAAAATAATTAAAATTTTAAAAATAAATATTTCCAATTTTTAAAATCCTACATGGTACGTGAGGTATTAAAACTCGACACAAAGCACATCCAAATAGCAAGCGAATTTCTAGTATTTTAATAAGATTTCACCAGAACAGTAATGAATTACAGACAACACCAAGCTGGGTGTGAATGTGGATGATGACAGTTGATAGGCACTTCAAAGGGAAACACATGCTGTGACACTTAGGGACATGTTTTAGTGGCAGACTGAGCAGGGATAAGTTTACAATTTGACTTGATTGATCTTAGGGTCTTTCCAGATCAGTACAATTCCATGTTTTTTATGATTCTATGTGTTATTTTGCCAAAGCATGGGAAGCTGGAAAATGGGGATACTTGTCAAATAGGATGAAAAATGACACAGAAAGTTACTTTTAAAGCAAATATTTTAGAGTCAAAACTCCCTGCTAAATTTAAAGGATCTGGTTGAAATGACAGATTAGGGAAAAAAAAGATAAAATATTTCAGGTATGATATTAAAAAGAATTGAAAGTACCCAGGAAATCACTTGGAATCACCAGGGAAGATGAATATCTGATGTCTCATTATGTATATTTTAGAATGCATGAGAATTGAAACATTGCTGTGTTGATTGTTTTTGAAGAACTATAATTCAATACAGAATTCTATGATTTTCTGATGGCTATGTATTTATATTTGATATTGTTTTCATAGTAAATTTGTGCTTTTTCTAGTTCCACCATCATGTTGATTGTATGAATAGATAATGAAAACTCAAAACTAAAAATAATGAAAAAAAATTTGAAAACTATGTGTTATATAAAGTCCCAAATAATTAACTTAAAAAAAAATTAAAATAAATTGATAAAATTTGGAGATATATACAAATACAGATTGAAAGGAAAATAGACCAATTCTAAGTAGTCCAATGGATATGTCTGCTGTTCCTATTCCTGTACTCTGTGAGGTGTGCTGAGTAAACTCAGCTCTTATGTAAGACCCTGCTTGTAAGTCCATTTCAGGAGATTCAAAGACTCATTTATTTGAATCAGTTTTTTGATGCAGCCCTAAATAAATAGAAATTGAAAGATCTCAGTGTTATAAGTTCATGCTACCAGAATATCTTCAGTGACTTGTATTATTTCCTTATGCTAAAAAGAGGATTAATACAGTGTTAAGTGGAGGGGAACAAAATAGAAAACACTGGATATAATTTTTAATATAAAAAAAGTGTAGCCTGTCTTTACAATATAGCCTGTTAATTTACTACATAAATGATAAATACCTTGAGTGTGATCAAAACCATACAAATTGCTAATTTTTATCTGAATATTAAAGCAATTCTAATCCTAGCTTTTGGCATTTCTGAAATGCTGTCTTCCTTGCATAGTCTGATGCAGTAGGGAGCACACACACAAATTAGCCTTCTGAGATTGCTGAGCTATCAACCTAGTGAAATTTTCTTCATTCATATTGCAGTTAAAAAAGCTGAATTGTTTGTAATACCTACAATGTAATGCAGAGAAAGATCTGATTTAGGGATCGAAGAAATTAAAACTTTTTCCTCAATTATATCTGCAGAGAAAACAAATCTGTCACAATGACAGATCCAATCACTTTCTCAGAAGTAAGTGTTATCACTGAGGACATAATAACATTGTTTTTACTTCAAAACTTCGAGGTCATTAGTTTTGAAGTGCCTATTGAATTTAACTGGGGGAATTATTTTGCCTAATTTTAAGGTCCTGAAGTACATGAGCCTCAGGGAACAGAGAGACCTGTCCAACCAACAGTAAAAACTACACCTGAGACATGTACAATTGATTTCAATACTGCAAAAAGCTGGATAGTATACAAGGAAAAAAAGTCTCAGCATTATCTCTGTGACAGAAAAAAACCCAAAACCCTATTGATTTTTCATGGTCGCTTTTCTCTTGGATTCTTTTAAGAAGCCAACGCTTGCTTTGTGGCAAATTTAAAGAGCATATTAGCATGGTATGGCTATGTTATGAGAAAGATTGGAAAAGAGTTCTGCAGGGTAATTACAGCCAGAATGTATAAGGCAGCAAAACAAAGTGGGCTTTATTTAAAAAATAGAAATAGCTGAGGACTCTCTTGCTTCCTCTTAGCAAGGTTTGTTGCCCAAACACAATTTTGGTTTGAGTGTAAAGTAACTGGTATTTTACTTTACAAGGGATCAAGTTTACTTTTGAAGGCAAAGTTTCATATAAGTCACTCAAGGAAAGGAAGGTGAGAGGGGATAACCTAATATAGAAAGTAGCTCATGAAAGAAAGAGGGCATTTTATAACCATAACTCCAAAAAAAACACATATATGGTAGCATGAGTGAAGTTTTAATAGGTATTTCTTTTTCTCTGATGTGGCATTTCTAGATCTTCTAACCAAGATGCCAGAGAAAAAAAATAAAAGCACTGCATTGCATGAGATAGTCTTTCTTCATTGTGATCATATATGTGAAGTAGAAGAATTCCTACAGAAATCTGAACCTCAGAGAGCTTAGGGTTGGAACTGTGCATGCCACCTGGAACTCCCTAGTGATAATATGTAACGTGGGAGTTACCATTGAAGACCTGATGCTATTTCTTAAATAAAATCTTATTATGCCATGAGAAATCCAAATTCCAGAGTTCTAGGAAATGCTGATGTGGGGCGTGTCAAATGATGTGTAAATATGCCTGGACTAGTCTGTTAAAAATTGATTTCTGATTTTTTATATCCAAATTAAGTTAACATATATTTAGATTTGAATATCTGTAAACAGAGGGAACTCAAACTAGAGACTCTGTTTTGAACCTCTGGTCTAAGTTTCATGTTGTTTTCTGGCTTTCATCCAAACTCTGTGGCTGAATGTTTATTTACCCAGTACATCTGACTACTGTTTTTCACACTCTGTGTGAAGTGGCACCTACTGGCAATTCCTATATCATATGCACGATGTGATGCTAAGTTCTTTGTGAATATCTTTTAAGGCTTACATTATCTTTTATTTAATTTTCCAAGGTCCCTTGAAATCATCCTTTGTCTTGCATTTTGATTTTTGCACAGTCAGTTCTGGTTCCTGTTTTATATTTTTTCTTTATGTGGCTGATTTATGTGGCCCTGTTTCAACAATTACTATTCAATGGTTTAATTTAAATATGAAGTATCTTTCCCTCTGTTCCTCAAATCTAATTCTAATTCAAGATGCACTTGAAAACAAAAGCTATAATGTCCCAAGTGTAAAGCAGATAAAGAAATATGAACACTGAAATAATTTAGGTTAAGCAATCTTTATATAAGCATTTTTCTGTGGCTTGAGTTGTGCCACTGTGCACATCCTTTGTGATGCTAGCAGTTGTGTTGTGAGACCATAATGGATTTACCTAATAACTAAAGCATCACATTTAAAAGAAAAGGCATAAGACTTTAAAACTTTAAAAAGGAATAGGGTACTTCTAAAGACATTATGTGATACAACAAGGCTGTCAGTGTATTAGGCGTCCCGCAGTAGGGGTAAATTATTTTGAACTATTGTATATATATTTCTGTGCCGAATTCATTTAAATGTGCCTGATGAAAGGAAGAAGATCATTAGATTTCTTCTCCATGGCCCATGGAAATTCTCCAATGTTTCCTAAGTATGCAGCCTAGTCTCTACAAATTCATCCTGCACATGAATGCCCTTGTTACTCATTCAGGACTTGTAATGCTAGCTAAGATACAGTCAACCATTAATAAAGATGACTTTCATGCTTAGTATAATGCAGATCTATCTGGAGCTTTAATCTGTAAAATTTCAATTTACATTTTTCCCTCTAAACTTTGTGAAAGAGGAAAAGTTTAGTAGGTTTTCAAAAGCACAGTAGGAAATTTTCATATCTGTAGGTGTTCACACAGCTTAAATGGAGTAAATTTGTGTGAGTTATCTGTCTCTTCTACAATGGTATAAACGACCAGCACTCTAGGAGGTAAACTTGCAGTGTGAATTTATTCCTTCGTAATTTCTTTTTACCATAAGAGAAACCACATAACCCTCATTCCACCTCTCTTCTGTACATTCAATATAGAGCATTAGAAGGACAGATATAGATAGAGAAAAATAAAACATGGTTTTCTATTGCACAAGAACATATATTCACTCTGATATCATTTCTATCAAAGCATCCGTAGAGCAGAGGAGGATAGAAAAATAGAGAATAAATGCAGAGCAGATTTCATCAGGCAGATTTGAAATTAAGCAACTAATGGGCATTTTAATTTTATATGCAAATGCATCTGGAATGCTTGGATCTCTGCCTGGGAACATGTGATTAATCAGTTGAGAGTTTATGGATCAGGATTATAGGCAGACCAACATGGATGGTGTTGCAATGTCTCTTACAGATTAGCTGGTCAAGAAAATGAAGTTAATGAGCTCTAGTTAACTCAAAGAAGTCTTTTATTCACTGTCTCTGGTTATTAGGAGTGTCTTACAACCTGGATATCTTTGGAGGGACACCAGAGCAGGATACAAGTAAAATTTCTGGAGTATACTGATACCAGCACAAGGAGCTGATAAAGGCAGATATTCTGCTTGACCTCCCACTTACAAAACAAGGAATTACTGACATTAAGATGCAAGCTGGGGGTTAATGTTATTGCAATGCCACTCTTGGTTAACTTTATCAGTTTCATGGAATTTTGGAGAGGTTCCTGAGAATCAGAAGAAAACAAATGTCACTTCTCTTTTCAAGAAGGCCAAAACCAAGGTTGTGGAGAGCTATAGCTGTCAAGCTATAGCTTGTCATGCTAACCTTAATCTCTTCTAAAGTGATGGAGAAAATAAACCTGGAAAACATTTCCAACCATGTGAAGGATAAGGAGGTGATTGGGAGGACTCAGGGTGTATTTATGAAGAGGAAATTATGTTTAACGAATGGGATTGCTCTCTATGATTAAATTATTGGTGTGGTGAAAGATGGATGAGTACTTGATGTTATTCATCTCAATTTTAGAAGAATTTTACTGCAGAATCCCATAAAAACCTCATGGAGAAAACATTGGATATGCGGCCAGACAGGGAGAGAGACTGAAAACTGGATTGAACTGGTGGCTGTACTTGTACCTATGCAAATACTTGACCTGCTACTTGTGACAGTAGCATGAAGTCCAACTGCTTGAACTTACCAGCTACCAGGATGCAGCAGGCTCACCTTGGCTGAGTGCCAGGTGCCCACTAAATCACTCTATTTTCTCTTTCCCAATGGAACAGCAGAGAGAACAAGATGGAGAACAACCAGCAGGTGAGATCAGGCAGTTTTATTACAGTGAAAGAAAAGAAATAAATAAGAATCTGCACCTGCATGAGCTATAAAGAAAAAAAAGTCAATGTCTACTTCCCATCAGCAGGGATGTTCAGACACAAATATTGAAGAATTGCAAACATCTCCCCTTCCTCCTCTCTCCCATAGCTTTTATATCTGAGCTGACATCATATGGTATGGAATATCTCTTTGGCTAATTTGGGTCAGCTGGCCTGTTTGTGTCCTCTCCCAGGATCTTTCCCACTCCTGTCCCCTTTGGTGGGGGAAGGAATGTCAGAGGGACAGCACTGCTGGGCAGTAGCAAGAACACTGCTCTGTTACCAACACCCATGCACCTACCAACACAGAGCACAGCACTGTGGGGGCTGTGAACCTTACCTCAGTCAGAGCCATCACACAGTAAGGGCCCACAGTTTGTAAGTCAGCACCCAAGGTGTCAATATTGCCCCCTCTCCTATTTAACATCTTTATTAATGAGCTGGATGACATGAGAGAGCCCACGCTGACCAAGTTTTCTGTAATGGAAAATTGGATGGAGTGGCTGATATGTCACTGTTGTGTTGCCATTCAGATGATTCACTCAACATGATTCAGATGATTCACTCAACATGGTTGGAGAAATGAGCAAAATGAAGTTCAGTGAAGAGAACTGCTAAATTCTGCACCTGATGTGGAAAATTCCTTTACATTAGTGCAGGCTGGACTGTTAACTGGAAAGCAGCCTTACAAGATCCTTGTGGCAAAGCTGAACACCAACCAGTAAAATGCCCTCACAGAAAAAGGTGAGCAGCACCCTCGGTTTCATTAGGGAGAACATTGTTTGCAGATTGGGGGATCTGAGGAGAAGACACCTCTCCTCTTCTCAGCACTGCTGAGACACACCTGGAGAGCTGTGCCCAGCTCTTGACTCCCCAGTCTAAGAGAGAGAGGAGCATATTGGAGCATGTCCAGCAAAAGGTAAGGAAGATGACTAAGGGCTTGGAGATCTGAGATAACAAGAAGAAATCTGTAAATATTTAGCCATGAAAAAGCCCAGGGGGAATCTTATAAATGCTTCAAATTGCTGTAATTAATGCTTCAATGCAAACAACATATATATATAACATTTCAGGCTCCTCTATGGGCTAATTTTTGAAACACAAAGAACAAAATATTGTATAGATTCAAATTACTCCACAGAGCACATAGGGTTAAACCTGTGTTTTCTACAAATTGAGACTGGAAATATGCCAAGAATTAATAAAAGGAGGAGATATGTAGATGTTTTCAGTGAAATGAATGCAGGCTGTTCTGTTGCCAGGGCTGATGAAGGTGAATGTGGAGAGTTGGCTGAAAATGTTTTCTTTTACACTTCTGGAAACTTTGTGGTCCAAGTCTGATGGGCATATGGCGGTAGAGTTACTCACCAAGTCTGACACAGCTGGTATGATCCTGTGAAAAGCAGGAGAGAGTTGAGCGGAATTAGGTTTTTTGACAGCTGTTTTTGGACCTGTTTGCATATTTTGAAGTGTATTTGACTGAAGTAACTGAAGTGCTTCAGCCCAGCATCAAAAAAACCCATGTTTGTGGATCCTGGAAGGTCCACAGTCTTTGCCTTAGTGCTAACTTATTGAGCCTCATTAGAAATGCCAATGCTCTGGACAGGAATTGCAAAGTGGTTTTCATTTAACTAAGACTAGTTAGCAGGTACTGAAGCTGGGTTTATGTGCCTTATGATATCTTGACATTTGCATTCTTTCTTTGTCTTTTAAGATTTCTCAAGTATATGAAGAAATAAAAATACGCACTCATTTTCGTGATAACTTATACCTGGATCCATGGCACTGTCTTTTTCTTCCATTTGATCCAGTACTAAGTTCTACTTTTTAGTTATTTTCATCTTAGTCTTCATACTCAGAAATGCCTTGTTCCAATAAATCCCTCTGGAAAGAGTGTTATCAATCCATGTCACAATGTGTTCCTAATTTGGTGCATTTAAGGAGTTACCAACTAAATCCCCTTCCCTCATAGCACAGCTCCTCTCCCCTGCTCTTTGGGAATGTGTATTCTGTGTAATCCAAACCTCCACCATTAGCAGGACCAACAAGCAGTCTGTGTGTGATCTTCAACAAGGTTGGCAGCATGGAAAACTACAAAGAGAACATCATATGCAAGAACATGTTTTATTAAATGTGTTCTTTTCAAGTAGAGTGCATAAAATATATTAAAAAATTATTTACAATTTTTAGTGAGCACTATTTTGTCAGATTACTATCCCATGAATTAATTCGAAACAGTTAATTTCTGTGTTTCTGATAAACTTATTTCCATTCAGTTTGAGCCGTGACATGATACAACTTTTATTGGTTTGACTGCCATGTTCTTTCTTTTTATATCTCTCTGTACATTCCTCTCAGCAAAACTCCTTTTTGCTTAGTAAAATCCTCTATTTTTTTGGGTTTTTTCACTGAACTCTTGACTACTAGATCTCTTTCCACCTGACGAGGTTGCATAACCTTCTCTCTCCTTCACTGAAATGCCTAATGCATTTGATTTTCCAGGTCAACACTCTTTCTTTTCCCACTGTCTAAATCCTTTTCCAAAGCCAATTGTTCAACTGCTGAGCTTCATTGCCAAACTTTTTCCTGCTTTTTGAAACCCATTACATTCTTTGAATGTATTCTTCGTTCAACTATCCTGGGAAAAGAAAAAAAAAAAGAGAAAAAACAAAAGGAAGCAAGAAGTAGAGGCATTTTATTGTTAAGTTTTAAGAGGTTCTCATTGGGGCAGAGAAAAGAAGAGTGAGAGGCAAAAAAAGGCTCAAATCATCAGCTACTTATTACTGCCCATGAAACTCCATGCTGCAGTGATGAGGCTTGAATCACCTCTAAACCTGTGGTTCCTCCACCAGGTAGACACCTGGCAGATGGCTGTGTATCTGTGCATAAGCTGGGTGGAGGACAGAAGAAATTTGGCTCAGATTTGAACAGAAGGAATATAAATGACAAATTTACACTCCAGTTATACAACTTTAAATGTCATTGAAAAGATGCACAAATTCAGAGTATGTCCCAACACTAAATTAATGTTCCTACTGTTTCCTATACAGTATGTGTGCAGATGCAGAAACAAAACGTACTTCATTTGAAATCCTGTACATTTCAGTGTTCCTCTCTCTTTCCCTCTCTCTCATACATATTTATAGTTTTTTCACTTGGTCCATGTTTCTCTTCAAGGCATTTTCTAGGTTACCAGCTAGGTCTGTCACAGGTTGTGTATTGAGATAAACAACATGCAGTACATTTTCCATTACTTTGTTCCTTCTCAAAAAAAAGCACCAGAAATTACTTCTCTCAGAGGTGGATGAGGCCTTTTAGTTATCAGCAAAGTCTTCAACAGTTCCCACCTAGGAATATATTCCCAAAACCAGTTTTCTCTCACAGACATCAGTAATTTCCATAGATATAGCAGTGCTCAGTCTATGAGGCAGGGTGGAATTTTCTCCTGTGAGGGCTCTGGGGTTATTGTAACATTTTAGGAGCTTCCTGAACTGCAGATACTTTTCTGCCTGAATCATCAGGCACTTGAGCTGTGAAGTTTCTCTTCTGTCTCAAGACCTGTCTTTTCTTCTTGCCATCTCTATGTGTCAGTGGCTGTTGGCTGTTCTGAATTTCCCAAATTTCTCAGTGCTGAATGCCTCCTTCCTTTAATTTTTAAAATAATAATTCTTTTTATCAGCTTGCTTTCTGCACCATGACGTATTATCCTGTGCTCAAACTTCAGAATCCTGTTGACTATTGCTGTTATTATAATTTGGCAGACCAGCACACTAAAAGAATTTTGCACACTTCAGCCATGTTCATTCACCCAAAGAGTTCACAATTTAATTAGAACAAGGCAAAATAAAGAGCTTGTGTAATAAGATTACTTTGAGAAAGGGACTGCAGAAGAAATGTAAATGAAGACCCAAATATTTGGGAAGAAGGATTAGACAGTATGAAGACAGTGAAATTGCCACAGTGTGAGGAAGAGAAGGGAATAAGGAAAATCAGCTGAGAGAATGAAAATGCAGGTTTAGACAGAAAGTCTAATGAAGTGAGAGCACTGATTTTATATTGCAGGCCTGTTATTTTGGAAAATGGATGAAAAGTTAGGGCAATTTGATTGGCCAGGGCATGATCAGATGTTGGTAGGGCTGTTGATAGATATGTGCAAGCATGAAGACAATGCAGATGTCTCATCACCAGCCACTCCCTTCTCCCTTCTGCTTCCCCAAAGGTTACCACTCCCCCTTCAGATTTGCTAGTATAACTACAATACATAGCTGTCCCCAGCCTGATTCTGTCAAAAGAATTTGGTTTATAAGACTTACTAAAACACTTCTCGGTGAGGATTTTACAAATCAAATCATTCTGACAGAACTAGGTTAAGGAGCAGTTGTGCCTGTAGGTTGGAGAGTGCAGCTATCTTGTGGAAGGGAGGGAGACAGGGCATGGTTTAGTGCCTGTGTGCTAAGTAAGATAACATTTGTTAATTAGATAAGAACAGAGTAATATATCATTAATATAAGAAATAAATATAAACTTGGGCAATTTCTAAGGAAAAAAAGAAAAGTGAAGATCAAGACAGAAGAAGATGATTTAATAAGAAGAGAGTAGAGCACTAACACTGACATGAAAGCAGTGAGATTAGAAAAAGGAGAAGAGAGATATAGAGCAGACCTTTTGGGAATTTCTGCATAGTATGTCTCTTTTGAGAGAAATCCAATGTGGCTGAATGTAAGAAGGGCCACCCTGCAACAAATACATGCAAATGGCCACTGTTAAGGCTGGAAAGGCAGCCTTAGCAGTGGCATGTTGAGTTTCCAATTCTGCCACACTGATGCTTGCTCAGCTGGTTTCAAAGGATTGTTTTAGAAAGTATTTATGGAAGAAAATTTGATGAAATATGTTTCATGCACTGTCTGGATAACGGCCCTGCACTACATATCATGTAGTGTGTGCAACCATCCAGGCATGACCCTGTCTTGTTTATCCACCCGTCAGAGTGTTCAGCTTTGCAATATTCATCTATCCCATTAAGAAAGCCAGACATCTTGAAAAATGCTGATTCTGAAGATTTCTCAGGTGTCCCTTGGGAAGATGTATACCTTCCTTACAACAACATGTTAAGCTCTCACATGTATTCCCACTGAGGAAGAAGAAGGAAATTACAACTGCATCCTAGCTTACTAGCTATTATGCTAGGAAAGCACTTCTGAGACCTCCATCCTCCTTAGTGCACTGCATTCTTCCTTGTGCATCAAGACATGTGAGTCTGTTTGTTCATCTACTGGTGTCATTGCTAATGGAAAAACAGAAGTCGTCAATTTTGTCATCTAATATACACTCCACAGCCCATGTACAAAGTCCTATCACATCCAACTCTTTTGGGGCTAACAAAAACACAAATCTTACCTGGAATTTTACTCCTTGCCAAGCTTATGTCTCTCTTTTTCTTCCCTAAGGTGCTGTATCTGCTTAATAAAAAGGTCATAAACAATATTTCCTAGCAACAATGAATACTTTCTTTAAAACAGCTAAATATTTTTAAGTGAAACTGTTACAAAGAAGAACAGTTCCCCTGAATCTGACACTTCAGGAAGTAAACTAAGAAACAGAAATACTAGAGTATTTTTTAAGCATGAAACTTTAGGTTAGGTGTTTACTTAAATATCTTGCTGAATTAGAATCTAAGAAAATAATAAGCTACAGAAAAGACACCTACTTTTAAACTCTAGCTAAGACACCAAGTATGTAATCACTTTAAACCAACCTAAAAGGCATGCGACAATCAATCCTACCCTCTGTCCCATCTCCAGCCATGTCTTCCTGTTGGATTTAAGGACTGACCCTGTTCAGGAAACTAATCTGAATGAAAAAAATTACCCAACATGTCTCAAAGCCTCCTTCCATTAGGCTATTCTTCAACTTAATTATTTTCTTGGTTCAGCTTAGCATTCAGTGTGGGTGAAAAAGGGTGGCAGGAATTTGTGGTTCAGATTAGGGAAGAAAGCAAGCTTGTCTGTGTAAAGGGCAGCTCTCCCTGATGTTGGGGTAAAGTGGTTCTGAAGCTCCAGCTACAGGCATCTAAACCTGCCTGTCCATACCTCACTAGTGAAATTTTCTGTTTGTTTTAAATCAAGAGCATGAATACAGTTATCAACTCCTCAAAAGAAAATAAAATATTCAGGGTTTTCTTATGAACACACAACTCAGTATTAAGCAGAGAAGAAATATACATAATTTGCTGCAACAAATAGGAATCTACTGGGAATTTGTTATGTAGTTTCTGAAGATGTTTTGTACATATCCAAAAGACTAGAATAGCTTTTTCTGAGAAACTAATTAGCTGATCTCAAGAGATGGCAATGTCCACGCGGAAAGCTGTCTCTGAAAGGCACTGATTATGTCACATCTGGATAAAAGACTGGCTAACCCTTTCCACTTCACAGTACTAGAGATGGAAGAAAAAGACAATTTCACAGAAAATAAACATTTGCTTTTCCAATTGCAGGAGCTTACAAGATAGCTGGGAGTCAGCTACATCCATACATTATTGAAACAGGAGGTTGTTGCATTTAAACTGAGATTTCTTTGATAAGATTTCAAGTGAATTTAAGATGTTTACCTTTTTCTCTCTGGGTTGGTAGGTACTAGAGGAATGAAAAATATATTTTCAGACAATGACCATGTAGCTGAGGTGATTAGCTTAAATTTTTAGACTTCATAGAGTAAAATTAATGTCAAAGACAACTGTAGAAGCTGACAAATTTAGCTCAGCTGCAATAGTTGGCATCTAAGCATTCACATTATACCTATGACTAAAGGAAGTTTTAATTTGTTAGTGTTTGGTCATGCCCATGGGCAAGAGAAGAAATATGGATTATATAGGTAAGAAATCTCCAATGATCCTGGGGAAGAAGAGGCAAACAAGTGCCACATGAAGAGACCAGTCCTGGCCTATAGCACTTTTCTAAATTCCATTGTCTTTTGTCTCCCAGCCAAGCTTGCAGCCAGTACAATTATGTGGACAAGCAATCATCAGGCATCAGACCAAGCCTATCATTTTCATTGTCCACTGCTTCTGCAAGAAGCAAGTAGAAATTAAGCATTAAGTCATTGAATATTTCAGCTCTTTGATCTTCAGTTACAGTAATTTCACACTGATAAGCTGCACCTATCTCACTGAAGAATCGAGCTGATCCCGGAAGTGTGGCTAATCACCAGGTGCGGCTTATTTATGGACAAATTCCATGGTCTTCCCGGCTACCTGGAAGTGTGGCTTATAACCAGGTGCGACTTATGAGTGTGAAATTACTCTCCTCCAGCCAGGAACTAAGCCATGATTTAAAATTTCTCTTGGTGTCAGAAAAGATTGATTTCTTCAGGTACTTTCTAAGAGTCCGTATATGTTCACAAGGGCTTTTGTCCAGGAAAGCACTTGAGCTGAAGTACAGACATTAAGTTAAATAAGTACCTAAAAGTCTGCTGAATCAAAGCTAAAAGTGGAGCTATGCAATGTTGAGTTTAGTCTTTTGTAAATTCTTGTGAAGACTTGACTGTACCATCTCTGTATTTCAAACCAAGTAACTGTTTAGTTGCCAGATCTTCCTGATCTTTCAAAAGCCAATTTGAGATACAATTGTCAATAATGTCGATATCTTTGTTCTTAGATGCTGATAGTATGGAACCTTCTCTGTTCTGAGGAGCACATCAGCTTGCTTGCATTGCCAGAATCTTTAAGGAGTTAACTAAATCTGCCTTTATTGTGATGGAGATTTGCCAAACTATGATATTCTCGTGCAGCTGGGCTTGGCTTCCTGGCAGGTGGTGACCACAAGAGAAGCTGGAGTTTTCCCTGGACTGTTTGGGTTGTTTGAATTTGTTCCAAATGGACATCAGACACCACCACTCAGGGTGAATCCCAACTCTCTATTATATCTCACAGCATCATGAATAATGTCCATAGACAAAACACATGAAACAAAAAGCAAAGAGGATCAAACAAATAGCTTTGCTCTTAATGTATGTAGGTGAAGTCATCTACTATTTAATATTCATGGTGCATTTTAATAAAAAAATGGCAGATTAAGTCTCCAATTGCTAAAGAATAAATTTTATTTTAATCAAGTCAATGTGCATTTTTAGCAGCTAAAAAACAAGGAGACTTACATTAATTTTTTATTATCACCTTCAGGCTTCTCTATGTCCTTTGTCTCCTTTTTATTTCATCCCACATTGTAATCCCCATGTAAACTCTGATAGATTATGTCAGCAGATAGCAGAGGGCTGCTGACAGATTGCTTTATGCATTTGTCTTGTGTTGCTCTGCTTCTGTTATTGGAATAGATATAAAGGGCCAATGAGCACCAAGGAATGCACATGCATAAAACCCAACAGTGATAAGGTTCATGCCTTAAAAGTTGATACTGGCAAATCAAAGCATAAATAAGGGATAAAAAGAGAGGAAAGGGAAGGGGAAGAGGAAAAAAGAGACCAGGATAAAAGAGAGAAGACAAAAAAGAAAAGAGAGAAAAGGAGAAGGGAGAGAAGAGAAAGGAGAAGAGAAGAGAAGAGAAGAGAAGAGAAGAGAAGAGAAGAGAAGAGAAAAGAAAAGAAAAGAAAAGAAAAGAAAAGAAAAGAAAAGAAAAGAAAAGAAAAGAAAAGAAAAGAAAAGAAAAAAAAAGAAAAGAAAAGAAAAGAAACTCCTCCGAAATATAAAGGAAGTCAGGGCTATGAACAACCAAAGTCTATAAGTCTATATATGGTGCATTTTAAAAATTTCTCTCACCCTTTTGACTTTTATGTCACTGATATTCCTGTATGATTAGTGGCATGTATCAGGAGTTCACCTCTACTTGTTGGCTGGGGTAAGTATGTTGCTTTTGCTGTGGAGAACCTAAAGGTTTAAGTTTCTTTTACTGTTACGGATGGCAAAATAAAGTTCTCCATTAATGTCTCAAGGGTTTACCTGCAGGTCTGTATGATACATCATTTCTCTTTCTCAGTTTTCTGCAGTTAACAAACTGAACAGACATTTGCTCCCAGAGTACACCTAAAATATTTCCAGGTATTGGCACCTTACTACCAAAATCCACCTGATATTCTTCTATAAGAAGAAGAATATTTTACAGCTGTGGGAGAGACACAGCATGATTCCTGAGAGTGCTGGCTTGGCCAAAGTAAAGGAAACTTAATCCAGTGTTTGCATATCAAATGAATGATGGCAAAAGATTTCTAGTGTGTGCTGGCTAACACTCATGGTTTCATTGTGTTACATGCATTCCATCTGAATTAAACAGTCAAACATTTTTCCATGCTGTACAATACTCAGGGCATGTAGCATTTTAATTTCCAAAGTGTGTCTTACAAATATTAACAAAGTAAGCCATATAATATGCTTGTGGGATAGTTAATTGCATATTACTATCTTATTTTGCTAATACCTGAATTAAAGGCTAAGTCCTGAGGCTGCTTGCCCCAGACTGTGCATTAGCAGTATTAGAAACAATTCTCACAATCAATCACACGTAGGTTGAATGTACTCTCTGGGACATTCAAATACTGATTGCAACTCACAGAGCAGTGATGAAGCACCTGAAACACAGAAACTGCTCCAATAAGGAACACAGTTAGGACCAGGCAGCTCTGAGACAGCCTGGTTCATAGCTAAGACCACTCAGGATTAGAAAATCCCAATGAATTTTGAGCATTCTCCAGAGAGATTCAGTCCTAGTTTCATACTTCGAAACATTAGTCATACACCCATTGCAGTAGACTCCACAAAAAATGAGTTGGCAATGTTTTTTTTCTGCTATACAACCCTCTAGTGACTCATATACTTAGGAAGTTTTTTCTAAGCCAGAAGTCAAGTGAGAGTCTCAGATATGGTGCCCTCCTTCATCTAACATGATTGAGAAACAGCACTTTCTGGGAGACTGTCTTAGCCCATGGTAACTGGCAGTCCTGGGGGAGGAAAGACTTCATATACATTTCTGGATCTTTACTAAGATTAAAGAAGATATGCATTCTTTGTGTATCTATGTATTCCTTGTGCATTTGTAAAGCCTTTCTTCAGTGTTGGAAAACCCCATGAAAAATTAACCTAAAGGTGACTGTGGTTTTAGATCCGTGCTATTTCTCTATCATTTAGTGGAAAGAAAAGTTAAATTTTTTTTCTAAAATGAAGTGCTAGTTCTCATTGCTGCCCTGTCTGCTCATGTAATGTTTCTATGCAGTCACACAGCTCCAAGACAGAGACCTCCTGCACAGCATCACTAGTGCTGTCTTCCAGTCCAGCATTGTTAGTTAAGCAGGACAAAATCACCCAGAATTCCCATCACTGATAATTTGGTGTTGCAAAAGTGTTGCCAAGGATTAACTTTAAATTGCTTTTGTAATAATTTTTCCATAGGGTATTGGAAGCCTATTGACATTAAAGGCTTTAACAGCCAATTCTGCCAACCAGTTTTCAAAGAAGTATTTCTAGAGAGCACGCATCCTGGGAGAAGAGAGAAAAAATGGGTCTGGTGAGTCATGTTTAATGTTAATTTTAAAAGATATTAGAATACCACCTTTGTAATTGAACTGGTACATATTTTGCTGTGTAAAATGATATTCTTTCTAAGAAACTAAGTTAAAAATTCCTTCCTCTGATGAGACCTTATTTAAGATAACTTATTTATTAGTTTTTCAGTTATTCATGACAAACCAGAGTTCTTCAATTCCTGAATGAATTGTCTTTTCTGCAGCTGTAATCTGTTTTAGTTATCTGTGACATACCAAGCCAGGACTCGCTGCTACTTTGGCAGTGGAGTGCTGTATCAAATACTCTCAGGAAATTCATTTCAGAGGTGCCAGCTCTCACCGCTGTCTGTACACAGAGCCAAAGTGCTTCAGCAGAGATTCAATCTCCCATTCTGCACATGCAACTAGCCTGAACACCTCCTCCTACTCAGGATTCACAGCACAGAGCCCTCATCTGAAGGGGGTTTGTGGAGGAGCAGCTTTTTGCACAGTTAACTTGGAGCCCAAGGGAGCGGCAGTTCTGGTTTTATGTGGGTACTCGTAAAAAGACATATGTCTGCTGGTGCCTGCTTCATCTTCCTTGGATATGGCGTGGCAGTAGGTCTGTCTCTAAGTGAGAACAGAACTTCTTCACCAAGGGAGACGGATTATCCAGCCATACAGGGAGAACTCACTATCTTCATAGCTGGAAATGAAAAAGCTGGGCACAAGAGTGCCATGGGCCAGATCTGACTAATGGACCATGAATTGGATTATGCACACTCTGATAAGCAAAACTCTAAGCAAGAAATTTAGGAATAGGGATTCTAAGCTTGAGGAGCAGAGCGCATTAGCTGCAAGATTATTCTGTAACCTCTGGGGAAGAAAGTCTCCAGCTTCCTTCTCCCTCTTGTAGCCAATTTCTACACAGAAAGTGACACAGAATTTATGGAAACTGAGAAATAGGTAGAGGGACTCTAACTCTGCAGGTTGTTAGTGGAGCATTCCCCAGCACCAAAGGCAAGTCAGATTCATTCCCTGCTCCAAAAAACTGCATATGCATTTTTTTTTGGATGAGGTCCACAAAGAGCAGAGGGAACAGACATTACCCATCCTATTAGCTGTTGAGCTACTTAGCAGAACTCTGAAATTTCTCTTCTGAGATTTTTACTTTCAGGTGTATCAAAAATACAAGTTTGGCAGCTTTCTCTCACTTTCAGCTTTATTATGCTGACTTCATCATACCAAAATAACTACCCCCAGAATTACTGTATATTCATGTCTTAGCTGCAGAAAATGTGAGACTGAGCATCAATATATGGTATATGAGTATGAAAATGCAAAGCTAAATGTGCTTGAGAGGCCTTTAAAAAAAACTGCAACCACTGTAAGGGAGAGTTATCCCTCCTTCTCACACCCTGAGAGAGCTACAGGTGTTGGAGAGAGAAACTGAGGATAAAGTACCTGTGTGTGTATGAATATAAGGCTGTTGTTGAAGGATGATTATATGTATTCCCTATCTTCCAATGTCCTGTGACAAACACCCCAGTATTTAATCTTTTCTAGACTACTTTTCACTACCCCTTTTCTTTCCCAGCAGCCATGATTATCTGTTTCCATTTCCTCTGTGCTGCTTCTTTCTCCAGTCAGCTTGTTCTTGGATCTCTGTCAAAGCCTCTATTTCCATGGTAATGGGTCTGAAAGGAGCAAAGATGTAAAGAAAGGGACAAGAAGAGCGACATCTAGGGAAGGGTCTATCTTCAGAGTCTCCATATCTCATACATAATTTGCTGTTCTAAGCTCTTGTGCTAATGCACATATTTCAAATTTTATTTGAGGATGCAGTTTATCTGTGATTGCAGTACAGTAATTTCACAATTATAAGCCACACCTGATTATAAGCCACACCTCCCGGGAGCTGGGCAGACCATGGGATTTGTCCATATATAAGCCGCACCTGAATATAAGCTGCACCCCCCTTTTTTTTTTTTTCAAAGTGAGGATCCATGTGTAACAAAGTAACAAATTAGTAACAGACACAAATTGCTGTCAGGTGCTCAAGTTGCAACAGTTTCCATAGACCAGAGAAGCCTTTAAAGGCAGCCCCAGGCATCCTCTTGGCTGGCTCTCACTTCTGGGTTGGCATTTCACTGGGATTTGTCCATAGATAAGCTGCACCTGAATATAAGCTGCACTGCTGGAGTAGGCTGGATTCTTCAGTGAAAAAAGTGTGGCTTATAATCGTGAAATTACTGTAGTTTTATTTAATAAGTAATGTAAGATGCAACTCTTCATATGTGATTGGGATATGGGGCTGAAAAAGTTAAGGCCTATCAAATGGCTATATATCTAAATGGCTATACAGAGAAATCCTAGGAATAGCTTATAAAACTCTCTGAGTTTTCATTTTGGCTCTATCATTCTGTGCTCTTTACTCCAGAAAATGACCTACTTTCTTTCTGCTGTCTTTACAATGACAGTATTTTCTTATTTCACAAAATGACTGGTGAGAATGAAATTATTGGCTTTTAGTGGCCCTTGTATATACACAGTCATATATGAAATGAATTACTGTCAAGACAGTTTTTATTACATATTCTATTAATAATAATCATGTAATAATAAGTAAAAAAATAATGGAAATTAATTATTTGGGAATTGATATTTTGTTATTTTGCACTTCTGGTATTTGATGTCTGATTCCGATATTGGCAGGTTCTGATATTGACATTGTTTTGTTTCTGAAGATTTCAGTCTAAAAAGGCTGGAGTCTCATTTATATGCATTTTTTTCCCTTGGGCAAGAAGAGATGAACTTTAACACAATAAAAGAAATTAGGATATATTGTATTATACAGTACATTTAGGAAGCTAATTTGAATAATCAAATTGCTTAATCAAAATTTTATTAAAACCAGTGGGAGTCTAAAATGAATTAACATAACATGGGTTTTAAGTCAGGTCCTTAGTATCTCTTCTGCTAGATATTTGAACTTCACATGTGCAGTCAAGAAGTAGCAGACACTTAAGAAGAGTGAATTGAAAAGTAAATTGAAAGGAAAAAGATGTGTTGACTGAAGGTTCAGAAGCTGCTAAAGAATTAACAAAATTGTTTTCTGCTTCCTAGGAGAGGCACTGCTAAGACAATTTAGTGTTTTAACTCTATCCTAAAAAATTGCTCAGATGTGTGAGGTTTATGAAATGAAAAGAAGAATTTACAACTGGACCATGAGAAATTCTTGGTGCTAGCCACTCTCCAAAGATCTGAATGGATTGTATTGCCATTCTTGAAATTAAAATATCACAGACATGAGTCTTGATGAAGTGATTGTAGCTTTCATTCTGGAAGATGAAGGAGGTTGAGCATTTGAGCTTTTCTGTTTTCAGTTTTGTCTTTTTTCATCTACTACTTCCCTTCTCTTAGGGCCATGATGCATTTTCTGCATTAATGGAAGTCTTCTGTGCCTTTGAAATAGAAATAAACAATTTGAAGTAGAAGAAATATGTTATCATCAGCTTTCAAAATAAATTCTGTAATTTTTTTTGGCCCAACAGGAGTCAGCTCACAGTGTCCTGCTCTGTACATGAGCTTTTTTTTCATTGTGAAACAGCAGGCTGAGGAGCCCGACAAACAGGAGCTGGCTACACAAAAATAAGTAAAGAAGTTGGAAAATTAAATTCTTTGAATGTCAGAGGAAAAAAATCTACACCACATAAAATCCTTTCTCCATTGTGCTTGATTAGCATATTACTGAGTTCAGCCTACACCTGCTTTTCCCCCTCCTTAATTTCAATTACAATGTGCTTCTTTGTGTTGCACCATTTATTGCTAAACGAATCTAGTTCTAAGGATGTGCATGCAGCCAATTTATTCATTAGATATATTGTAGTGGAATTGAATAAAAGGTTTTATTATCAATCTCCTTAATTTCCAGATAGGATTTAGTGGAAATCAATATTAGAGAATGCATAATTGCTAAATCTTCTTAAATTAATAGACTCATTCATTAAGCCCCCCAAAAATACTTAGCTGGTATTTCTTGTGACTTTCTCTAATTAATTAGCAAGTGGAAAACGATAGTGAGCAGAGCAGCTTTTGGCTGATATGGTGGAATCTGAAGACCAATCTTGAGGCAGAATTAATTTGGATATGTACATACAGTATTTCACCAGTAAGTTGATTATAGGAGAACATACTGCACAAGTAGACAAATGGTAACTGTATGCTGATGCTTGGCAAAAAATCCTGTGATCAGGAGATAGTTTTAAACAGTTCAAGCTGGGACATGTACCCATATGAAGACACTAATGAATAGTAGTCAGTCTTAAAAGCTTTGGAATTAAATATAGTGCAATCAATCTGTTTGAAACTCTGTGGCATGTATGCAGAATTTGCTAGATTTTCCTTTCTATCTAACTAGGCAAGTTCTCTAGGCCAGAAACAAAGGTAAAAAAAAACATTAAAAGAGCCTGGAAGAGAAAAGCAAATGATGAAAAGTTCTATAGGCAGGTGTGTTATCTAGGAGCTGTAGATATTACATTGCCCCAGAATGGAAGTCTTGGGGAAAAGGAATACACACTCACGAGTGCAGATACGAGTTTATTGTCAGCATCTATTGATTCTGCTTTAGCAGTTACTGGTCACGTCCTCCAGAGACCCTGTTGATGATATCTCAGTGGAGTTTAGACTGAGTCTGGAGTTTACAAAGTCACAGAGAGAGAGTGATAGGAGAGAACCTTGTTGCTAGCAAACTTGTAAGTTATGCTACTTTTATCTTGGAGCCATCTGAACAAATGAAAAGAAGTGCACACTGATCTCCCAAGAAAAGGCCTGCTGACAGCAGCTTTCTGATCTGAAGTCAGACACATTCCTTCTTTTTGCGTTTCCAGCATGGTTCTATACTTCATTATGTTTAATGTGTGTAAGTTATGCATATTGTGTCTATGGCTGAGCAACAGAACATGCGCATGTGTACTCATAGGCACTGCACATACCTGAGTGTGGCTCCTTCACACTTGCCAGACGAGTGGTAAAAGAGGAGAAGGATACTCACTCCCACCTGACAAAGCCTCTCATGTTTCTTCTCTCTGGCATGTGTCAGGATCCCATTACTAAGGTTCTTAGAAATGCCTCTGCCTGAAACGAAGCCATATGCCAGTGACAATAGTATGGGTTTTATTTGATAGTAAATAGGAGAGAGAGAGTAAGAGAGAGGAAGGGAGAGAGAAGGAAAGAAATGCAAAATAGGTGGCGGGGACAGAAAGATAGTAACAGGCAGAATAAGGAAAATATCACTACTCTGTGGATCTTGACAATGCTCTGTTGATTCTCTCCAGATGGTCTTCTTGGTGGTGAAGGTCCCCCCAAAAAGCAGAGAACCCGATGGGTTAAGTATACACTCAGACCAGGTGGGAAAATCCAGGCACCTCCCTGGGACAGGGGAGTTTGCCATTGTCTCTTACAACAGATTCTGGGACAAACTTTGGTGTAAGAGTGGATGAGTTCACTGTCCCTGAGCAGAAGTTACAGCGCACCAAAACTTCCTCCCCTCAGCTTGGGTGGGAGGCAAATCTGTACAAACCTCCTTTCAGGAAATGGGTCTGTGGGCTACAGCCTCCCCCACCCCGAAGCAAGACAAAGATGATTCTTAGTGCGGCTTCTGGGTTTGGCTTACATTCTTTTCCTCATTTACTTGTTTGTTTCAGGTGATTGAAGAATGGATTTTCCCTTTATCTAATCTCAGCAGTTTGACTTTCAGTCAAAAGTCCCAGTCAGGTGTCTTCAGGGAGATTTCTTGGGTTGTAGCTTCTTTATACAGTTTTGCTATAATGAGCAAAACTTTATATCAAAATTTGAGACATCAACTAGTTCAGTCTCTGACAGCATGGTGACAGAGAAACTGCGACTGCTGCCAGCTGTACTGAGATGCTGTGCTGTCCTTGCTGTGCAGTCTAGCTATACATCACCCAGTAGTATCTTTATTGTTCTCCCTACAAACAAAGTGAAATGCTATTATACTCCATGATCTGAGATGAAACAAGGCGTAGAGAAAAACAAAACACTTCCAACACGAGACCAGAATTTCATCACAGTTAGCAGGAATATCAGTGCCTGGCTAGGAACAGTGATTCTGACATAATGTGGCTACATTTCTGTGAACTGCCTTGGGATAATACAATTTCAAGTCTTGAAACACAGCTAGACATTACATTGACTAAGAAAGAAGAAACAGGCACTCTGAGGAACTCTGCATCACCCATCACTGACTAGATCTGTAGCTGTGATACAAATCAGCTTGCTAACATTCATTCTCCACTTTCCACTGGGCATGTTGAATCTGGGGGGCCAAGGACATTTCCTGAATGCATGCTGTGACAAGGCTCAGGTATCAGACTCTGTCTCCTGCAGTTTGTTCCCTCTTGAAACAAAGCCTGGTAGCACTGGAGGGGAGAGGATTATCATACCCCTAGGGGTCGAGACTGCAGGGTACTTCATGGATTAAACCTGTGCTGCAGTTCAAATGCCATCACTGACTCTCCAAATGCCTGCACAACCTGAAACACTATTGTTCAGAATAAGCCTTCTAAAAACAGTGGCAAGCACTGAACAGTTTAGTTTGGTAGGTGATTATTCTTTGACAATATATATGAAACTCAGGTTTGGCTATTATGTATCTTCCAGATGGGCACATGCCATTATTCTGAACTACTCTTTTTTCCCTGACAAAGTGTTTCAGCTTTTTTGTCTGATGGTTGGCTTGATATTTATTGCCTACTCTTTCGGCCTGATACTGTTTTTCTGTTTGGGCTAAATACTGATTACTCATTTGTTATTTTTCCATGTTTTTACTCTTTCCAAGAAACTGCTCATTGTAATTCACAGAAACTCTCTTCATGCTAAAGAATTGATTTGTTTGTAATAGAGTCTGTTGAAGTGAGCTAAAATTAGTACTTGTGTTTTGGTGTATACCCCATGAATCTTGAAAGATCTTTTAATGGACACACACCAAGATCCGTTCCATTACAACTGGAATGAATTTTGAGCCCTGTGTCTCAGTACTTGCCATAGCTCAAACATAAAATGAACAAAAAAATCCCCAAATAACATCAGCAGTAAAATTCTGGGACATAAGCAGCAGTGTGAGATAGTAACAGAAAAACAGCTAAGGGTACCTTTGTTGCCATTACACTGGATCAGTATCAGATGATTTTTTAAAAATCATGCTGATTTCCCATTCTGCTCCAGAATTCTTCTTAGGATGCATAAAAATGAACGTAGCAGCTGTGCTCACTTTTCAGGATGGTGACAATTTTTTTCATACCTATCTACAGTTTAGTTGCTTTACAGAAAACCCTGAGGTGGAAAGTACTCTGAAGTGTCACTTCCCTCCGATTGCACCAGATTCTCATGTGATTTATTGAAGTGTAGATCTGATCCTGTGCTTCTGCCATGAATTGTACTGCATTAGGCATTTGGCATCATAACTCTTACCAATTCTTCTGATCAGTGAGTGTCAGCGTAACTCCTCTAAATGGCTCCTGCTTAGGAAAACCTTCACACAGATCAAAGCATCCAAAAATATCAGGCCAATTCCCATGTGTGTTTTTCATCTGAGAGTCCACCAGTTTTGGAACTGTAATGAATCTTATATCTATTCCCTTCAACTTTTTCTTTTATAGCATAAAGGCTTACTCATAAATTGATGATAAAAAAAGTGAGAAAAAAAGGTATAATCATTAAAAGAATAGTTAATCTCTGTTTTGGTTTTTCAGTCTTTAAATAATGTATAAATTACTTATAAATTAATTTAACAATCTTCTAATTTTATAGCTAATAAACAAGAGTAAAACATGCATTCCGTTAAAAATAAATACAATTCTACAGGTTTTATATGACATAAAGGTATTTTGCATTTTTTTACTGTTATAATTTTCTCCAGATGCAATGTACCTTGTACCACTCTCTTAACAAACTCTTCATTAAATTCCTTGCAAATAGCTCTGTTAAGCTCGTCAGCAATTGTGCTGGCATTTAGATTCAAGAGAGTGCTAAACAAATCAGGCTGCCTAGTGTTAAGCTTCCCAGACTTTGAATAGACATAAGAACAATTTCAGCAACAGACTCTGGAAAAGAGTATGGCCCCAAGTGTATTAGAGATTAGTACTGATGCCAGAGGAGAAGAAGGTTTCTGCTTCAAAGTATTTTTAAAGTAAGCTATTGCATAAGAGCTAAAAGATAGAAGTAGGTGCAGTGGGAAGAAGTTGGATCAGGGAAACAAATGAGACTATGCTCATCCATATCATAGACACTGCTCCAGTCCAACAGACTTCCAACACCAAAAATACTGAAAGATTGCTTAAATTTCAGGAGAGAGTTTCAATTTACTAGAATCAGTAAATTTGTAACGAAGTCAAAGTAATAAACAGGATTAAGTTTAACTACAACAGCTGTTGATATTGCCAACGAATTCTCAAGTCACAAAGACTTTCCCTTAGGTTAGCCATGCACACGGATGGGTAGTCACCTTCTCTTTGGACTGTTGAGGCTTTAGAAGAGTGGCTGAATTGCAAGCTGATTTCTGCTGGCATTGCAGAAAGGGAGAACATCCAATAGAGCATCCTGAAGGAAGGCTTGTGCTGTAAAATGACAGATCATCAATATTATGGAAAAACCCCTCATCAGGAATTGATTCCTGTGTTGTAAAATTCCTTTTTTTATAGTCTAGTATTCAATTGTGATATTGTGATAATTCTCCTTATAATTAATGGAAGAGAATTTGCACTTTTTTTGCAGATGGGAGCTGCATGTCTTGGCTGCCAAACAAACTTGCCTTCTGACACTGTACAAAATGTGGCAATGTTTTCTTTCTAGTGAGCTCTTAATTTTTGGCATTAAAGATACAGTTATTAACTGATATGATTTTATGTTTTCTTTTGTTTTGTTATAAAAAATCTAGTTTGCAGTTTGAGAAATAAAATTGCTAAGTAGATTAATTTACAATAGCATTATAGAAGAAAAGGAAAACATATGCCTTTCAATGAAGCTACTAATTTTTGGTTTCTTTTTTAGTAAATCCAACCTGCTTTTAATGTTTGTTATATTTTTAGCACAAAAAAAATGATAGCACATTTGCATTTTTTTCCTTCACCACAGACACATCATTCCATATGCTAGCTCTGATTTGTGGTTTTCAAAACATATAATCACCTTCTATTCTTTCAATTGAATACAGTCAGAAAAATGCTTCCACTCTTCTGGAAGATGCAAATTTCAATTTTCATTATTTTGAAACAATAAAAGTACAAAATTGGAAATTAATTTTTTTAAGGTAGGGGAGGTCAGGTTTATTTTTTTATATGTGAGGAAAAGTTATTTTAAAGCTGTATTTTAACTGCCCTGTCACTTCTTGTTTGAAGTGGCACAACCTTCTAATGTATATGTATAAAACATGTTTTGTTTGCAAAACAAAACCTGTAATTTCCTGAATAACATGGCTTTTAGAATGCCTTTAAAGACTGTATTTTATACACTTAAAAATCCATTAAAATAGAGCAGTCAATTCTGTTTACAGCTTTGAGAAACATGAGTCTAGGCTTCAGATAAAGCTCAAGGAGATTAAGGTAAAATGAGGCAAATTTTCTGAAGTGTTTATTTGTTAGCTTTCTTCTGGTCTAAGCTGAATAGACAGGACAAGCAAATAATCTAGACAAAAGGTTTTCCTAATTTCCCTGGGAGCCAGAAATTTGGATGAAATTTTTGTCAGGAAATGCAGATACACTCTTTCAGATATGACTATTGCTCACTGAAATTGAAATTTCTGTCTGTTGTTAATTTCTGCCATTTCTAGAATTAAACATTGCAAGAACAGCAATGCCTCTAAAGTGGACTGGGATCATGTGGTTTGTGTCTCTAGTTAAATCCTGGCTCCATGGTAGACCAATGGAGACCTCTGGCATGGCAAAGTGCACCCAAACGATGGATGTTGGGCTCTGGCACTTCACCCCTGGACAGGTGGAGTCAGAAATCCCTGTATCCTGGTCTTGAAGGAGTCTGTATGGAGGTCTTTCTGAAAAACAGAAGAGTAACAACCCGAGAAAAGGGACGTGAGGATTTGCAGGTCTCTAACCTGAGTCTCTAACCTGCTGGGACCTGTATCCACCAGAAGATGGCTTGGGAATGGGGAAACTGAAATATCATACCATTATTTCAGTGTGGTGCAGATCTGTCTTAAATTGTGGGATACTGAGGTGATCCAGGAAACTGTGGGAAAACTGCCTTGCCCCATATCAATTTTTATTAAATAACATATTTCTGACAAAGCATACTGGACTAAGTAATATTTTCCCATGAAATGAATTTAGTCAGAAAGTAGCTAATTAGATACAGTCTCTAAATTAAAAAAAAACAAAACCAAACATTTTGTGAAATGGAGAAGTGCCAGAGTCTAGACAACAAAACACATGCATTGTATTACTGAACACTGCAATTCTCAACATTTAGGATAACAATTTTGAAATTCTGCAGATGTCTGAATATAGAATTCTTATCTAAACAGGTGGAATTTTTGAGTCAAAATCTGGCCTTGAAATTCCAGATACCTATGGACTTGGTGATCCTGCTGTGAATACGTATCTTTGTAAAGAGTAGGAAAGAAAGTGCATTTTAACTCTCCTTTATGAAGGCTAGAGCACTGAGACACCCTTTGTCAAAAATGAGGAAAATGTATATATCTTCCAGAATGAGTTTCTCTTGAAGGATTAGGAACTAAATCAGGCCACAGAAAGATTTTTTATCTTAACCCCAATTACCCCAAATATACCTCAATTACCCCAAATACCTCAAATTCTGGCTATGGCAGACAAAATAGGAGGTTACTGGCAGTGAGAGATTTGGCTTCAATTCCTTCCTCTCCTGTTTGAATTTAATCACTGATTTACCAAGATGACTTCTCAGATATAGCTTCAGTTTTTTCAGCATCTCCTGGCAAAACACAGAGTGAGCAAAGGAACACAGGTCTCCATCTAGATGGTCCTGACCAAAACGGGACATCAGGATTACAATCAGCCTAGCATAAAACACTTCCAGTAGTAACGGTGTCCACCTGAGCAAGAGTAAATTTAGGAATAAGGAGTGAAGTCTTCTCACTTTGTAGCAATTATATAATCACTGCATATTTGATAAAGATAAGGGAAGGAGAAATACCACCAGTCTTTTGGAGAGGCTGTTCTTCAGTATTGGTCATCTGGCAACACCTATTGAAATCATGTTCTGACATGACCAGGAATCCAAGCAACTCATTTAATAACCTGGCAGCTGTCAGGTGGTTTGCCTATCCACTAAGCGTAAGGGAATAGAAAGTTCTTGTGTATTCCAAAGTGCCCTTAGATGACCAAGAGGAGCTCACCAGTGAACACTTATGTACATCTATTCTTCAGGCTGACAAATGGAGGATCTCCAATGGATGAGCCAGGAGATTATGGACACATCAGTCTTACTCCAGTCCCTGGCACAGTTATTAAATTAATACCCCTGGGGGCTATCAGAGGTAAGATGAAGCCCAAGATTGGGAAAATATTTGGATTCAACAAATGCAAATCTTGCTTGACAAACCTGACTGCCTTGCCTTACAAAGCAACCTGGTCAGTCCAATGTCCAGTGGGGTGGACATTGTCCGCCTGCATTTCTCCAAGATTTTCAATAGGGTTTCCCACAGCCTCCTCCTGGAGAAACGGATGTATTGTGATCAACCTCTGTCTTTCTGTAGGGCTGTGAGTTTGCTTACTGGAAGCATGATATCCTTATTCTGTACAAATACCTCTCTCTTTCATAATCTACAAACTTGTCATCCATCCTTAGAGGATCAAAAGTGAGGCTTTTTAGCAATCCTAAGTGAGTTTTAGCACTATTTCCTTGAAAACAAACTTGTGGATGAGCAAAACCATATTGAAGACAGGCTCATGTTCTGCATATACCCTTGGAGTGTATTGCCCAAGAACAAGGGGAATGTGTTCCTAAAAGTTTGTAGAACACTCATGTTTAATGTAATATTAATGGAATAGTTACTGCCTTCTGAAAAATGAAAAATTAAAATATGCATGTAGGGTGGTGAATACAAAAGCAATGTGAAAACCATGCAGTTCACAACTGTTAAATTTTTATGACAAAGAATCTAATTCAAGATCTAGCATAAAGTAAAATTCTTACAATAAAGGGGGAGTTAAATTCATCACTAAAGGGCATTTTATGATCCTCAGCCACAATGTAGTAATGTATCTATGTACAGTCAGAAAAAACTCATCGTGTGGAAATTCAGCTACATTCACATATTCTCATGTGTATGGTGAGACATTATTGAAATTATTACTATGTGAAAAATAGTCAGCCATTTCCAGTGAATCTAAAAACTGAAAATGTTGGGAACATTTAAAATATGCTATACAATAGATTTCCCAACATTTCTGACTAACATGAGAAGTATGTGCAAGTTGGAAAAACATACTGAACTTAATAACCATATGGAGTGTGCATTTTGTGTTTAAGTGACAGCATTTTTAAACTGGAAAAGAACATGACAGATTGATGGTAAGAAATTTAACAGTTTTGAGCTGAAGCATACACATCTTGTTTGTCTTTCCATTCAAGAGACTGGGGTGCTGTGAGGCCACAGAATGCACTCAAGCTCCTAACAAAAGAAGAAAACTTGGTAAGAAGGGATCCAGAGACATCTGTCCTTGATGTTTCATTAATATCTTGGAAGAGAGAATGGAAAGAATTCTCATGAAATCTGCCCTTGACCCTGATTTGAGACAGACTTGAGGATGTTGTAGAACTAGAAGAAAACCCCAAAATGGAATTAAATCCAAAGAAAATAAGGTCCAAATTCTAACTTTAAGAAAAAATCAGTAACAATATCAGAAATGAGAATGATAAAGCAAATAAATAATGATGAGGAAAAGGATCCAAGGATCATTCTAAATCTAATCTCTCCCTGGACAGGCTGGCCATGGGTTAATAGAACCAAGGTTCAGTCAAGACAGCTGAGAAATAGGACAGGACTCAAAGTGTATTAAATAGCCTCAGTACAGAATGCAAGCCTCCTTTGCCCAGCACAGCTCAACCTCAGCTGGAGCTCCGTGTCCAGATGCATGTTAACAGAGAATCCAAAGCATCTATGATGTACTGAGGTCTACCAAACCTTGCCTCTAAGAAGGAGCTGAAGGAACTGGGGCTGCCTAGTCTTAACAAAATAAGATTAAGTAGAAAAATTATTCTGGTTTACAAGTATTTAAAACGTCAGCTGCAAAGACTTTTTTCACAATACACGATATTAAATTAAATATTAAATTAGACAAGATATAATAGCTATTAACCAAGTTGAATCAAGTTGAAAAAAATTCTAAATGGCAAAATCAGTGAAAACTCATCTGACTGAGAAGGGGAATATGGACAATATTCCTCATTGTCTATTTTTAAGGACATCCATCAGGAGTGATGTAAGCATAGCTAGTACTGCCCAGAAGTAGAAGGACGGAATCTCTTGGGGCCGTTTCCTGTTTCAATTTTGCAAATATCTGAAACTGTTAGGAATAATAATTATCATGCAGACTTGGCTTAGGATCATTGAAGATAATACATCCTTAGATTTTGGAAGCCTGTGGCGTTTTTGTTGCATTTTTATATTTCTGTGTTTAGTCTGAAATTCTCTTTTGATAACGGATCCCTGGAAAATGGAAGGCTATAAAGGAAAATACTATATGATTTGTGATAAATTTCTATGTACTGGTCAACCTTCACTGGGTGGAAAAGCAGTGCATATGCTGTGGCTTTAGAAGCAGGCTTCATTTCATATTTAGCCAATTAATTCACTTTAGGTATTAAGCTTCCCAAGGAAAGCTGTAGTTTGAAGGAATGTCTGAAAAAGTAAAGAAAAAATTCAACATAATTTCTATCCCTAAAATATTTTCAAAACACAGAAAAAGATAACTGTTTAGACATGCATACAAACAGAATTACCCCACCTTGACTCCTTCAACTCCATATTGGAGACATTTCTGCCATTTTATTTTCTCTAACGCATATGATTAATTCATAATCATCTGAAATCCATATGCAGATTTAATTGTGAAATAGTTTCACAGAACAACTCGACGCAGTAGAAGAACCTCCACAGTCTCTACAAAGAAAAAGGGTCTTTCTTGCAATCACAACTTAAAATATTTGGAAGGGTAAAAAAAGTATAATCTACTCAAATATTTCAGCTCTCTGTTATTTCCAGTTCTTAACAGACCCTGCAAGAAATAAAAAAGGGATTAATGCTGTGCATTTGTACAGTGACCCTCTTTTTAACATAAAATGAGTAGATCAACCTGCAGGGTATGTGATTATCCATGGATGAATTAGCTCCCTGAGCAGGTCTGAATCAAAATTCTGTCACAATTCAGGCATATACTAAACATTTCAGTGAGAAGTGATGTGTGTGTACTATTAGTACATCAGTATTCTTTTAGTTTCGGGCAAGAAAATATATCTGTGCTTACAAACACAATAATGTTAATTTCTGATATTTTTTTAAAAACTTAATTTAGATAACAGTCTTATTTTTACAGTGCTGGCTTAATGGGGAAAGAAGTTAATGAGTTTGATAAGGAAAATGATATTGATGTCTATGAGTTCATCTATCTGTCTACTGAATACCTGTCTTCATTAGCTGATTCATTTTATTCAAGTGATTTTCCAAATCCTTGTCTACTAAAAGGACCCTCAACATTTCACTGCCATTTAGAAATTTCATCCTGGCATTGACCATTCTGATATGGGGAAATTTTATTCCCAATTTATAAAGGATGAATGTTAACAGAAGCAATGAATTTAGTAGATTAGGTCATTCATCCAAGATGACAAAGAGAGTCCATAGCAGAACACAGTACAGTAATATACATGTTCCCAAGTCATTCTAGTCAGAACCCAAAATTTCTACACATGAACAGGAACATTTTTCATTGAAGTGAAAAATTTAATATATGCTGCGAGCATTTTCTTAATATAAGAAATGGAACTCGATGAAGTTTGAAGGAGAAGCAGATTAAAATTTTTCAAATGTGTTTTTTAACATGCTTAGTATCTAATGAGATCTACTCACTGTTGCAATAAATAAAAACTGAGAAATGAGCAGGTTTATAAAACTAATTATACGATAATGAAGAGCAGTTACATTAGCTCAACTAAATATATATGTGCCGTTGCCTAAGCAAATACACTTTCTATGGACAGAATTTTAGGGAATCCCAGACCCCATATTTATACCCCAAGAGATGGACTCTTTAGAGTTTCTCTGTATCTATACCCCAAGGGATAGTCTATTTGCAGTTGAATAAAAATTGTACCAGCTTTTAAAACATGCTCACTGGTGGATGACACAGCTTGAAATAGAATGTGATGGACCTCTGATGTGAGCTGATACAGATCTTACTTCCACTTGGTGGCAGTGGTCCCACCTGATAATCTACACCTAAGTTTTGCTGTTAATAAAGTCACCTTCTTTTAGATCCTTCACTAGCCCCATATGACAGTGGCTTTTTAAAAAATAAGACATCACTTTTTCTAAATTGTCACAACTATACAGTAGGATACCACCTCCTGATAAGATACCTAAAATAATGACATTCTTCTTTTGTTTTCTGTATTGAACATGCATGATAAACAAAGATGAGCAAGGATTGCTACGAGAATCTTTGAACCTCAAACAATATTTCAGTGTAAGGCCTAGCAGAGTCAAAATTTTATGTGGCTTGTCTTTCTTGCTTGATTTCCAACAATTCATTTCAGATTGACATTTCAGATGAAAACATCGAACAAATTGGCAAGACAGTGTTTATATCTTTTTTCTCCTCTAATTTCAGGCTTTTATGTATATTTGCAATATTTTTTAATACTCTTAATTATCTTGTATCTTAAAGACTGAGAAAGTGCTGGGAATTAAACAGTGTCATTGTTATTAAACATGAAAAGTGCATTATCTGCTGTTGTGTAATTGCCAGTGTTGGCATGACAGCATGCTCTCCTTCATGGAGTGGGCTGCCCTGGACCTCACCTTGAGTAGGGAAGGGGTCCCTGTGCTTCTCAAGATGACTGCTCAAGTTTGAGGGGCTCCTTAGCACATCAGGTATTTAGCAAGTGAACTTTGACCAAGCATGCTGAAACTTTGAAATCTTAGCCAAGTGGCATAAAGCATTTGATTGTGTGTAAATAATTATTTAGACATAATAGTTTATAAACATAAACAATAGTTGACCTAGTTTGGAATGAAATCTGAATCTAGATATGCCTAAACTCGCTTCAGAGAAGGAGTTTAGAAAGAATTAGGGTCCTTTCTGAACCTCCTAATTCAATGAAAGGGTCTTCTTGAGAGTTTTGTCTGTCCCTGTAATTTATGCAGCAAATAATCAAGTGTACCTTGCCATGGAATCTTGTTAAAATATTGTTGCATTTGCCACTGAACTTTTTAATATAATTTACTGTTTCATCTTTCTTGAAAGGAAGTGAACATCTGCCACAGTTTGCTATGACAAGGAATGCAGTTTGAAATGTTAGTTTGCTATGAATATCCATCTACCTTGTAGGTAGCAAGAAAAAAGGTCTTCCAAATTTTATCTGCAAAAAAGAAAAAGCGGAGAATGAGTCAAGAATTCAAACTGATAGACCATGAGATATAAGAAATAATTAGGAAACATGCTCCCCACATGTGTGAGTCAATGTAATTGCTTACAGGAGGTTGTAACCTACATTTTTGGCACACTCCTACCTTCAGATCCATGCTCCGATGCAGTGTCACTCATCTAAACACATTTCATGCTCCTCTATCATATAGGCCAATATTTGCTTCATTTTCCACTGAAGAGGTTTAGTGAGTGCCCTACTTTATGACATTCCTCTGTAAGAATTCCTTTATGTATATCTTTCTCAGTATGTCCCAGATGGTTTAGTATCTGAACATGGTTGAAGCTGATGGGAGCAGATGTGACCTAAAACCTTCCAAATCAAGTAAGTGGAGAAATACATTTGTTTGTGTTATTTATTTATTCTCTTGTTGACTTACAAAAACTAATCAGAAAAGCAGTAGCTGCAGGTATTGCTTTGTGGCTAATGTAATTAGTAAATGATATTCTGGAAAAGGAAAATGGTTAGGAAAGAACATAGATTTCAGAACCCTTCAGTGTCTTACCCTTTAATGTCTTACTGCTTAGAGACTGAATATCTGCATCCTCCAGAAATGTAGGCAATAATAACCTTGTGATTAACATGAATGCCTTTGCCACCACAGGTATTTAGTATAATGATATGTAAAAATCTCTTCCATACTCAGTCCTTTGTGGTGTTCAGCTTCGGCCTTGCTCATGAGTACACTGGGACTTTACATGGGTGGGAGCAACCAGGTATCTCATGAAAACATTTAAAAAACATGTATTTTAATGCCTGGGCAGTGTTGTGTCAGTAGCATATGGACAGATGCATGTTCTACCAGCAAAGTGAGTCACCCACTTAACATCAATGGTCTAAGGGCTCTCCATTACTAACCATTGGGTGTGATTTATAGCTGCCTGCACTGTGCAGTAAAACAAGTAACCTGTCTCCCAGAGGTACAAAGAAAAACCTCTATTAGCCTAATTCTTGAATTTTTAGACAGTTTTGTTTAAAGAAATCCCACTGTTAACTGTCATGGTCTTTAACATTCAACATCATTTTTTTCCTTTTTTAGATAATCTCGATATTTTCTAGGAAATATAGAAGGCTGTTTCTGACCTGCCGGTTTTGGATTATTATTAGAACAATGGCTGATATTCCTCAAATTACTTTTTTCTTTTTTTAAAATTCAATGAATGAAATTACTTGTTTTAAAGATTAAGACCAAGGTCTTTGTCTTTGCATGGTGTGATTTTCAAAGAAAAATCAATAAATTATCTAGTGGATCTGCAATGCTTTAACAACAAATACTATGAATATAAATCCTTAGCAGAATGAAAGTCTGCTGTATTGGTGACACTTTTAATTTCATTATTAGATTGCTAGGGACATTAGCTGTTGAAAAAACTCAGTTCTAGCTCCAACAATTTGGTGGTAAATGTGTCTTAACTGTAAGTGGCAAATTGAAATACTTTCTCAGAAAAATAAACACGTGGAAGCATTGCGTGACTCACAGGAGCACAAGCAGAGCTTTTCACCTCTGTAGGACAGCTGAAAGCTGTTTGGGGAAAATTATTTTGGACATGTTAGTAGTGATTTAAGAGTGGTTTGAAGTAATTTAAAATGGCCGTGTTGCTGTTGCTGACACATTGTGGGGGGAAAAAGATGCTTCTTTGGCGGTTCCTCAACTTGGAGAACAAAAACTACTGCAGCATCCTTTCCTTTTGAGCTGATTCAGAATAGAAGACCTCATTGATCAGTTCGACTCACATTGTCTTTACATTCTTTTCTCCAAAGAAGAGTGCATCTGGCTTTGTGGCACTTGATAAGCTGTATTTTTATCACCCTAGTATAAATTTGGTCCTGTCGAACTTGTCAACATGTTTTACTGTGATATTTGTGAGCACTTAAGGGAAGGAAGCATATTTACACCTGTCATAAAAACCCCTGTCTTGCAAGTTTCCACCCATATGCAATCTTCCTGAGTAATCTGTCATAAGAAATTGATTATTGCAAGAAATTTTCATCATCAAACCAAGATTTAAGGGGTTGTGGACTGTTATTGTTTTCAAGATTAATGGTAGGTATAGGCAGATACTGAAAGATAAGTATCTTTTTTTTGATCCCTATTTCTTCCTGAATTATCTCTACTCAAGATACACAAGCTGAAAAAAAAATCCCAATACACAAGACATGGTGTGTCATCATTACAACCACTGTAGAGCAGATTCTGGAAAAAGTGACAGCCAAAACTTTGGTCAGATTTTGAGGGATCAGGGGTAAAACAAAAAGTCCAAATGACTTGCTCATATGTATATCACATGATGAAAGATTTTTAAGATTTGGAAAAGTCAGTTTCCACTTTTACTCCCTTGTTTGAGGCTAAGCTATGCTGTACTCAATGCAGTTAAGGGATGTGGGTGGATTTTTCAATGTGCTGGGTGTTCTAATGTGTCTGCCGTCTTCTCAACACCTTGATGTCATCAGGAAAGCTCTATGGTGTCTGGGCTCCGGGGTTGTGGGGTCCCTGACACTGTACCTTGGCACTTGCTAGCTCTGCCTACAGCACTATCAAAGCCACAGCTAATAAGCAGGCACTGAAATTGTACCTTTACTTGACTTTTAATCACCAATAATTGAACAAACTATGGCAATGAGATTATTTTTGTTTTTCTAGAAAGAAACTATTCAGTGGTTTCAGATGGTGACAATTTCCAAGGACTGAGAACAAATTGTTTGCATTCCACTGAATGTCTCAAGATTTTTCCAGAAAAACAGAATTTGATTCTTCTACTAAGCTTTCAAGAAGCCATAAGCAATTTAGGTAGTCAGATAATTTAAGGACTTGTGACTATGTGATCGATGGGCACCACCTGGTTATTGTGTCAAGACCTGTAAAATCATATATAGTGATGAATTAAGATTCCCCCTTTGCAGAGTTCACAGAATTTCAACCTCAAATACTAATACTACATAACACTGATCAGCAGCCTGCGACAAATTTAGCGGCTGCATTGAACAACTTAAAAGTGACAATTACAATATGCTGAAGAAAGAGAACATGAGAAATCAAAGAAGGCAGCCTGTTGCCAGTCAATCTTAGATAGTGACTAGGGTTAGATTAGAGATAAAAACCTGTTTCATGATCCCTGGTAATTAGACTGTGGAAAAAACCTCACCTGCCCCAAAGTTTGCAGTCTGGCTTAATTCTGGAAATCACAATGGGGCAAATACATTGCACTGACTGAATGAATATAACACATTAGCAGCAATGATAATGGTACTGTGTAGCTGCTCCAGAGCTTCTGAGAAAGAGAAAACTAGTCTACAGAAACTGATCTATACACTAAAGGCAAGGAAGAGCAAATCCTGTCAAGTCACTGAAGAACTCTAGCATTAAACTTGCAACATGGGATATAATATAAAACATAGGACGACAAAATATCTTTTTTTTTCAATCCTGATTGGCTACATTAGCCCTACCAAAATCCTGGGATTCAGCGTGGCTATCACTATCCATCTACACACAGCTACACTGTGACAGAACTCCTCTGAGAAGCTATTTGTCCATCACTGATGTGCTCATGCATTGCTTTGTGGAGAAAACTGTTTTAGCCTCAGACGCCAAAGAGCTCCGCTAGAGCAATGACAGTGGAGTGGGAGGAGCTGTGTGCTGACCCCATACAATGCTTCCTTCTCCCTGGACGTGGCAACACTCAGTGGCCTGCTACTCTCACAGGTGGTAAACACAAGGATTCAGGACACAGCAACATAAATCAAGTCCTCTTGCCAGGAGCAGTGTGGACAGGAAATGTGTGGATATCTCTTTGTAGCCAGTGTGGCTCAAGCATAGGATTAAAAGTTTCTCCTGAAATGACACTGATAGAATGATTTGCTCATTTTCTGAACAAAGGATTAAGAACATAAAATAAAAATGTAAAAATAAAATAAATAAAAATATATTAATTAAATGAGGAGTCTAAACGAGTATAACACTAGAAGAAGGTGTTTTACTTTGTTGTTAATGCTCATTTTTTTCCCACAATTTTTATTAGATTTTTTTTCTGAAATAATCAATCTTATAAATGATTGTACTCTTTTGCTACTTTTTATTTTCACTCTGATCAGTTCTGATTGACTATCATAGGCACAGATCCATAGTAAACTTCAGTGCAGTCTTATGTACCTCCTTCAGCACCAGGTTTGGATCCCAGCATTCTGAGTTGAGCCATGGAGCCTGACTGCTCTTATGGTGAACATTAGGCTACAGGCTTCTTTTGCCAGCCAGGCTAATTCAAACAGTCCAGCTGGGTTAAGCACCTGTTATCCATTTTCCTCCAGGAACTGAGCACTGGCCTGATTAGACTCTCTTGAAAAGGCAGCATTGTCAAACACCAGTCATGTCAGTTACCATCAGAAAGATTGCCTCAGAGGAAAATGTTTTAATGCAACAAATACCCCAAACCACATATCTAGCCATGTGTTTCCCTACATTAGCTCAACATTTTATTTTATCTGCTTCAGTTTATTTCCACTTCAGGCTGGAGAATTAGGCCTACTTGCTGCTATCCCAGTATGTGTGCTGGTTATGTATCAGACTCTGCTGACAGTGCACTTACATGTTACTTTTTTCCTTCCTGAGGCTAGCATCCTTAATACTGAACTGTGCATAATAAAAACACATATGATAACTCCAGCTTTCTATAGATTAATTCCAGCTGGTTATTTTTGTTGGTCTTCTTACGGCCTTAGTATTAAGTCTGGGTTTGCTCCCAGATGCAGCTGGAACAGCCAGTTGCTTTCAGCAACAAATTGCTGGCAGAAAGGAGAGAAATCAGTAAAAACATTGCAGCCAAAGGTCTCTAGCTGATGCCACCAACTCCATCTGGTGAGCCACACTAATCTGAATTTTGACATTCAGTATGTCCCAAAACAGCAGACTAGCCACAATCTTCATTCTTATGAAGTAGTTTGTTACAGCTGTCTAAACTTTAGTTCTGTTTTATTTCTAGATTTTTTTTTTCCTGTTCAAGTCTCCTTTAACTCTGCTGCACGTATTCTAATATGGAGTACTAGGCAGACATATGCATCATTACAGAAACTTTCAACCCTTCTTGATAAGAATCTAGATGCTGATGAAGTGACTGGAAATGCAGTACACGTGTGTGTGTGTGAGTTAACTATAATTACGCACCAGCAGCATGAAGTCCTGCAAGCTTTATTTGAAATATAATAATCTGGAATGAGGAAAATTGTTTTAGAGTGAAAAATGCCATTACTGAATGACAGCCTAATTGCTTTCTGAAGTAACTAGGCATTCATTAAAAATCTCAACTCCAAATGTCAGTTGAGCAGAACTCTTCAGTCATTGAAATCTAAAATGAGCTCACTTTCAAATCATCATGTTATGGTTTAATTCAAATGTACATCAAAGCCCTGATCCAGCAAATCATTTAAGCATATGTGGAAGTCAATGGGATTACCCATACATTAAAATTTAAGCATATGTTTAAATACTCTGGTGTACTAGATTACCCTATATTTTGTTCTCTCTTCTGTTGGCCAAAAATTTATTTCTCTATTTTCATTTCCAATCCCTTCGTATTTCCTCTCACTGGAGATTAGTAGCTTTCAGTTAACTCTGTCTGAAATTTCCTCTAGAGCAGGTATATGTATTTCACCATATCAAACCCTCCCAACTCTTCTGCAGGCCTTGCTGCTGTGTTTGACATCAGTGTTCACTGAGCTGGTGCCCAGCCCTTTAGGCTGTACTAAATTACAAAGCCCCTTGCACTGCTGTGCACTCCTGCACCACTCAGCTCCATGCTGCTCCAGCCACTGCTTTCTCTTCTGGAGGGTGGCTTTTGAGGGCTTTTACCACTCTATTGCTGCTGTAGTTGATGTTCTGATATCTTTTCTGTTCCTTGCTGGTACATTTCTTTTTAATGAAGAAGAAAAAGTTTTATATATCAATGGGTAAGACCCTACATAAGAGATGAGGGTTAATCCCATGCTCGCCACCATGGGTGAGGCATTTTAGTAGATGACCAAGCTGGATGAACACTTTTATAAACTTATATACTACCCTAGGAAAGTCTAGATCTCTGGCATTTTCTAAACGCCCACTTTCAAATGTTCATTTGCTCATCATGTTTTTGACTATTTCCATCTCATTTCCATTTTGTTCACAAGACACACAGATGCTCAGACTTTTTGTTACAGGGTATCAAAGGAGGCAAAAGACCAAAGTGTAGAAATGAAGCTTTTAGAAATTCTGAGTAATGTTATTTGATTTATTCTGTGTATACTTAGAAAAAATAGTATTAGTGTTGAAAAACAAGTTTTTTTCATCCAGTGACCCCCCATAATAAAAAATTAAATTTATATGGCAAAGACAGAAAATATAAAGTTTAATTAGATACATTAAGCCTGCAGTGAAAAGCTGACCCATAAAATACTTATGAAAAATTGTCCAGTGACTCCAACCCAGGAGAAAGCCTTCCACAGTGGCCTTTGGGAGATAACCATGACATCTTGTTACATGGTATTGAGTGATGAAGCAGGACAGGGGCAGTCCAGTGTGGAGAATCGTGGTGAGTGGGTACCTACCCTAGGTCATTTATGGTATCTGACACTGGGGAATTATCTGCAAGACAGAAATATCAAATACAAAAATAAAAAACCAATTACTTTTTCAAATTGACCTACTGGGGTTAATGACTCACATACTTTTTTTTTTAAAAAGTAGTTATGTTGAATTATTGAGTTGCATTTCGCAGTTCTGAGGACAAACAGGCAAGGGAAATAGTACTACAGCTATATTAAGGTTGCCTTTATTTTACATTGCCTTCAGCACAGGACATCAGTTTGGGAAAGTCAAACATCATCCCTGCAATGAATTGTTGCTTTATTAAAAAGCTGTCTGTTACAAAAGGTGGGGGAAAAAAAAGAGAAATTCTGAGTTTTGCAATTCTCATAGCTGACTTTAAGGACTATAACACAGGTTTCTACACCTGAACTGGTTTTGTAGGCTTCCATGACAGTCAACAGTATTTTTATTAGCATAGTCAGTGGAGTTTAGGGTATGATTCATGTGACAAAATGTAGGTGTCTTCTTCAGGCAGAGAAAAACCACGTCTTGTTGGGTGGAAATTCTGCAAAACCTGAAAGTGAGTCTCTCAGATGTAAACACCTGTGTAGCAAATACTGACTGACAACACAGTCAGGTGCTGACCTTTCCAGTTGACATGGAGAGAATCCTGAAGATTTCAAAAGATAATACTGTGAAAGTCTGCAATATGTTGTCAAATCCCAGTAGAGATAAAAACAAAGGGACAGAGAAGAAAACATTGTATTCCAACAGTGATTCAAAGATGACAAAGACTCATCACAGACTAGAGGTGTGAGGATGCAGAGGAAGATTCCTTGGCTAAGAACAGAGCCAGCTGAAAAGGAAAAATAAAGAGAGAGAAAGTTGCAAGAAAGCAGTGTGTCAAATTTTTCTTCTAATTATTTTCAACAGACAGCACCATGATCAGTAATTGTGGGAATAGGGGAAAGGTGGAGCACACCATTGCTGGTAGAAGACAGAAAAGCAGGGTCCCTCAAGGGTCCATATGGTGACCACTGCTGTTTTATATCTTCATTAATGACACAGACCTAGGGATTGAGTGCAGCCTCAGCAAATTTGCAGTTGACACCAAACTGAGTGGTGTGGTTGACACACCTGAAGGAGAGAATGCCAACCAGAGGAATTTGGACAAGATCAAGAAGTGGCCCCACAGGAATCTCATGAGGTTTAAGAAGACCAAGTGAAAAAATTACTGCACCTGGATTGGGGCAATCCTCAATATCAACACAGGCTGGGGATGAACAGATTGAGAACAGCTCTGCCAAGAAAGATTTGGGTGTGCTGGTGGATGAGATGCTGGACATCAGCTGGCAATATGCCCTCACAGCTCATAAAACCAAATGTGTCCATAAAACCAAGTGGCCAGCAGGGCAAGGGAGGAGATTCTGTCTCTCTGGTCTCTTCTGATGGACCCAACCTTGAGTGCTGGATCCAGGTCTGGAGTGCCCAGCTAGGAAGGACACTGACCTGCTGGAGGAAGTCCAGAGAAGGATCACTAAGGGTGATGAAGCACTTTCTCTGCAGGAAAAGACAGAGAATCAGGATTGTTCAACCTCAGAAGAGAAGGCTTTGGGGTCACCTACTTGAAACTTTACAGTACATGAAGGGATTCTAGAAGAAATATGGAGATAAACTTTTTAAAGGGCATGTAGTGACAGGACAAGGGGAAATTGCTTCAAACTGAGAGTAGGGCTAGATTAGATAGTATGAAAAGAATCTTTACAGTGAGGGGGGTAAGGCAGGTTGCCCAGAGAAGTGGTATATGCCCCATCTCTGGAAGTGTTTTAGGCTAGGTTAGATGGAGCTCTGAGTAACCCAACTAGTGAAAGGTGTCCCTGCCCATAGAACGGGTTTGAAACTAGATGGCCTTTTAAGTCTCTTCTAAGCCAAGGCACTCTATGATTCTATGAAAAAAATCCTGGCATACAGGAACAGAAGAATCCAGAGTCACAGAAGAAGGATTGCAATGTGAAGAGCAAACTCAGTCAGGAAGGTGGCTGGCACAACCAGAAGGTAGATACCACAGTAGGTAGATTAACTGGAGATGAGAGACAATTTACAAACATTCTCCATCCTTCCCCTTTTCTTTCACATGCTGCAAATGGAGTGTTTTATGACTGTTCCCTTCAGTATCTTCCATTCCTTTGCAGAGGAAAATATTTTATTAGTTTGGGAGTGCTGCTCCATGCACACATGTTGTCTCAGTGCACCCATTTGCATAGGATTAAATATTAGTACTGGACAGACTTTCTAATCTGGAGAAATGGAATGAGCTCCTTTTCTACCGCTACAAAATGAAATTACATTTGAACTTCAGAGAGCTATGAAAGAGATAGATGTGGTATAATGCCATCTTTATGTAGAAGTATGATTCACAACACAAGTTTGTTTAGCATCAAAGACTGTTCCAGTCATGTCTGGCAGAATGATAAGTTTCAAAAGTTGTGGATCAGAGAGGTTAAAAGACTGTCAGATTTTTGCCTTGCTTTCAAGGTATTTTGGCTGGGGAAACAGGATGAAAAAGGAGCTGATTCAGGTCTCTCCATCCCCTCCACCTCTTCCCTTGGCAATTTCCTTGCATTAGAGGGATCCCTGAGTAACAGGCTACACCAGCCTTCTGCCTGTCATGTGCTGCTATTGTGGCTGTAAGCAGTGGCAAGAACAAGAGATATGATCTTCTAAGGTTTCTTGCTGGAGTGAAATACAATATTTGAAACTCTCTACCTAATGTGCTGAAAAGATTTTGACTGCTGTAAAGCAGTAAGTGTACATTTTGCAAATTAATTCTACTTTGGATTTTTTTAATCCGTGCAAAACAAAAAATAACAAATTTTTAATTAGTGAGATGAACACCATTAAATTTTGCCTCAAGTTGTAGTTTTATGGCAGGATTCAGACTAATAATTTTGCTTTTTCCTTGTGAGTTCAACATGATCATATAAAAGAATAACTGTCTGGGGGGCAAATATGTCCTTTCAAGGAAAAGAATGAATGGTCATTCACTCCTATTCTATAAATCAACCTTCATGGGAAAACAGTGTTGATCTGTTCAGCATAACAGTTGGAGATTCACCAAGTCTAGAAAAAGAAGCATTTTTTCATGTTGAACACTTTGAAACCCTTTTTCCCTAACTGCCTTTGTCACATTTGTTTCTCATGTAGAGACAGCTGTTTGCTGTGAAACCAAGTTTTTTCAGTGTTGGAACAAGAAGTGCTTAGTATCTCCAGCTCTATGATAATGGTTTTATATTAGTGAGGAAAGAGCTGTCTGCAGCTAAAGCCTAAGCAACTTCAGTCCAAAGGAAGGATTTTGACAAAGATTTTCTTATTGCCATGTTGGTTTGATTAGTTGTGTTGTTTTGAGTTTTTGTGGGTGTTTTTGTTTGTTTGTTTCCAATACAACTATTGTTATTATTTTATTTTTGTAAATCTGGCTTGATATATCCTAATTTCAGAAAACAGAATTTTTCTGGCATTTAAAAGTGACTTAAAACATATCAGCAGAAATTACCAGCCACTTCTAAAAAGTATGCTTGGCTAAGTCTGAGAAAATAACGTAATTTCCTAGTAAGTTAGGGGATGGAATAGACATACACCAGAAAATTTATTCCCAAGAAGGTAAATTAACAAATAAGGATACAGCCATGCCACTTTTATTTTTTAAATGAGTGTAGTAGAAAAATAATTATGTTAGTGCATAATATAAAAGTCTTTCACATTCTACACCTTATTGAGTGCTGTTACTGTTTCCAAGTTAGGACATAAGTGGGCACAGCTAATGAATATGAGGGTTGTGTCTGGGACCGGAATGTCACCTCTGGCATGGAGGCCAAGTGGCATGGAGCTGTAATGCCAACTCACTTCTAAAACAGCACAGCCTCATGTAAACTACTTACTGGGAAGAGCTCCTTACCATGCCTAGGGATGATTTTGGTTCCTGTCGTTTGTATTGGACCCAAAAGGTCCCAGGGACCTTTGGACTTTTAAATCCAGTAGCCAGGATGGCTTTGGTTGTGCATCCTTTTTGTGTTCTGTCCTGCTTTTCTCTGCCAACCTAGTATTCAGGATCCCTTATGACAAATGTAATAACTTTAGAGCAAGATGTCTCCAGAGGCTAGAGAGTAACAATTAAATACATCTTCCTCTGTGAAAATCTCTTTTAATGACTCTGAAATGGCTTTTTTCCCCAGATTTGAGGCTGGGATAAGCAAAATGGTTCTCTTGTCAAGCAGAATATATAATTTCAATTGATTTACAATAAAATAGTTGAAACCAGAATTAATATCAGTACTTTAGCATAGATCTGCATATAGTGCAGAACACTGCAAGGCCTCCAAAGTGAATGCAAACAAAATGGACTTATTCAGACTTTCCTAGAGCTCTGTCCTTTTCCCTCTACCATTCAAGCCTTGCACAAGTTAAAAGGTATAGGGCCAAAAATTATGTGTATGATTGATTTCCCTGTAAGCCGTTAGTTTAGGTTTTTAAAAAATTTTGGACATGGAAAAAATAGACACAGACTTTGGGATTTTATTATTGAAAAAGTTTTCCTGTTTCTTTTTTCCTGGTACAATTGTTAGATATACAGCAGTGCTTGATTTACTGTCTCTCCTTTAAGTTAAGGTTTTGCCATATTTCATTTAACTCAGTAAGTAGTAAAGCACAAAACTGAATACCAAGATTTAAGCTTTATTCCTCAAGGAAGAAATTGAGAAATTTTAACCTAAGTTGATAGTGAAGTTTCAAATAAATCTATTAATGGCTAGGAGTGTAAATGAATAACATAACTCATGACTAATGTATTACAAACCTCCATTACATTTTTGATCTCATGTACTGACAACCATTATATGAATAGGTACAGACAATAGGTAACTTGGAATCAAAGCTAGTATTAAAATGCAACTCAGCTATAAACAGAAAAATAATCTGTATCACTACAAAATTTTTATTAAGCATGTTTGGGAATGTAATTTTAGAGTACGTTCTGCAGTATGTAATCTGTTTAAAACCAGAATAAAAGGAAAACCTAAGAAATACACAGTAAGATGGAAGTGCAACAACATGATTCGAAACTATAAACATAACAACTTCTAGCTTGGTACTGGAAATGTGATGAATTTTTAGTCCAGACTACTTTACCTCTGAAGTACAAACTAATTGTGAGGAAAATGCTACAGTAGGATATAGTTATAGATCTAATTATTCACATAATATTAGTGATCTGCTTACATTCTTGGCCAATCAAACTGCATTTTCTTACCCTATAAAAAGTATAGACTTCCATTTCTTATCCTTAAGCATTCCACTGTATTTGCATGTGTGCCTAGAATTATTATGGACATGCATGGTGTTCAAAATGAACATTTGAAGGCAAAACTTCATGCTGAAATATTTTTAAAAAGATAATTATGATTTTTTTTGTGATCCAAAAAGTCTCTGTCTTTATGTGGATAATGGTAAAAAAGAATAATTTTCTTCATGTTAGTTGACAGCATAGCAAAAAGAGTGAATGAAAAACTGAAGTCTGTAGATTTCATAAGCAGCAACAGAACAAAGATGCATGCTTTAGGATAAAGAAATTCACTCTTTATTCTTGATTCTGAGTCTTTAAAGAAAATAAATTTTATTTCGTAAATATTTTTTGAATTTGCCTCATTCTAGATATTTTGAAGACAGCAGGTAAAATTTCTAAAGAGAAACACTTTCTAGTCTTTAGGGTATGACTTATTGTACTTCTGCAAGTCATTCATTATGTTAAGATTGTGCCTCCACGACAAGAAAATTTTCTCCTACGTAAATTACAG
>VRYO01001463.1:24854546-24908572 GCA_009812075.1 Sialia sialis
GCTTATCAGTGTGAAATTACTGTAGGTAAAATTCAGATTCACAGAGTACTCTGATTTGGAAAGGACCCACAATGAGCACTGAGTCCAGCTCTTAAATAAATGACCTATAGAAGGATTTGACCCACAATCTTGATGTTATTAGCATCATGTTCCAAACAAACTGAGCTGAATTTTTTTTAAATGTTGGATGTATTGACTAAGTGAGTTGATACGAAAATTGACATTTTCTGTAAATGATCTGACAGTAGAATTAAAACAATATATTTTTAATTTTTCTTAAATTCAATTAGATTATATTTTAGAGAAGAAAATGTATGAAGAGAAATGAGTTGTGTTTCCTGCACCACATGCAGCTTTCTGCGGCATGCTTTGGATTCCAGCTATAGGGCATATAGTCTTTAGTCCAGTCCCAGCTATCTATAGCATTTGTTAGGTCTGTATACAAATACTCAAGAAGAGAACTGACAAGATTGAGGAAAAGCTTCCAAGTTATATAAGACTTAAAATAACAAACTTTACAATAAAGTTTACGGTTGTCCCTGGCAATCAAATATTTGCAGTGGAAGGACTTCGGGGAGGGAAAGAATATAAATATTCACATATGTGAGCTCCATACAAGGACCAGAGAAACGGTAGTCTCAGCAGATGGTCTGGAAGTCTGGAAGGTTTTTTCTGACATTCCTGATACCTAAAGGAAAAGAGAAGGGAAGGGAAAGGATGATTCTCATTTCTCTGTACTTGCTTTCTATCAATGTACTTGTTGACAAAGTAGACTAGATAAATGAGAGGAACTTTTTAAGTGTATTTTACACTGTTGGAAACCTCTGCATATTAAACCAGAAGAGTTTTTATATTCTAGCATATTCATTTTCTTATCACCTCTATCTTTCTTTCAGGGAATAATTTTCTGGAGCTGGGCTCCCAGGTCTGAGTTTCTCTACGTGTAAATGCTTGTTGCTTGTTCCCAAAACATGGGAAAAGAGCACTTTATTAACTTGCCAATATGAATCTTTCCTGTCACAAACAGCACCCCCATAAGCTTTTCAGGACAGATAGGACTTTCCCCCCTCAATTTATAGACACTTAGAATATTGTGGGTGCATTCTACCTCCAATAAACCTTATAATAATTATTTATCAGTATAGTAAAGAGAATGGGCATGGCAGCTAATGGATGCAAGATGGAAAAACCTGCCAGTAGCTCCCTTTCTTCAACAGGGATTTAGATCTTTTAAAGACTGATCTTTAGTGTCAATGCTGAACAGTATAACAAGGTGACTGTTCTCTATGTCACTGCCTCTGAAACAAGTTATAACTTTAATCATTAAAATTAGCATCTTGCACTTCAAAATCTATCCAAATGGATACAACACTTTTGATGAAAATGTTTAGAACTACCATCTTCCCATTTTAATCCCACCTCAGTCATGACAACTGTAGTGTCTGGCAGAAATTCAAGAAAAGGTAAGCTAAAAGAGAATATTGCTTCTGAGCTTTATGGTTTAGGTTACGTCACCCTCCCAACCTTGAGGCAACTCTATCTGCTTCATCTGCCCCATTAGTCTGTCTTACATGTCATTCTTGGACGCACAAGGAAAAATTAAACAAAGTTTTTCTTTAATATTTTATATTTCAACAGTGTTTGCTGAAACGGGATTTAAGCAGCTTATTTTCTGAAACACAATTCTCAAAGTTGTGGGGTTTTTCCCTGATTGATTTTAATTCATAATCAAGGCACCATGTTCTCAGCAGGTATGTGGCACCAATGCTCTGTTGCTGGGGAGTGGGAATTTAGCAGCTTTTTTCATTCTGGATTACAGGAAATATTGTGGAATAGACTTCAATTTGAGACCATGGAGTCAGTCCCATCATTCCTTCTGATCCAAATGTATAGATGCCTTGTTGCAACACTATTAGCAAATTTTTGTGTTTTGGAAACATCTTCATACTGTTGTCAGACTGGATGCACAGCTGAGCACTATTATCCTGATGATAGCTACTATGAAATGAAAATTTCGGTTGTTTTGGCAATTGTTCAAGTTATGCGCTTTAGAAACAAAATAAAGTTCCCCAGTATATATCCTACACATCCTTTACTGGTGTTAGGCCAGCTTCCGTTTATCCTACTTACAATTATCTCCTCTGACAAGTGTCATTTTTCTGTTGGCAAACATCATTCTATTTTGCTACAATACATCCAAAATTACAGACAAAGCCTACAGTCCCATGCCAAAAGTCAAAAAAATCAGGTGCTTTTAAGCTAAAATACAATGTGTAGGCAATTTACAAAATGTTGCTTTTCCTCATAGGCAATTGGACAGGAAAAAGCATGGGGAAGAAACCTGAGTAATTAAAATGGACACTGTTTTCTGGTTAATGTTTCTGCTCTAAGACTTAATTTGCTTACTTTTATAGAGACAACATCAGTTCTTGTGATTAAATAAAAGTCTAATGGAGAGAATCATTGTAGCACATACTAAGCTCTTTACCAAACAGTTTCTCCATGGGCCTCTGAAGCCCCATTATTGCCCTTGACTTTAAAGCTATTCCCAAATATATAATTCTATTACAGTGAGAGGAAGAGCAAACAGGCTGTATAAACTACCAGGAGAAAAAAAAAGCTTATCTGTAGAGACAGCACATGTTCCCAACATACCCCCTCCCTATTTCCTCTGTTTAAGTTCTCTGTGTTTTCAGATGAGCATCCTGGTTGGTCTGATATTGCAAATTTAATTGTCTTCTTTTTGTCCCTGACAGCATTTACTATGTCAAATTTCTTCATTCCTTTTCCATACCATTTCCAAGACTTCTGTGGGATGAACATTGCTAGCCTATTAAAAAAACACAGAGTAAATTTTCAGTACAAGGTTCTTAGTGGAGTGGAATATTTTAAGTTTGAAATCCGTAAAACCTTGAATTTATCAAAATAAGTTACCAATCTCTAGTTCTTTAAATACATTCATTTGTGCTTCAGCAAAAATTTCCTCTAAATTTTTACCTTCATTTCTCTGATTTTGTATTTTTCTCTGTGTTATGAATAAGATCAGAGTCAGTCCTTTTGACTAGCATGTATAACATCTAGAAAAGTTTTCTAAACTTGAATCAATTTTTTGTATTAGAACTACTGCAGTCTTTCTCATTAATATAATTCCTCCTGCTCAGATTGTTAGTGATCTGTCTTTAGCTCTGCTAGTGCATGGCTGCGCAATGCAGTATTTTCTCTTTCTCTTAATTGGATGATCTATGAAGCTAACCAATAGCATATAAACTGCAAATATATCAATTTTATGCACAATATTAAGTATTACTGAATATTGTGTGTATCAATTCTACTGTCTGTTCTTGCAAGTAGACCTGAAATATTTTGCTGCTCATTGACTTAAAATTAAGGCTTTTGCACTCGGATGACAACCCTTCAAAATTTGAGTTAATGAAATATTAATAATTTTTCATTTCTTAACATTAGATGAATTCTTACAGGTCAGATCTATAGGGGATGAAATCTAAATGCAATCTATAACAAGGAAAAATGGCCTCAAGTCACACCAGGGAGGTTCAAGTTGGATATCAGGGAAAAATTTCTTTCCACTGAAAGCATGGTTAAGCATTGGAACAGCCTTCCCAGGGAAGTGATAGAGTCATCATCCACAGAAGTGTTCAAAAAATGAATAGATGTGGCAATTTGTCATACAATTTAGTGAGCATGGTGATAGTCCATTAACAGTTGTACTTGATGATCTTGAAGGTCTTTTCTATCATTAATGATTCTTTGATTTTAAAGCACATTTTTTTACTTGACTGAAACAATGTTAATTTTTATCAGTAAAAAAATTCTGCTCCTATCTTTGGAAATTCCCATACTGGCAGAACTGTCACATTCCTCAAGAACTTTAAAGCAATTACTTCTCTTTCTCGACTCAGATATTTCTGTTTAATCATTTCCTTACCACTCTGTAGTATGTCAGTAGGATGCTTTATGCAGCAGTTATCCAGTCTTCCCAGGGAACAGCCATGAATCCCTTGTCCTTCAGTTTCATGGCTTGTGCTTCAGCCACAGAATCACAGAATTCTTTAGATTGGAAGAAATGTCTTGAGATCTTGCTTGGCTCAAGCAGGACCACCTAAAGCAGGCTACTCAGGGCCATATCCAGTTGGATTTTAATATCCCCATGAATGGAGATTCCACAAGCTCTCTGGGCAACCAGTTCCACCATTTTTTTTACTGTGAATGTTTTACTCTCTCACTATGACTTTTTTTCCTTGCATTCAGATGGACTTTCATGTTTTCTAAACTGGTGCTATTGTCTTTAGTCTTGTCTCTGGACACCACTGGCTCTCTCTTCATTCCTTGTAATCAGATATATGTACACATTGATAAGAACCTCCAAATCCTTCTCTTTATCCTGAACAGTGCCAGATCTCACAGCTTTTCCTCCTATGAAAAGTGTTCTTTGCCCTTAATAATCTTCATAGCTTTGGTCCGATTTGTTGATTTTCTTCTCTTCTTAAAAACCGTGTGAAAAAAGAAAACCCAAAACAAACCAACATTTCCTACTTGCTTGCTTTTTGGAATCAAATCTTTAACAAACTTTTTTCCCCGGTAATTGGTTCCTTTATTTTTTCTTTTAAGTTTGTAATAAAACCTTTGTAAAAGACAACTATTTGCAGGAAAGCATATTAATAGTAGTATAGGTGAAAGAGTGTCCAGAGATTACATGCTACATAACTGCTGCCAGACTTAAATTTTTAAATTTAAAAAATAAAATTGTACTTCATTTACTTTAATGATTTGATTGCAACCTGCTTCCATCAAATGCTATATTATTAAAAAAATCTTATTTGACTGACAGCTTTAGAAACTAGATTACTTTGGGATGAAGCAGAGCTAAAGATATTCTTCAGAAAGACAAAAGAGAATGAAAGCATTTTAAAAGCCCCATAGAATGTTTTCTCTTCCCTAAAACTGCCCAGTCTAATTAAACTCATCTAATTTAATTAAAACTATCATTCAAATGTGCTATCTTTCCATGGAGTTAAGAAGATGGAATGTACCTCTCTTTTTTTTTAGTCTCTCTTTTCAGAATTAACTACTGTACTTGAGGTTTGCTGATAACTGAGCGGTGTGCCCAAATATTGTGAGATAAGCAATGTGGAATTCACTAGGGATGTACTGTATTTCTGCTGAAAAAGCTATTATAGAATATATTGAGATATAGTGGCATCCAGAATAAATCGGGCACAGGCTGACTTGCATAGATTTTGGGAACCATGTGAGCTGAAGGTTGGTCATGTTCTGCTCAGACTGCCGCTCAAGAACAGCCTGATCTGCACAGTGGATTGCCCATGACCAGTGATTAAAAATTTGTAACAATGGGTTGATGCCAAAGTAGAATAATCAGACAAGAACAGCTGCAGGGCTCTGCTGGCAGTTTACACAGACCCTCCTTGTTTCTTCATCAAGTTTGGGGTATTAAGAATTGTGCTCAGGCAAGAGCTTAGCACAGGAAATTGCACATTGACATTTAAGTTTACTTGTCAGAAATGGGTGATCTTGCTCTGTCAGAACAGGAGCATGTGCAATAATCATTAGCAGGAAATAACAATTCTCCAGCTAAACAGACTTCCTAAGGCACATTTGGCTGGAGGAAGGATAGCTACTGCAAACTCCATTCAGAAATCCACTGCATCTTTTGAGGTAACTCATTGTAACTGGAGATGGACATAAGTATTGGGTAACTGTCTCAATGGTTTCCTGGGGTCTTGGGAAAGACTTCAAGCAGCGAGATTTCACTGCCCTTTTTCAGGAGGGGGGAACAGATTCTATGCAGGTTTTTAGGAACTGCATTTCAGTATAATATGAAATCTAACTCAGAATTAATAAATATAAGTACTTATTGTTTGAAAGATTAACAGTTTGTACCAGTATAAACTGAGTGAAACAACTTTTAACTCTGTTCCCTAGATAATGTCTAGTTTTTTTATCCCTTGCTCTTGAATTCCTCTAAAGGTACAAAAATTTATTTCCAAAATTTTTCTTCTCCATGTTACCATTTCTCAGCTGCATGCACTGACAAGCTACAGTTTAGACTAAGAAAAATCTTCTTAACTGCAATTGTTCCAATTTAGTTCTTCTTGTGGCATTTACAAGACAAATATACATTTTACATGTATTTAATATCCATCATGGCTTCTATATCAGCACCACTCTCAGTCACCGCTTCCCTTCCACTCTACTATATTCTTACAATTTCTTCACACCTCTCTTGTTATGACTCCACTGGAAAGGTTCAGCAGCCGTGTCTTGATTTGAAAGACAGGTGTTTGTTATGAAAGGCAGGAGCCTTTCTTGAAATGGAGAGTGTAAACCCCCTCCCTCCAAATTATTGTCAGTTTGAAATTAAAGAGCTCTCAGGCAAAAATATGAGAATATAGGAATAACAGTTCTTTACGAGGAAAAAATTAAAATAGAAATACAGTATTACAGAAAAAAAGCCAAACCCAAACACTAACAGAGTCAGAATACTACCAGGCACCCCATCAGTCAGGGTGTTGGTAGCAGTCCCACTAAATGGTGGCTGCAGTCCTCTTGCAGTGACAGATGTGGTTCAGTTGAAGCAGTGGTCCTGTAGAAGGGTGAAGTTTTCCTCCAAAGGTCCAGTGATGATGTAGAAGGGTCTGGTTTTCCTCAGGAATCCAGTGGAGAAAGGCTGCTCTGATGTTCCAAATCTCAGATTTTTATCTAGGTAGGAAATCCTTGGCTCCTCCCCCTGGGTGGAGCATCTCACAATGGGATGAAGTCATTTTATCAGTCATGCAGAGGGACTCAAAGGCCAATGACTAATTAACAGAAGATACCTTCCTGTAGGAAGGATGGGTTGTGGAAAATATAAAGAACACTGCCCCACCTGGTTGTTAACAGATGCTCCATTAATAGAAGATATCCCCCTCTGGAGATAAGGATCACTACCTCACCTGGTCTCAACAGTTGGTGATAGAATACATACTTTTTGTCACATTCTTCTTTGCAGCCAAGACTAGCTGTCATGGCTGGTTCACAGTGCATATAAGTTAAAGAAACTGCTTAGCGTGCACATTGCTGTATTCAAAATTGTGTGCTTTCAGCTTGTGGAGCAAAATACTCCAAAGGATTCCCTGGAAAAATTAAGTCCTGGCAGCAATAACTAACTGCCCATCAGAAACTGGCATTTGGTATTGTAAACAGTTTGAGCAAAATTGCTTCTCAGACTTGAATTGTCACAATTTTCCTTCTTTTGAAGGTTATCCTGATTATGTTGATTGGGAGTGAACTATATGAACTATAATTTGCTTTTTGTCTCACATGGATAGTAACACATTTGCAGCAGACAAAAATTCACCTTTGATGAATTATGAAGCATTTAGAGTGAAACTCATATAATGAGGGAAAATAAATGGAAGGAAAACCAGCTGTAATGGATTTTTGTCTATTTATATCAGCCAAGAAAGATCATACTCAATAATTTGGAAACCACTTAGGTCAGTTGAGAGAGGAGGTTGTTTAATTGTGTCAACACTATTTCTCTTTCTATGAACCCCAGCGGAGAATATTTACATCAAAGAAGATCCAAAAACTACTTGTGTGCTTTTTAAATGCCTTTTACAGGGCAATTCACAAAGGCCTACCTAAGCCCAGACTCCTTTTTTTCTGACTGAATGAATGACATCACACTCGATTCTGCTTGTATCAGTCCTGGAGAACTGGGAATCCAATTCTTCCAGATGTTTACTGATTTTAAATCTCAAAGAGTAAGAGTTCATGTAGGTGTTGCCCAATATTTGGGCCACAGCCACTTCCAGAGTTACTTTTTAAAAGATTTTTATAAAGTACAACTTCATTCTTGGTTACTGTTACTTATTAGCAGTTTTCTTATTGTTCATCATTTATGGACAGAAACAATTTTTCATAATTTATGTAAAAATGATGGATCTTTTTGTCTAGATGGAATGCACTCAATCCTCTCAACAGCTTCCCAGTATGCCACATTTACAAAGTCTTTTAGCATTCTCTTTCTTTTTCAGGTTCTCCTTCATTTCATTATTTTTGTTATAGACCAGGGTAATGAAAACTATACTCAAAATTCTATCTGAAATATCACTAGTACAGAATAAGCAATTATTGCATTTTATTACATCCTTAAAGAATGCTGTCTTTTTTGTTTCCTGACAGAACCATAAGAACACCTCAGATCATGTCCTGCAGCACAACTGCTTGAATAGATGGATGCACTGCACATTCTGTTTCTCTTCCATAATGGCATTTATCTCAATAAAAATGTGGTCACTATCAGACTCTAGTGTGTTGAGATCCTCTGTTATTCTTAGAACATCTTTGCAGTCTTCAACAATTCTACAACAGTTGCATATTTTGCAATTTTATTGCCCAGTTCCTCCTCCGTCACTGAAAATTGTGGCCTTGGCTCCCGGCAGTAGCTGAGTTCTGGATAAATTACTGGAAAATTCTTCTTTGACATGCCCATGATATGATAGTGAAATACCAATCACACTTTAAAGACTAATCTTCCAGCCAGCTGTGTTCCTATCAATGGGAATAACACCTAACTCAAAAATTCTACTCTTGATTAGGAAAATATTACAGGAAAATGTTGTGTACCAAAAGCCATGCTAAATCATTGGATGTGCTAAACCATGTTTCTCTCTACATGCTAGCCCATTTTCTCTGTTAAGGAAGGAATTTAGATTAGTCTGTTGTGGCAAAACCATGTTAGCTTTTTATATTGCCATAATATCTTTTAGATGTGTATTGTAAATATTTTTTAGAAAATATTTCAGTGGACAAAAGTTATATTGACTCATCTATAACTCTCTGTGTTCTCATTGTCCCTTTTAAAGGATGAATTCTACATTATGCTTATCTGAGACCTACCTGGTCTTCCATGAATTTTCAAAAATAATTGACTATGGTTCAGAAATTGCTTTGGCTAGTTCTCAGGTGGATTTTGTCAAGCCTTGCTAAATTGAATACATTGAACTTATTTGAATGTTATTTAACTTGTCCTTTTTTATTTCTGGCTTGAATGTCTACCTCTTCATTAAAATTAATTTTCAAAATTCTGGTCATTGTTAACCTTTCTAGTGAAGATTGAAGAAAAGAAACTCATCTTCAGCCTTACCTGTGACCTATTTGTTTTCCTTTTTCTAACTGGCAATGATGATCTAAGTCCCTGTATCACACTCTTCATAGTTATTTCTAAAATTTAACTTGCTGATTTTGCACTCTTTTTTCTTCTCTAATCTGGACTTTAATTTTTTTTTCTTGAGCTGCCCCCAGATATTTCATTTTTATGTTCCTAGAGAGAGCAACAATTTAAAGCACCTATTTTTAGCATTTAAAACAAATATTTATAGAACTTTAAATATTTTCCATTAAAAACAATGAACCCTAGTATACCAAAACTCTCTGAAAAAGCTAGAGTGATCTTTCATTGACTGTCTAGAATCAGTCCATCTACCTCAGAGCTGAAAATTAGTAATCTAAAATGATTGTGTATATATACTCCCAGCTCCTTTGACTATCTGTTCCAGTGATACTTGAATATGTATAGGTATATCTTTCTCTTGTCACTTCCAATACAAGGAAAAATCTTGTTTGGTGTTCAATATCCAAGTGCATTACAGTGCTGTTCAAGCTATTATAGAAATGGATTTCATTTGTAGTACCCAGGCTGCACATTTTTCTCCACCGGAAAAGGGTTTCAGTATTTTCATCTTTGTCATTGGTATATTCTTGTACTTTACCTTTCAAAAAGCTAGTACTTGCTCTAAGTTGGTATCAGAGCTCCTGAGTAGCATTCACACCCTTCCTCCCTTCCTCCCTTCCTCCCTTCCTCCCTTCCTCCCTTCCTTCCTTCCTTCCTTCCTTCCCTTTTTTCTTAAAAGAAATATGAAATAAGTTTACAGAGATATTTTATGAAAGAAAATTTGTTTGTTTTACTTAAGATTAATATTCAGATGTGTGTTTCCCTTAACTTGTAAAGTCTATTCTTTACTCAGAACAAATTTTTGTAGAAAAACATTAATGTGTCTTATGGGATTCAACCACCTGTCTAGATTTTCAAGTTAGTAGAAGATTTTTTTTCTCATAGACTCAGCTCTCATGTTCGGATTTTGCTTCTAACAAAGGTCTGAGAGTATTTGGAGAACATTATGAACTATTCAAAACCCTTTCTTTCTTCATAGAACCAGCCCACTTTGTAGTAAAAGACTTCAAAGATGGAAAATGGAGGCAACAAATCATACAAACTGTACTCCCAGGAGTGAAAGAAATCTATTTTACTCAGGTTTGTCTTAAAGAAATCCTTCTGTCAAAGTTCTTTGCCATCAACCAGGATAAAGCGACAAAAGAGACATTTTGACAAAGGATACTTGCCTCAAGAAATACACAAAGGGTGGCTCATCACTGTGTGAATTGCTTTAATACCGGCCAAAATATTTGAAGAAATAGCTATGCATTGCATGCTGATCCTTTGAAACAATCAACTGAAATTCAGAAATGCAGCAGGAAATTTGACAGAATAGGTTGTGTTCTTGGGTGGTAACTTTTCCCAAGTATGGTATTTATCAAGTGACTCAAGACATAAAAAAATAAAGATTATTCCAATTTGCAGGAAACTGAGCCTAAGAAAAATTCAAATACAACACACCTTCATGACTATCACAGACATTCACCTTCACTTCAAAGGTAAAAGTACACCATATAAATGGGGAAAAAGTAGAGTTTGAGAGAAATATAGTGGCTCACAAGAGGGCTTCATGTATTGCCACCATCTTGATTTCAGGAGAGACTAAGTATGTAAAATGTGTTCTTTGAATGGACTCAGAGGTTTTTTAGAGAGAAACTTTTTAAAAATTATTGGCAAGACTTTAACTTTTCCAGTCTACTTGAGTATGTGCATGCTATCATCAACTGATAAGTTACCACATCTTATAAACCCCAGTATGTTATTAATAGAGTTTGATTGGTATAAGTACAGTCCAAAGATGATAATGTCGTAAGCCTTCTCCCAAGTACAATAAGACACTTGATGCCTTTTCCTGGTCTTAAAAATTAAGAGCAAGACAAAACTAAGGGATAAAGTGTTTTTACCTCAGTATTTAATAAAGATATTTATGGTGCACCACTTCCACCAAGGTGGAATGCACCAAATGCACACACACAATGGACTGCGTATACAATTTATAGGCCTTCCAAATTAGCACATCTAATGAAGATGCTCCAATGAGAGGCTCAAATTAATAACGTGGTATCTTCCCATCCCAAGGAATTCCCCCCTGGATGGGCCAAATCTCAGGATGTATTCTAGAGGACCTTGGTTTCCCAGGATAGGGTAGGGCTTTCCAGCCTCCAACTATGAAGCCTCTAGGATGTTTGGTCTCCTGGCCTAATAGAATACTAGGACTATGCTAAGTTATCAAACTTAAGGAATTACAAGTATGTATGCTAAGAATACTGAGGATAGATAAAAGGTATACAAAAGAAGAGGCAAAAAAATCATCTTGGCATCACGCTAGATTCCGGTGATTCAATTTGACAATGCATGCATTTATCTGCAACCACTCAGAATCAATCAATTTCCCATGCACAGAAATCAGAACTGCAAAACCATTCCTTCAGGGAGACTCATCAGAGTCCTTACTTAATTGAGATAATGAAGGAATAATAGATTTTGGAAAGTTGTCACAAACTTTCTGAGAGAGAGTGTTTTATTGTACATATGGAGGATCAGGACCAAATTTTAAGAATTATGTATTTGGGACCCAGAGGTATTCTTTTGAAATGTATTGCTGAAAAGATAGAGCACAAACTGCAGGGAATAACTTTGATAAGTAGCAAAGTAAAAAGAGCATATCAGTTAAATAAGAGTAGATTCATCTCACTGTGTTAAGTTTAAAAGTACAGTCACTTTGCATGTATTCTAGCTTAAGTGGCTTGCTTTTTAAAATTTATTCTGTGGTGATTGGTAATTACAGGTCTGGTATATGCAATGGCAGCTGGAAACTCTTCTCAGGCTTGTTGTGTCTGAAAGTTTTCTCCAGCTGCATATTTACATATGATCTCTCATTAAATTGTATCAAAAAGGATAAACACTGATCAAAGACATCTGCTGACACTTAAAAGGTCCTATATTTCTAAATTCATTTAGCATTCAGTGTGATAACAGTAATAAAAATGAATTTGTGGGTTATTCAACATCTTTTATATAGGTGCTGCATTGTAATTTACTGTCAATTAATAGACATATTATGGAGAATCCATACTGAAATGATATTCTATATGCAAGAAACAGGCACAAGACATTTGGTCTTTTGGGCTGGATACCTATTACAGCAGTCGTTGTAATGTAAATGAATTCTTTTGGGGCCATAAAATCCAGAGTGCATGAATATCAATAACAGATGATTTAACTACCATAACATCCAGAATAGGGCTGAAGAATACAAATACACTGCTTGCTTGACTCAGATCGGTTTTACCTAAGGAACACAAAACCCAGTGAATTCAGGACTGATGCACACGTATCAGGACAAAAAAATAGGAGGAAATGGAAAAGACCCCAGGAGGATTATAGAGGGGTCTTTAGTCTTTTGACAAATCTTACAGAGTTTATTTTTGAACTGAAATGAGGAATGTTTGGCCTTCAAAGAAAGTAAAATATCTGAGGTGTTGCACATTATCATGCTCCACTCCAGCACATTGTGCAGGATGGTACATGTATGATGGTTTCAGAGCTTCCAAAGAAATACAAATACAAAGAAATGTGACTAATCTAATCATTGTACCAGAGAACTTTTTTGTTTGTTTGTTTTTCCATGGTTTAAAAGTGTCTACCTGGCTTTGGATAGCTGCTGGAACTGCTAAGCTTGTTTTTAGGAGGGTGAGATAGCATACAAATAAGATTAAGGTACAGGGTAATTGGAGGAGCTGAAATGCTGCAGGGTACTCATTCCTTATGTGGAGCAGCCTGACATGCTGTGCACCCAGTGACAGAACCTGAGGCACAATTTTCATGCAGCCAGTAGGAATCTACTTTTACTACATATCAGGATTTGTGTAACATCATTCAAAGCCTCATGCTGTACTATTTTTCAGTTTCCTTTCTTCACCTTCCATTAAATATATGCTGTTTTCTTACAAGTTTGATGTTTTCAAATGCATATAATTATAATACAACTGGGCAGAGTTTGCACCTTCCCTTGCTGCCTCTGCTAGATCTCTGTCTGCAAATGACTTTCAGATACACAGATATATGTCTAGCAGAGCCCTGAACCTGACATCAGAAACTGATTCTCAGTCAATCTAGATTACATAAATTGTCTCCAGCCAGCTTGGGGCTCAGCATTTAGCTTTCTGAAACTGCTGGATTATTAAATAACACAAACAACACAAGTTTTCCAACCTAATTGAGATTTTCTTTCTATTTAGTTCCTAAAGTATCTTATACATTGTCTCTGTTGTGATTCAGACTAAATCCTGTTTGTCTACTTCTCTCTTCTTTATGGAGCAAATAATACTTTATTAAATTTTCAGCTTTTATTGGTACTCACCAAGCACTTCTATTTTGCTCTCCCAGTACTCAATGAGATGTAACTGGTGATGTATTTGAAGATTATAAATATATAATAATCTGTATACTTATTAGATAACATAACCTTAATTTAATTCAAAGTTCAAGATCTATTTTGATTTAGTTATTAGCTGAATTGGAATTCTGTGGTTTATGATATCTATTCAGCCTCCAAGCTGACTTACAACCCCTTGCTCCACTGAGCCCTGTGCATCGAGAAAAACAGTTGTTATTATTTCTGGGGAATATCAAAAAATCTCCCTGGTCATATATTCAAATATATTAAGAGATTGTTTCAAATAATATGTGCATAAAATAAAGGTCTAAATCAAATGCATTCTGTGGCTCTGAACACTCCTATAAGAAGGCTCCCAGAGAGATGCTGTGGGTCTCAGCTGGAAGTCCTGATGTCTGGTCAAGTGCTTTTCCTGAGTCCTTTTCTCCCCACAGACTTACTGCACCATCAGAGATTGTGCTATAGAGCATTATAAAAGCAACAGGCCAGAGGGGCAGGTTCACTTATTCAGAATGATATACTCAGATAATTATAAAAAGTTGCTTGGACCAGGCTTAAAGAATTTGTCTTTTGAAAGAGTATTGATAGGTAAAAAAGCATTTGGGCAGAGTTTTTAGGAAGATGAACTGTAAAGTTACTGTAAGTAAAGTTACTGTAAAGTTAGCTGTTTCAGCTAACTGAAATATTCTAAGAAAGACTTTATAGGAATTTTGTTCATTTGGTGGTTTTTTTTGTTTGTTTGGTTTGGGTTTTTAATAAAAAAATTGAGTTTAACCTGAAGAGAAAAATGCGTAAGTATGGTAACAACAAAATACTGAGCTCTGCTGAGCTAAACAAAACTTACTTTTTTTTCTTTCCTTACAGAATCTAAGGAAATGGTTAAACTTTGAACTAAAACCTTGGCCCAAGGAAGGAAGAAAAATTTTTAAATGTGGGACTCATGACTATTTCTTCAGACATGTATGCCAATAGACTAAGGCAGGAGAAAAATAGCTTGGTGCAAGAGCTACTCTGTCACATTTGGGGTTTATGAGCACAAAGATTATTGTGCTGTCACATTCTTCCAGGGCTAGGTCTTACAGCATTTTGGGAAGGATGTTTTTATGATTTAGAGGTTGTCTGGATGCTGGGTTGGATGCTGCAGATACAGGGACTGGGGGACAAGCTTGAATTGAGGAATTGTGATAGGGAGACTATAAAATGCTGGAAATGCAAACATTATCAGAAATCATTATATATAGGCTTTTGGGTTCATGTAGAAACTTGAAATCTATGGTTTGATTGCTAAAAGCACTTATACTAAGTCTAAATTCTGACTGAAGTATTTGCGCATACTGTCCTTGGCATATAGCCCAATATTTGTCTATGATTCTTCATATCTTTAATAATCAGTTATGCTGCTGGAAAATTAGAATTTATTTTCCTAATAGCTAAAACAGACATATTTCAAACAGGGTGCAGTTTTAGATTTGTGTGTCTTTGTCCAGAACTGCTGAGAGATAATTTTGGGGCATACATGCTGCTTTCCAGAAGCTTTAATTGCAGGGTAATTGGCTGGACAATTAGCATACTATGGCTTTCCTATATGTGACATTTTCAGCTTTTGTGTCTGCTCTACAAACAACTTGGTCCTTTGTTTTCATGAACTGACATGTGCAATAAATTGTTTTACTGGATCTCAAAGGTATCACCGAGGGGTAGAATTTGAAAACATTATTACCTCAGAGGAAGCAGCTGTTTTTATTGGCTATGGTATAGGAGCTAAGAGCTTTGCATTGTCATATGGCTAATTTATGAGTTGCAAGTTTAAAATACATGACTAACAGTGTCTTATGGTGTGCTCCTGTAGATATAATGGCTTTGCAACTCACGTGGTGCTTGTAAGGAGAGTTCAGAAATGTTGTGGTTCAGCCAGCTGCTGACCAGATGTATTATTGTCATTACCTTTGACATAATATTATAACATAACAGACCTAATTCCTTTGTCTTACAAATATCTTAGCTCTTCATAATTTGAGGAACTGCATTGATATTGGCATGGGGGGTTGGTATCAACAGGAGGAAGTATCTCCTTTCATTTTGCTTTTACGTGCAGCTCTATTCCACCCCCTTTTCTTCTAGCTAATTACCAGTCTGACCTCCCCTCAGAATTCTGTTCTCCACTAAGAGCCAGCATCTTTGTTATTATAATCCAGTATGTCTGTAGCTGGAATAAATAAGAGAGTCATTCATCGATGGCATATAAACATTAAAAATGCTAAACCAATTGTTTAAAAATTTAAAGGAGTAATGATTCATTGAGATGCATTATTAATAAGCATAAATTATTGAGTTGGCTCGCTAGTGCAGCTACAGTTTAAAGATGGGCTCAGGGCCCCTCGAGGGGCTGTGGTCCCACCTAGAAATGTGCTCTGCCAGCTGGCCAAACAGCAATACTGTGTCAGCTCAGAGCAGAGATACCTGTGCCAGGCTGGAGAGCAAGCAGGTGGCAGTGGACTGTGTGTGCTTGCAAGCTCACAGCTACATGGGGAGCAAAACATGAAAAAAAGGTTCTGCTTTCTTTTGAATAATTTGAAGACAACCTAGTAATTGTAATTCCTTATTAATGGAAATGAAATGAACGCACACCAATATTTTCTGTGTCTGTGCCTCTCTGTTGTTGATTTTTCTTTTCCCTTTCTGCTATCCAAACAGTTTTATGTATTTAGTTTCCTAACTATCCTCTTTTTCTTCATGCAGCTGAGCACTGAGAAATGTACCGTGCATTAAACTACTCTAAGTTGTGCACTGCTTATGCAATTTCTCTGAAGAAACAGTCTGGACTCTAAGGATGAAATTCTACCCCAAACTAAGTTAATTGGACTGCTTGTTCTGATTGTGATGAAGCTGAAACTCTAGCAAGAACTATTTCCTTTCAGTAGCAAAAGCTTACAAATTCACAGATTCACAGGATATTCTGAGACGGACGGGGCCCACAAGGGTCACAAAGTCCAAGTCTTATATAAAGGTATTGAACCCACAACTTTGGTGTAATTAGCACCATTAGAAGCATGCTCTCAACAACTGAGCTAAGTTTTGTTGAAAAGGGGGTTATAGATCACAATTTAAGAGATGAATGGGCGTGATCTAAATGTCATATTTAGACATAACCCATATAGAAGTAATGAAAGTTACGCTTGGCTAAGGATGGGTTGATAATTCAAAATTTCGTGTCATACCTTCCAAATATAACTGGTACAAAGACTATAGTACATTTTGGATCAAAACTGCCTGCTTATTTTCCATATTAATTTGTAGTTCCTTTTTTTTTTTTTAAAGAAAAGAACATTTAGGAAAGAAAAGAGAGAAATAAATAACCATCAGAAATGCAAAATTATGTGATTGAAGGTATGGGGTTTTTTTTATGCACTAAGAATGACTCCCACAAGGTGTGCCATTCTCTAAATGCATGGTATTCTCCAGTCTTTCATTTTCCTCAGTTGTCAGACACAGCATCTAGTTGATCCCCAGAACAGAGAAAAGCTGCCTTTATAAACATTTCAGGCTTCAGTAACTCCTCTGGAACCTCTGTTATGGACATAGTTTTATATCAGTTAATGAAAGAAACCCAGTCTCATGTGCAGTATCCTATTATTATTTGCAAATAACCTAAATCCCACTACCTACCAATTAATTGTTATAAATTTACTGATGCAAAAGAATTTCACCTGAAAATGCATATCAAGTTTTTTGGAGTAAGAGACAGATGCTTGGTTTCCTCTTTGACATATTGCCTAAGAGGCTGGAATAGTTTTGATGATGGAAAGATTATTGTGATGATGCATTTTGCTGCATCTCATACACATTAAAGTAGAATATAAGGTGCAATCGACTATATATTTCTCCTCCATATCGCTTAGCTGTGCATCTAGTAGTACTGAAAGCAGCAAATATTGATTATAGGTTAAAGGCAATTAAAATAATGGACCTGTAGCTGGCAGAAACTGCCAAAGGATTCTTGGCACTGACAGCATTTACCACATAAGCAATGACTGTCAAATTTAATGAGCAACCATATTTTCCAGGAATAAGCATTTAATATTCATTCTATTCTATTTTAAAGAACACAATTTTTATTAAATTTGTGAATAGACAAACTTTTAAAGGGGGAAAAAAAAGTATAACAAGGGCTGAACTGAAAGTGATCCAACGGAAAGGAATCACACAGCTACCAGATTATAATGTAGCATAAGACAAGACAGACTGTCTTAGGCTACCTGTAATGGACAGTTCTTGCTTTTTGCAGAAATGTCTGGATACCAGTGTACACAGTCAAGGCAACTTTTTCATTTTTGTTGTGTCTGTACTTAAGCTAAACCTATCAAGCACGAGCCAAGGCTTTCAGCTGAGCTTGCTGTCAGCACAGCTAATAGTCACAAGCCTTTGGGTGGCACGTAGCTGAACTGTCCTGGCATAAGCTGAAAAGAAAGTTCCTCTTCCAAGAACTGCAGTTCTTTCCTGCTCTTACTCTGATGCAACCCTTTGCCAGAGCCACACATTGCTTGGCCTGCATCCCCAGGTGCCAAAGAGACCATGCTGCCTGTGCTAGCTAAAATGTGAGAGCAAGTCTAGGGTAATTTCTTAGTCTTTTTCCACCACCTCTCAACGTATGTGGGGTAGGGAAATTTATTGTGCCCTAAATGTCAGTTTTTCATCCTCAGTTGCTGCCTGACTGCCAGTCAGGAGAGAGAAGAAAAGGAACAAACTCTACATCTTTGAACCTCCTGAACAACATTGCATGTTCCAAGACACAATGGGACACTACCAGGAGTTCAAAGAAAAGGCTTCCTTAAATGATGACCTGCTGCTACAGCTCTGGAGCAAGTTCAGAGCTAAGCAAATAACTCACATATTCTTGGGTTTGCTATATTGAAGATATCAAAGTTTTAGGGAAAGAAGAAAGAACAGCAGTTTGTAGAAAGCACTTCTCTGGCACAGACGGAGAAAGAAAATGGCAAAAACGTCTATGAAAACAGCACTGTTTTTCCGATATAATTAAATATCTAGTGTCTTATAATAATTATTATCATTATCTTGTAATGATGTATATTGATTATAATGTATTAGTATAGATTGTCTCATAATTAATGATGTTTCTACTGAGGAAGAGGAGATTGTGTCTTGTCTATTTTCCTTGTATATGGTAGTATATGTATATGAACAGTATCATTTTCAGCAATTTTTGGAGTCCTTTTGAACAGAGACCCAAGATTTTGCTGCCTCCATTCAAGTACCCTAGAGCATGCATTTTTATAAAGTTTCACAAATATGCTGTCTTTTTACAAATGCATCTTTTGCATCTTTATACACATTTTTACATCTTTTCTTGCAAGAAAACAGTAACTCACATCTGGATTCTTCTTCAAGACTGAACTCTGCAGTGTTTCCTTACAACCTTAGGAACCTGAATATACATAAATCTATGGAACTGGGCATGGTACATCCCAGAATCTTGAGGAAACTGTCTGATGCAGTTGCAAGTCATTCTCCATGATATTTGAAAATCCATAGCAATTGGGTGGAAAAGGGAAAAATACTGCACCTATTTCTAAAAAGAGTAGAAAGGAGGTCCCTTGAAACTATGAGTGTGCTGGCTCCATCTCTGTGCCTCAGAAGATAATGGGACAGATCCTCCTAGAAGCTGTGCTGAGGCACAAGGAATACAAGGAGATGATTTGGCATAGCCAACACAAATTCATCAGGGGAAAGTCTTGCCTGACCAAGCCAGTGGCCTCCTATGATGGAGTGACTACCTCAGTGGACAAAGGAATGGCTACAGGTGTCATCTATCTGGGCTTCTGTAAGGCCTTTGACGTGGTGCCTCACAACACTTTTCCCTCTAAATTGGAAAGAGATGGATTTGATGGATTGGCTGCTTGGTGGATAAGGAATTGGTGGGATGGTCACATCCAGATGATGGTGATCAATGGCTCAGAGTTCCAGTGGGCATCAGCGATAAGTCATGTCCCTCAGGGGCTCATACTGGAACAAGTGCTATTTAATATCTTTATTAATTACGTAGATAAAGGGATTAGAGTGCACCCCCAGTAAATTTGAACATGAGACCAAGCTGAGTGATGAAGTTGAGACACCTGAAGAATGTAATGCCATCCAGAGGAACCTGGATAAGCTCGAGAAAGCCAAGTGTCAGATTCTGCACCTGGTTGGGGGCAATCCCAGACATGAGAGCAGACTTGAGGAGATGAACTTAGGGTAGGTGGTGAATGAAAGGCTGGGCAAGAGCTGGCAAGGTGTGCTTGCAATGCAGAAAGTGAGCTGTGTCCTGGGCTGCAACAGGAGAAGTCTGGCAGCAGGCTGAGGCAGGATCTACCCCACCTAAATACTGGTTCTGCTCTGGAGCCTTCAGCACAGGAAGGAGGTGAGCATGCTGAAGCAAGTTCAAAGGAAAGCCATGAAGATGATCAGAGGTCTGGAGAACCTCTGATGTGAGGAAAGGCTGAGAGAGTTAGGGCCCTTTGGCCTGGAGAAAAGAAGGCTTTGGGGTAACCTTATGGTATCTTCTAGTACTTCAATGGGGCTTATAAGAAACCAGATTTTTGACAAAGTCATGAAGTGACCGGAAAAAAGATAATGACTTCAAACTGAAAGCAGGTAGATTTAGATAAAAGTATTAGGAAGAAATTCTTTACTTTGGGGATCGTGAGGCATTGGATGTCCCATCCATGGAAATGCACCAGTTGGATGGGGCTCTGTTTAATCTGGTGGAAGGTGTTCCTACCCATGGCAAGGGGGTTGGAACTGGATGATCTTTAAGGTCCCTTTCAACCCAAAATATTCTCTGTCTCTGATTCCTCAAATAAGGGTATTCAACTCATGCTTCATTACGCTTATTTATCCTCCTGTAGAATTTGGCTCTTTCATCCCTTCTTAAGCATCTGAAATCTATCTCAGAACAGTGCCTGCTCTAAGAAAACATTAAGTGATATTGGTTTTAATGTACTGTGATGGAATTTTATGTTGTTTGTGATGCAACAATTGTGTTACCATACCTCTCTGAACTGGCTCCTAAGATTCAGTTTAATAACAAATGAGTTCATGTCTTACCCCATAACTAACCAGGCCAAGTTACATGTCTTTCTGTGCAAAAGCACCTTATGTCATTGGGGACAGAAAAAAAAGAGACTTTACTAGTCAGGCAGCAAATGTTTTACCATTTACTATTCATTGTTGCTTCATTTACCTATGTGAGAAACAATATAAGAGATTTCAGCTCTGCAGGAGCCAGCAAAATTAAATTATGATAACTGTCCAAAAGAAACAGAAAGACAGAGGCAGTCAATCCTGAATTCTTAGCCATAAAAGTTGACATTAATTTTGTCTAAGGCAGCATCATGTAAACCTATCTAAACAATCTTCCTCAAGGTTTATTTGCATGCTAAAATATACTACATATGATAAGTATATGTTAAACTAAAATGTCTTAAAGCAAAAGAGGTCCTGGAACATGATCTATTAATAATGAGAACAGACAAATCATTTTCCTTTAGTTCGAGCACATGGAAAAGCCTTTCATACAAAATAAGTAATTCTATTAAAACACTACTGTCTCATATAACCGTAGCAACTTCAAACTACATTCTACATAACAAGTTTGAAAGGAACAAATATATCCTGGGTAAAACTCCACTGACCTCAATATCTTTACAGTAAGGATAAATTTTAACTGATGTGTTTAGGAGGTACATATTATGAAGATAATTAAAAAATGAATGAGAAGCAATTTTTAAAATAATTTTATGATAAAATTAAAAAAAAAAGCCCTTGTAATGAACTTTACCATACCATACATTATGATACCACATTGTTAATAAAATAGCTTTCAGATATGCATTTCTTTATTATGCTCTTTAGACTTCCCTTAAATAACTGTATGTGTCCATGAAATGCAAAACATGAAGTAAAAGATGTCTCATGAGCATTACAGCTGAAAGGTAAATGAGAGCAAAAAGAAGCTAAGCATACCAAATCAGATGATTTGTAATTCAATTATAAATATCTCTAGAAACCAGATAGTCACAATATAATAAAAGAAGCTTTATTTTAAATAAAAATACATTTGGTTCTCCAAGATACGGAGATGAGAACTGGGATAATGGACTTTAAATTTTATGCTGTCTTATGAAATGTAAGCAGTTGTACCAGATCAGAGCAGAGAATAGCTGACTTTTACACCTGTAAGTTAAATTTCAAGCAGCTGCTTAGAAGTGACTCTGTTTTAAGCACTTGTACAAAGTAATTACTCTAACTCCGTGGTTGTCAGTCTTTGTTGTCACACCCCTGGTCTTTGTATCTCATGCTTTTCTAAAGCCACAGAAGTTTTTTGTTTTGATTGTCTAACAATCTTCATTTGAAATCAAAAAGGAAGCTGAGCTGATAGCCTGCGTGCTCTGATAAGAAATTTAGATACAGTAAAATGAATGTCTGGTTGAATATTTTCAACTTGGACTTCTTAAATCTAGTTTTCTTTTTTCCTTAAGTATGGCAACTGATTTTTGGCCATAGCTGAAAAGGACCTTGACATCTGTGGCCATACCAACATGCGTGTGATGCAGATATAGACAGATGCTGCCATTGCTACCTGTCTGCAGCCCTGATGTAGGCTCCTGGCAACACCATGGCTGGCAATTGTGGGATTTGGAGGTGGATGAGAATTGGTGTGAAACTCATAAATCCCTGATAGCACCCAAATAACTACAGGTCTTTTGTAAGCTGTGGAGCAAGACTTACACACTGTCAGGAGTGACAGACCTGAAGGTCAGCAGCTTCTGACTCAGACTCCTTGTGCAGTACCACTGAAACAGCTGAAATCAGCAACATCTAGATTTTTTCCCCTGTTCCCTGTTTCTCTTACAGAAGTTCTTGCAGAAACTTGAAAGAATGGTCTAAGCGGAAAGTGAGATACCCTTTATATGTTAATTCCTGAGTGAAACGCCGTATCTTGTCTTTGGTCTTCTGCCTTGAGTATTATGTGTAGTTTTAGTCACTGCAGGATAAGAAAGATACTGAGCTTTTAGAGGAGGACCATGAGGATGATGAAGGGCCTCAAGAGAAAGCCAAATTAGAGCAGCTGAGGTCACTTGGTCTGTTCAGCCTGGAGGAGACTGAGAGGAGACCCCACTGCAGTTACAACTTCCTTGTGAGGGGAAGAGGAGGGGCAGGCACTGATCCCTGCTCTGTGGTGACCAGTGACAGGACATGAGGGAATGGCCTGAAGCTGTGTCAGGGGAGGTTTAGTTTGGATATTAGAAAAAGATTCTTGACCCAGAGGGTGGATGAGCACTGGAACAGCTCACCAGGGAAGTGGTCACAGCACCAGTCTGACAGAGTTCAAGAAACATTTGGACAGGGCTCTCAGGCACATGGTGTGCCTCTTGGGGATGGTTCTGTACAGGTAGGGGAGTTGGATTAGATGATTGTTGTGGATCCCTTCCAACTCAGCATATTCTCTGAAAAGCAATTGAAATTCTGTTTTTTTTCTGAAGTTGGTTTGTCTGAAAGGTTCTGTTTCTTGAAGCACTTAATTTCAGTTGCAACAGGCAAGTGTGTCCAAAGCATGACTATATTGTCAGGCAGACCTCCAAAGGCTTGGATTTGGTAGTTGGAGTTGTAACCTGCCTATAATAAAGCAAACTGTATTTTTGCACTGTGGGATTTGATCAGAGTCCAGATACCCATTTTCCAGAAGACATTTGTGATTCTGAGGAAAACCAAGAGGTCTGATGATATCTTGAGCAGATTTTCTCCACTACTTGCATAGTGGATTTTTTCTCCATAGTTGGCAAACTACCTTTTAGAGTCGCATGTCTGTTTTGATAAATGTTACAAAAATAAACTGTGTGAATTAGGAAGGAATAGGAATATTCTTGTAGTATTTGTGTGTATACAAAGAGGTTAGATTACCAGAAGTCACTCAAGTTTCCTAGCATTTCCGTTGTGATCAGACAGTGCTGAACCAGATGGAATACCTTTAGTGACAAATTCATATCAGTATTTTATTTATTTTCACTCATCTGGAGAAACTTTTCTAAGAGCATAGTTTGCAAGAAGCAAATCTACTGAAATCATATGCAGATGAATCCTGCATAAGATGACCTGCACTATGTATGGGATTAGGATGATATTGCTGCTACAGCTAGGATTTAAAAAATGTCATTTTATAAAAAGGGAAAATTCTGTCTATGCACTTCAACTCTTCCAGGACAGGAAGTCCTCTCTCCTATCCCTGTTTCCAGTTGTGTGAAAGGAGAACACTACATTCCGCCTGTGTCACAAGTTTAAGACTTCAATATTTCCTATACTAATGGTCCAAACTTAGGGAGAAAATTGACATTTCACTCTGATTTTTAGAAGTTATTTGATTTGGCAACAAGTACTTAGCTGCTCAAAGGCCAGATATGGATTTCACCTGTGCAATTTTATAGCCCTGCCACTCCTAAACTATACAAATTTCTTTCAGATATGCACTGGTAGAAATCAAACTTGAAACCGGATTACTTGTAAAGGTATATCATGTTATCTTCATCCATGTAACTGCTCAGAAGAATTATCACTGTAGAGCTGTGTTGAAGGGAGCAAAGAGATGAGATTAACAGCCTCCTTTGATGCCACCTGCCTTTGAAGTTTATGAATCTATGAATGGATGGTCAAAGACTATTAAGAGAGCTTCTTAATGTTCACAGCACAACATTAGCTATTACAGCACCAGCTATCTGTTAAAGCTGATTGTATACTGTTTTGCAACCACATTTTAAGCCCTTTGCAGCTTTTGTGTTAACTTGGGAAAATTGTTTAGAAGTGTCAGCAATTAGCTTTCTCTGCATTCTTGTTTGATGGTGCTAGGCATGTGGTATTTAGAAGGGTGAAAACAAGAATTTCAGACATTAAAATACAGTAGTACAAAATTGGTTTATGTTGCTGAGAGCACATTTTCTTCCTTAACATAATTTCCAGTGCTGGATGATAATAGCTAATGTTAAAAATGCCTTTTGTCCCAAAAATGGCACTGGTTTCATGGTAATGTGATCAATTGAAATGGTAAGGTAGTAGAATTTTATTTGGATGGGATATTACATATTTAAGTCATAATGTTATCACAGAACGATGGAAATGCCTAATGGAGATAATCTAGTTGAACCTTCTCTTGAAGGTTTGGCTTCAAATGAGGTTGCACAGGACCCTATAAAATAGGGTCTTGAAATGACCATTCGGAGAGATTTTATCTCTTCTTTGGAAAACCTATTTCAATGTTCACCTGTTCTCATGGTGAGGAAGTCTATTAAAATACCAGACAGAATTTTCTGTGAAACAAGTTCTGCCTGTTACCTATCCTTCCAATGTGTGTCCTTGTGAAGAGAGTACATCTGGCTTCCCCACAAAGCCCTGAAAGGCTGTAATTAGATTCCTCTTGAGACATCTCTATGGTAAACAAACAAAATTTCTTCCACCATTCTTCATATGTCAGATCTTCTAACCCTGTCACCATCTTGGTGGCCCTTTCCTGGATTCTATACAACTTACAGTAATTTCAAAATTATAAGCCACACCTGATTATAGGCCACACCTCCCAGTAGCCGGGTAGACCACGGGATTTGTCCATATATAAGCTGCACCCAAATATAAGCCGCACCTTTTTTTTTTTTTTTTTTTTAAAGTGAGGAACCATGTGTAACAAAGTAACAAATTAGTAACAGAATTGCTGCCAGCTGGGTTTGGTGTCAGGTGCTCAAGTTGCAACAGTTTCCATAAACCAGCAAAGCCTTTAAAGGCAGCCCCAGGCGCCCTCCCTGGCCAGCTCTCACTTCTGGGTTGGCATTTCGCTGGGATTTGTCCATAGATAAGCCGCACCTGAATATAAGCCACACTACTGGGGTAGGCTGGATTCTTCAATGAAAAAGGTGCAGCTTATAATTGTGAAATTACTGTATTAGTTTCTCTCTTCAACTGTAAAATCAAAACTGGATATAGCTTTCCTCTGTAGCCTAATAATTGTAAATTAAATTGAAATAATCACATTCTTTGGTCTGCAGTTTAGTTCCTCTAATGATGCACCCCTGAGCCTGATTTCCATTCTCTGTGCAAGTTTCCTTACATCCTCATAGGGCTTTGATTAAATGACATCTCTGGAGCCCAAGATGGATCATTGGACATACTATATTGTGGAATTACACAGTTACATTAGATTTGTATGAATTTGTGCCAGGAAATTAAACAGGGTCTATATCAAACATCTTACAGCCTGTTGATTAATTTGCTGCACTGTTCCCTATCCCCCTCCAGGTGACAAAGTGCTAGCTCATCCATAGGCTTTTGAAAAACATTAGTTTGACCATCATATAGAAAAAAAAGGCAATTAATAGCCGATAATTATCTGTGCACATCTGTATTTTTGAATAATCAAAAGCTCTTGGTAGACCCAATATCAGATTTTTATCTTGTGTTTTTGTAGGACAATTTTGTGTTCAGCCAGAGAGAAGAAAAAAACAAAAACAAAAAACAAACCAAAATGGAAAACAATTCTTTCAATCAATTAAAATGATTAATACCTTCAAGAAAACACTGGACTGCTTGCAACTGTACTGAAAGCAGAAATAGTGATTTTTTATTGAGTGATTATATATTGAGTAAATTAGTAATTTAAAAATATTTACTCAACTTTCAAAATATAATTTTTAAAAGCTGTGGTGCCTCTGAAAAACATAAATCTATTGTCTGTTTGTGGGACGTGGCTCCCAGACAATGCATTATTTAGATTGTCATTTGACCTGACAGACTTCCTAACCTTTGTTTATTCTGTAGTACCTACTCATCAGGCCTTTATCTCTTTTAAGAAGGGAATTCCACCATGCTGCCAGGGGTATGCTGCCCTTTAGTTCTTAGAGAGTTAGCCTCAGAAAGATAAAGCCATTTATCTAAAACATTTATAGAGTATTTGTCTACCATTAAGAAGCAATTCATCTTGAAGGTTCCAAAAATTTACTAGCATGCAATCATGGTCATTCTTTACGCACATCTGCTCAGCACACCTGTTAGAGTATGGCTGGCTTTCCAGAGAAATATGAGGGAATTAGTACCCAAAACTCTACTTACTACATCAAGAGTAAGAAGCAGGATATAGAAATGTTAAGTCTTGTGAGGAAAATCACAGTATTTAGTCAAAAATTAACCAAAAAGCATTCCTACCATCTGTATGTTAAAAACCTTAGTATATTAATGTAAATAAATATTTTTCTACAACATATGTATTATGACCTACATAGTATTTTTAAGGGAAAAAACTCTACAACTTAATGGTTTTCCCCTTGACATTTAGTAACAACATGTGTTTTCTGTATTGAAAGTACCTCCACTGTTAGATGAGTTATTCTTGTTCACAAAATACCCCCAGAGAAGAAATCAATACACTGAGCTCACCATCTAAGGTTTTAATGATATTTAAGACATTAAGTAGTAACAGATGCACCTTAAAAAACTAATTGTTCACATCAGTCATATTAACTTTGCTGTTTATATTCACCAAAGAAATAATTTTTTAGAAGTCAAGACAAGTAAAATCAAGGAGAAAATAAATGAGCCTGTGAAGAAGAATTTTACATGGCTCCAGAACACCTGAAACAAATTCAGTCTTTCTTCCCTTGCCTAGCATACACCTTTTTTCCCCAGCAACCTGTTCTGTCAAATCTGGGACATTTGGTCAATTTCTCCCCTAACAGGTCTTTCTTTTTTATCTTTGGCCTCTCATGTCCCACCTGTATTTTTGGAAATGATGCTTCTGTACTCAAATCTGTTATTTGTCCATTTTTAATACACCGTGACTCCTGCTCTTTTTCCCATTTTTTTCCCTCCCCAGTGAGTCTCAGTTATCTCTCAGAATCTTCAGTCTTTCCTCAGCCTCCAAGGCTGTCTGCCTGTGTTCCACTGGGTTTCATGCACTGCACAGGAACCACGAGTCTCACTGTCATTTCCACTGTGCAGGAGCAATAGGTGGGTGCAGAGATCCAGGGGCAGGGGAGAGAAGTAGCATTAGCATCATTCATCTGGTGAGGAGCTGGAGAAGCCTTTGTTTTTCTCTGTACATTTTCACTAGCAGCAAGTTTGACCCTCAGTATTAGGCTGACTTGCATAGTAACTTTGTTTTACCAGGAAAAATTCAACATCAGAAGGATTAATTGTATTAATTCATCATTTACAGAATTTATCCTTGTAATTATTTGCAATGCTCATAAATATACTTCTCTCTGGTGCTCCAGGAATCCAGGAACTTGATATTTTGGAAAATGTTTTTTTGAAAATGCCCATAGGGACCATGAATATGCTGTGCCCTTTCAGAGCGAGTTGCTCTGTCTGCATGAGTTTGTGAAAATGCCAACATTAACATCTCTATACATCAGAATTTGTCCATTTGGAAGATCAACATAGTAAAAAATACCTCCCAGGTGGGTAGTGAGATTGGGTACAAGTTTCACACTTGTAAAATAAATTATGTTAAAAAAAATAACTACAAAATCCAGCCAAACTCTATATAATTAATCTGACCTGACACCTTTGCAGTTTGTAAGTAAATCAAAGTTATAATCTATTTTTTTTTAATAGAAAAAACTTAGAAATGTGGTAGATATCTGAAAATGTCATAAATGTAGTAGTAGAATGGAGAATTGACCTCTGAGATCAAAGTTCATCCTACAAACTATCAAAATATTATTTTTATAAAACATCATTTTACTGTTTTATACCAGACAACTTTCATCATAATTAGAGTAGAATGATGGCCAAAGCAATAGATGCTGAACTCCTGATGTCGCTTTCAGGATGGAGGTGGTGCTGGGGTGGTAAGTACGTTAATTATATTAAAAACACTAATTCAATTCTAAATTGCCAGTACAGTCATACTATTATGATTTTAATAGTGGAATTCCAACTAAAATTGTATTTAAAAAAAAAGTAATAAAAAGCTGTCTAGAGCTTGTAAGAAGTAAGATAAACTTTTTCTTAGCTTTTTTAGTTTGAGTTCTATTTTTTTTTCTCTGAGAGTAATGCTCAGAGATCACTGCAGGATGAAGAGCCACATTCTCTAGTTTTATTCCTGAAAGAAAGCTTAAAAATCACTCTCTTCCACAGCGCTTCCACATAAATAACAAGATGAATTCTGATTTTTTTGTCATGTTTTTATGCTGATGCTATACTTTACATCAGAATTGTTCTTAGCACTTCCAAGGTTGTTTCATCCACATTACAGACAACATTATGCAGGCAAATTATCATGACTCAAAAATTGATGTCATTATTTGATTTTCCTTTCATTCATGAATCTTAAATATAACAATTTCAATGTAAAGCGAGAATTGCTCAGATGTTTCCAAGGCCCAAGGCTGCATATTTTAAAGTGTTCAAACAATAAAATGGTTATCTTCACTTCCATTGTATTAAAATGTTTTTGCATGTTAAGAACATTCAGAATAATAAAAGAACTTCGGTATTGTAGAAAGTAGAAACCAGATGTTAGTGGACTACGCCATGATAAAGTTTTCCTACAGTAACTCAATAATTCATATAAGACTAACATGATGAAAAGTGAGTGTATCATAATTTAAATCCCTAGTTCGTGGCAATTGTATTTTGATGCCTTTCTGGATGAATTTGAATGGATTTTAGCCTTGATTAATGAAAGAGATGAAAACAGAAAGAAAAGTTTGGAGGATGAGATTCAGGAAAATAAAATACTTGCTTGGACTTGGGATTGGCAATTCTTGATATTATATGGTGTTATTCCTTTAATGACTCACATCAATAGTCAGTGACGTAATGAAGAGCAGTTCCTCCTTCATGATTCCTTTCTCCTATCTGTCAGAAAGTTTTCCCTGCAAGCATTGAAAGGCTTTTATCTAATTTAATCAATCTAAAAAAATATTTTGTGGCATTTTATTGCTTTTGAATAGAAAACATCACCCTGGCATATCAGATGTCTGGTTTTAAAAAAAAAATAATACCATGATCTTAACAATCTGCAAATTGCAGAACAATAGAGAACTTCATTTGTTCTTTTGGTGGTAAATTAGAGAAGCATAGTGAGACATAGTGAGTAAAGTGTCAAATAAAGTATTTTTTAGCTTGACCTAATGAGAAACATTAGGGTTAAGCTAAACCTAATCTTTGCTTTGCTTTGCTTGCCGTTACAAGCCATCAACTTCCAGGCTTCTTTCTGGCTGGATAGGGATCCTGCAGAGAGATTGTGTAGTGTTTGCCTGTAAGTGGGCTACTATCTCATGATACTTCCAGTAAGTATGAGACTGCCTTTTTAGTGCTGAGTCCATTGTGTCTGTGGTATGTGAAATGTGATGGAAATTAAACTGACCACTCAAAATTTAACACCTTAAATAAAATTTTAAATACAGAGTACTAATAATGAGAATAAAGATGGTTAGTGAAAGTGCACAGGAGCCTCTTGCAATGAAGTTTGCTTATTTTGAAAACATATTTGAGAAATAGAATAGAATGGTGAACTCACAGGACAATTCAGGCTGAAGGCAGCTCTGGAGATCATTTAGTCCAACCTACCTCTCAAAGCAGGGGCAACTTTTGTCAGATCTGGCTAAGTCATATTCAAGTGACTCCTGGAAACCTCCAGGAATGGAAACTCCAAATCCTTTTGAGGAAAACAGTTACTGTATTTTATCACCCTCATGTAAAGATATTTTTCTTAATGGCCAACTGGAATTCTTTGTTGCAACTTTTGTCTGTTGCTTCTTGTCACATTTCTATTGTCTACAAACCCTCTCTTAGGAGAATTGGACTACTTAAGTTTCTCCTTTGCTTTCACTTCTGCAGGCTAAATAAACTTTCTTCTCTTGGTCCCACCAAGGTTCCAGCTCCCTGCTGAGCACAATAGTCCTCCACAAAATTCTCTGGGGATTATTGATACAGGTCTTACAGTAGAAGACAAAATTTGATGGTTTATTCCAGATGTGGCCCTCCAAGGACTGAGCTAAGAGTAATCACTTTCCTTGACCTGATAGTTATGATTTTGCTTATGTGGTCCATTCCACAGCAAACATGATCAGTGCAAACCTGATCAGTACAAACATACATTTTGGACTAATGCTCAGTAGCAAACCAAAAACATGTCCACCAGGAGCTTCATATCCTTTTCTTTTGAGGTGTTTTTCTGTCAATCAGCTCTCAAAGTCACTCTTACATCATCATCTCATGCGACACTTCCCAGGAGTCCTTGAGATACCCAAGTCACAAACTGGTTAATTTCTCCTCTCAAAGAACTCACATAAAATGCCATTGCCACTTTATTCTGTTTGTGTTTGGTAGAATGCATTTCTGAGAAAACAGTAAGGAGGTAGAGAGGTGAAATATATATGGAACATATAAAATAGGTACTACTACTACAGTCATTACTATTCTGTGAAGAATGCTTTTATGTGCCTTGGAAGGACATTGCTAAGTAATTTTCGCAAATATGCTTCACATTTTATTGTTATTTTAGGCAACATAAAAAATTAACATACAGCCAGACAAAAGCTCTTAGATTTTTAATTGCAAGCATCACATTGCAAATGATAAATGAAAGAACTTTCTTCTAAATTGCTTGTAATAGTCTCTCAAAGTCTGAAATTCAGTGGCTGCTCAAGACTCTCTTTGTTGCTATTGAGCCTCATCTGTAGGTTTAATTGCTTGGGGTTTTTTTCCACATAGTAAATTTTTGTTATCTAATTCCTAATAAATCTTCTTTTATGATATAGACTACCCAGTAACAGCAACTTTTACAGCCTTTTATTTTAACGCTCAGTTATTTTACAGTTAATTGTCCAATTGACCTCTAAGGGGTCCACAATATCCTGTTTCATGCACTGCTACTTCATTCAGTCTTTTAAAACCGTAAAATCAATATACAGTTATGTTACTCAAAGATCTGAAGGATGTGCACAAAGTGTTGTTGCCTACACCCATGCAACATTTTAGAGCAACTGTTAGAGATCTTATTTTTATCTTTCTTTCCCCTTTAACACAGATTGCTTAAAATAAAATTAATGGGTGTTCTGTTGTGACAGATGCATAGAGAATCACTTGCTATTTCCTAGCTTACCATTCAGTGTGTTGAGATATTGGCATATTTTTATTCCAGAAGATTGAACTATTCAGAACCAAGAGGCCTTGAATGGGAATGATGTCATAAGTATTTTTTGGCCTATGGTATTTACATTTCTTCAGTCTTCTAAACTCTGTTCAAATGGTCACTTTTGTGATGAGCTGACTCTCTTAATTAGCATTTGGACTAAAGACAGTAAACAAACACATCTGAACACTGAAAATTGCATGTCCCACACTGTTGAGGTGCTCAGCAGACTCATTAGATGCATTTTGGGGCACTCTCACTAGATCTTTCAAAAACAAATCCCAATAATTGATTCCTGATACATGTTACCTGGATAAAACTGCAACAAAGCTGGGAAGTAATATTCATCCCCTAGCTTTACAGGGTATTCCCTGCAGAGGACACTGTGCTGGTTTTTTTTGGATGAAATAGTGTTAATTTTCTCCATAGTGGTTAGTATGGGGCTATGTTTTGCTGAAAAAAAACCAGTGTTGATTACACAGGGATGTTTTCATTACCTTTGAGTGGGGCTTACACATCGACAAAACCTTTTCTGCTTCTTATATTGCCCTGCCGGTGAGAAGGCTGGAGGTGCCCAAGTTCTTGAGAGGGGACACGGGTGGGACAGCTGACCCCAAATGACCAAAGGGATATTGTGCAACATATGGGATCATGTTCAGCAAATGAAACTGGGGAAGAAGAAGGAGGGAGAGGCAGATTTGGAGTCAAAGCATTTGCCTTCCCAAGTCACCATTATTCATGGTGGAGTCCTGCTTTCCTGAACATAGCTGAACACCTGTCCAAGGGAAGTGGGGAATGAAATCTTTGCCCTGGTTAGCTAGCACAGGCAGCTTTTGCTTTATCTATTAAACTGTCTTTCTCTCAGCCCATGAGTTTTCTCCCTTATATTCTCCTGATTGTCTCCCCTGTTGTATAGGGGCTAAATAGGTGAGCAGAGGTGTGATATTTAGTTGTAAGCTGGGGTTAAAACATGACATGACACCCGGAGACAAATGCATTGCTGCAGCAATGGTTGTTATGTTAATGTGGGGGTTAGCCCTGGCAGAGTGGACAGGAGACAGTCTCTGATTCAGGGCCAAAATCTCCTGCTTTCTTTTGTCTCATAGTTGAAGTACTTTCTCAGGCCTTGTAGATGACTTTCATGTTATCACATCCGTACATATTGCAGTCAGTAACATGATTTATTACAATCATGGTATCTGCCTGTAGGAAAGGATTCTTTCAAAGACAGAGTTTATGGTGAATCACCTACTGAAGCCATATTTTACTTCAGTTGTGGAAATAAATGTATTGCATGTAACCTAAATTAAAATATATTTTAACCTGTCTTTTCATTGCAAACCTTAGCATACTTTCATATTTTACAATTTTTGCAGCCTATTAACCAAATGATAACTTCCAAGTCCCTTTCCCCAGGTAGGCTTTTTTTTCTTTCCATTAGACAAGTACATTAGAAGCATATAGTGCTTGGCATTCTTCTTCATGCCATAGAGATACACTGAGCTTCAAATTTCAACAGTTTTGCAGAGATACTTTCCAATGGTTTTACCTCTGAATTTGGGTGCATTAATGGAACATAGCTATTAAACTCTGCAAACTTTGTGTTTCGTTTTATTTTCTTATAAGTTGTTACTAGGTATCACAAGATTCCGTTCCTCTGACATAATACATAGTTGCTGAGCAGAGTCAGAAATTATTGTATTTTTTTTTCATTTTCTTGAAGTGTTCTAAACCTTCTTTCATTTAATATTTATAATAATTTTAGCTTTGCATTAAGGTTCAATGTTTGTCTAACATTAATTTGTTCAGTATAAACCCATTTATATCCAACATAATTTTTTCTTATTCATTGGAGACTTGCTAGATTTTCCTATTGTCTTGAACCCTTTGTGAGCTACAAAGCTTGTTTGTCATTGTCAATTTTTACCACACGCCCCTTTTCATATTCTTTTTCTAGTCTTCTTTTCTTACTTTTAGTTGCATGTCTAACATAATTTCATACGGTATATAATGTTTGAACTACTATTTCAGCTGAGAGTACCATTGCCAGCTTCCCCAGTCCTCTGGATGAGCAATATTTTGGTGTTTCTTCTCTTTCTGAATAAATTATTTTAAAAATGTAATTCTTTTTTACTAGGCACCTCCAGGCACCACATATTCAGTGGCTACATATTCAGAAGCTGTATATTACTCCCTTCTTGAGTTTTTTTCTTCATAAGCACATCTAAGTTTTTATTACTAATACTTGAGAAAATTACTTTAAAAACGTAAATCTTTTTTTTGGGTTTTAGAGCCAAAGATTTCTCTCTGGTTTCATAGAAACAAGAAAGAAATCAAGTGAACTAGGGATAAATTGTAAATTCAATGTCAACAAACATAATTACATACACTTAATATATCCAAGACTACTGGACTAAATTACTACAATTTACAAATGCTAATAAAAAATTATTATTTTAACAATGGAAAACAATGTTTAGAAAGAGGAGAAACTATTTTTCCAGTCAGTGCTTTGACACACAGTGCATTTACTATACTTAATTCTGTTTGTTAAAGTAATATTTACTTTATAGTTTCACCAAAGACATAGTGCTGTTAAATATTAATGCTTTTGGTGCTAGTGGTGGGCAAGATTAATGTATGGCTTGTGCTAAAAAGCTGAGACCTATAATAAATGCTGGCAGTGAAAACATCACAGTTTATTTGATAATAAATAATTTTAAATTATTTGTAGATAAAAAAGTAATTGCTTTTATTACTTCATTAGTATGAAACAATGAATCATGCAAGTGAGGTTGGAAAGGGCTTCAGCAAGTCAGTCCCCTGCTCAAAAGAGGTCTAAAGAAGTTAGGTTAGATTGATAAGGGCTGTGTCCAGGATCATGTAATCTTGAGTCAGTTGTTGCATGTCTACATTAGATTATTTTATGATTATGTCCCTTTTTATCCCAAAATTCAGATACCCATTTGTTGAAACAACCAATGTACTTTTAGGTAGGCCTTTTGAGAGTATATTACCTTCCTCTTTTTTCTTTGGCAGTTCTTAGTGTGCTGATGCCAAACATTTAAGTAATTAATTAAGTCTCAAAAAGTATCAAAAATCACAAGATATCAAACCAATAGAAATTAATTTTTAAATTGCTCGGTAGGATTTTGACAGTGAGATATATTTCAACATCAAAAATAAAAATAAATGAAGGATATTTCTCATCTTCAAAAGCTGTTAAAAGTCTTAGCATAAAAAAGCAGACTGAATTAGAGTTATTTACTGCTAACAGACCAGAAGCAGATTTGGAATTTGGGCACTGTAGTAGCATTTGTCCACCACCAATTATATCTCTAGTACTTTTGCTCCACAGTATTAGAAAATTTATTCTGATTTGTCCCTCTTGAAAAGATAAAATCAGGTAAAACTGTCTTTCATTTATTTTTATTTTTGAGGTTGAAATATATCCACACTGAGAACTGCCAAAGAAAAGAGATGGAAAATGAATTTTTGCTTTAGTTTCATATTAAAATACTTGATAGAATTTTATCTTTTTCATTGATCGAGGAAAATTACAAGAAAAGCATACTTAGCAGGAAGTCCTCTCAGGTAAATGGAAACTTAACAAACATAAATTTTTCAGTTGAAAACTTTTCTCAAACCTCACAGTAACAGCAAATTTTAAAATATAATTTTTATTTGGCAAATTTTTAAACTTCCTGATACCATCTCAAAAGACATTTTTTGGCATTAATTTTGATGTTCAGTTTAATTATTGTAGTAAGTATTTATGTTTCCACAACAGTCACTGAAGTTATAGAAGTTTGTTCATCCCATACTAGAGACCAGGTCAGGATCAGGTTATTTCTCAACATTTGACTTAAATCAAAGCCAGAAACACTCTTGACAGTCAACAGTCTGTGAGAGGAAGGTGCAAGAATGGATCTTCTATTTCAGCTTAATAATTTCAGTTACCTGAAAATACAGTAATTTCACAACTATAAGGCACACTGGATTATAAGGCGCACGTCAGGGTTGTCAGCAAATTTCCAAACTTTGTCCATATGTAAGGTGCACTGGACTATAAAGCACACTTTTTTTTTGCAGCGAGGATCTGCACACAACAAAGTAACAAATTAGTAACGGAATCATGCGATTGCAGGGTTTACTGTCAGGTGCCCAATCTACAAACATTTTTCACGGATTGGCATAGCCTTTAAATGCAGCCCGAGGCACCTCTCCCACTGTGCCGTGCGCCCTGGCACTCCTGCCTGCCCCCAGCGCCGGGTGGCACGGCTCTTGTGGCTGGTGTGGCTCGCAGCTTGGCTCATGGCTTGGTTCTTGGCTCAGCTCGCGGCTTGCACTTCCGGGTTCACAAATTTCCGATCTTTGTCCATATGTAAGGCACACTGGATTATAAGGCACACTTCCGGGTTTCGATCAAAATTTTAGTCAAAAGGGTGCGCCTTATGGTTGTGAAATTACTGTAACTTTTTTTTCATCATCTGTCAAGGAAGGTTGATTTAGGTAATATGTAAACTCAGTAAAAAAATACTGTGCAAGGGAGAGAAAGTAAAACAAGTAAGATGTTACCCTTGAGCACATTCATACTTTAAATTAGCTGAATTTTTGAAAGAATGAGTTCTTCCTTGGTTACAATTTGTACACTCTTATCTAATTTTTCTTTATGGCTGTATGTAATACTATTTCAAACTCATGGACATATTGCAACAGATGATCATGGAAATTCATTCAGGCTTTGGTAAAAATTAACACAGAGCCATTAGCATGGGCAAAACTTCTAGAACTGAGTTTTAATAGTTTATGTTCTATTTAGAAGAAAAACATATTTGATATTTAGAAGACTGTCCATTACAATAACAGTGTAATCCAATGGAGTTAAACCAAGAAGTCACAGTGTGAAGATCTATCAAAGAATGCTGAAAAATAGCATTACATAATGCCATCTTGTGGATGGTTTATAGACCTCATAGGGAGAGGATTGAGTTAGGCAAGACACAGATTCTACACTGTTGGTTTGCAGAGCCTTTAAAGATTTCTAAAGAGTATGAGAAGTACATTTAAATAAATTTGAGGTTAATTTTACTCAAGACAGATCTCTCAAATAATTAATCACTTTGAAATTAGATAAACTGAGGCCAGGACATTTCCATTGTATTAATAATTTTAAAAAAACTCAAACACAACCAAAAAAACTAAGTTATAGCATGATTCAGAGATCTAGTTTCCACAACAGCCATCATCTTACCTATGTTATTGCTGAAAATTTCAATCAATGAAATACAAATTTTGAGGATGCTGAAACACCTACCTGAAACAAAAGTTATCAATTAAAAAGGTTGACAGTCAACAAAATAACAAACAAAATGCACATCAATACAAAATATGTCTTTTCAGAAGTACTCAAGCTGCATTATTTTGAAGATACATTTTTTGCCTGGAACAGGTTTTCCATGAAAATGAAAGATTTGAGGTCATTGAACCCAAGGAAGAGAAGTCTCTAGAGAGACCATAGAGCAGCCTAGGAAGATAGCTACAGGAAAGCTGGAGAGAGACTTTTGACAAGAGCATCTAGAAAAGTAGGAATGACTTTAAACTGAAAGATGGCAGTTAAACTGAAATATTAGATATTAGGAAGAAATTATTTATTGTGACAGTGATGAAGCACTAAAATTAGGTTGCCCAGAGAAAATGTGAGTCCCTCATCCCTGGAAGTGTTGAAGGATGGATCCCTGAGCAATCTGTTTTAGTGGAAAATGTTTCTGTCCATGGCAGTGGGATAGGAATTAGATGATCTTTATGGGACCTTCCAACTGGAGCTAGGATATAATTCTATCATTTTGTCATTACAGACTAATCAATTTCTTAAATGTCTTCTGATTTAGGCATATTATTATTTTTATCTGAAAAAAAGAGACCCATGAAGTACCCAGAGCATAAGAAAAATCACCACTATTCAAAGAGTGTTTGAAAGGAAAAGATAGAAATAGCATTTAAATATTTAAGTATATATATATTTTTTTTTTTAAATTTTTTTTGTTTTCCACTCCAAGGACACATCATCTACACTGTGCTGCTAAACTTTCGAAGAATCACTTGTAACTGCAACTTGAATACTGTAGAGCTTCAAACTTGATCATTTGTGACAAAATAAAGGAACCTCAAAATATATTTATTTCAAATGATTATGAAAATGTGGCAATACACATTTTTCTTTAATTACTGTAATATTTGCCATGGAAAATTGATCATCCAAGTGACATAGGTCAATATGGTCACAGGTGCCTACAAAAGTTCAATAGAATTTAGGAAATTTACTTTGAGAGAAGTTAAATGTATATGGAGCAGCAAACCCAGTCCTGGTTTGTCTATACATTATTGAACTTGTTTAGGTTTTAATCTTTCTTTTCACACAAGGAAGTTATGGAGTCAATTCAATGAAATAGACTAGGAAAATAGTGCAGCCAGATATTTTTTCATTATAAAATAAGGCTGACGAGGAGCTCACATAGATCACAGGCCTAGCTGAGTTATTTCCATATTAGCTCTAATTTTCTGCTCATGTTGCCTAAGATCACCCCCACCACCTTGGCAATCTGATCCAGGCCTTTGTCCTTACAGTGAAACTAATTTTCCTGACATATATTCTGTTTCCTGGTTTAGCTTTCTTTCCCTGTTACTGATGGATAAAGAGAAAAGACTACTATCTTTGCAGCAGTCTTCTATGCCCCTTTCTTCCCTAATCCAATAGCTGTAACTCTTTCAAACTTTTCAGAAATACTACATCTTCAAAATGTCTGCTCTAACTTGTTGTTCTCCAAAGTCACTAGTTGATTTTCAGCCTGCTTGAAAATTAATTTCTGCATAAATAAGACCTTACTTGAATTGTCCATAGTAGGGGACCAGCACACTTGTCCCTTCAAAAATTTTCACAATGTCTTGGTAATGAGCAGTGAAAATTAATTGTTGACTTAGCTTTTTTCTGAACAAATAAAAAGAAAAAAACAAATTTCGTAGCAAACCAAAAAGAAACCCTAAGGCTAAAAGCTTGTAGAATTGGTACTGTCTAGGAAGTCAGATGACGAATAGGGGATTCAGCAGCAGAAGAAAACATATAAGGTAAGAAGACTTCTTTTTATAGACATAAAGGAAAAAATATAAAAAATTATTCAGGAGGTTTAAAAAAAAACAATAAAAGAGCTTTTTGCAGGTTTTTTTCTCCCTTTATTTTTTTTTCCCCCCTGCCATTTTGGCTGTAGAAATGACTTCTGTTAGAAGGAGTGCAAACCCTACTCTCTTTTTCAGAACGTTCCTGCATACTCTCATTCAGTGAAATTTAGTAAGTCCTCCTATTCCCAGGAAGACTGAAAAAAGCGTTCTTTAAAGAGAAAGTGAACTAATTCTCTTTGCTGTGCCAGATTGCACCTCAGATTTAGGAGAGAAGGTCAAGGTGATGCAGCTCTGAAAACTAACAGATCTCCCAGAGCTGCCCTGCGCATTTCTGCAGTGGTTGTAGTCTGAGGGCAAGTCACAGATACTTGAAACTTCCCCCACATCATCTAGCATGTTTCTGCACTGGATTTGTCATTATCCTTCTCAACCCAGGAAAATCCTGCTGGATTATGAGATCATTATTCTATGAATCAAAAGTACTTCCCAAATGAGGAAGAAGTTAAGGACTGCTTGATCATTTTTGCACTCAGGGAAAATATTTGCCATCTGCATTAGCTTATTTAGGCAGAGAGATTTGATGTTGGTTTTACATTGACAGCAAAGATTGGCAGGACTTTTATATACATATATTTAAAATAATATTGTATTTTATGAAACTGCCTTCTTCAAAGATTTCCATCTTTGCTGAGGTACACTTTATTTCATATGTTTTATGTCAACAGGCTTAAATGCAAAAGATGCCTCAAAATACTTAAATATTATATGAAAATTGACCTACTTTAATACAAGATCTAAGTATACTGAGATTCTTTGGCTCTGATCTCCAAAGCAATTCAATTTTCTTAATTTTGAAAAAAAAAAAATCTCTTAACACATTTCCCATCATTTTATTAGTTATAGCTAAGTATTTTCTGCATTACCAAGGTTGACAATATTAAAAGCCATTATAATGAGGCTCCATTACTTAGGAAATGATAGTATCACTTACACATTTGGAAGACTAAATGGAAGGAAGGACTGCATTGCACCTTGTTTGCAACACCATTTTAAAGCTTTTTATTTGGTTGTGTTATGTGTCCTGAACAGTGAGTACATGAAGGCCCAAGATATTCTAGGAGTCATTGGAACATCCTCTAAATACAATATTGCTATCTTAATGAATTTACAGGAGACCAAAGAGAAAGTGGGGCATTTCATTTTAGGTGCAACAGTGATTTAGAGCAGTCATTATATAGCTGTCCAATACAAAATTATCTTTCATGTAAGGCTACTACATCTCAGACTAAAATATATTTGCCTTCCTATTACTGAGGCCTTCTTCTGTCAGTGTTTTATGCTGTGAAAATAGGAAGAAGGGGAAAAATAATTATCAATAGTTAGATAATTCAACTACTATTTAGAAAAAAGTACAGTAATTTCACGAATATAAGCCACACCTTTTTCATTGAAGAATCCATCCTACCCCAGTAGTGCGGCTTATATTCAGGTGCGGCTTATTTATGGAAAATTTCCAGCGAAAGGCCAGACCGGAAGTGCGAGCCAACTGGTGAGAGAGCTGCCATGGGCTGCCCTGAACCACGGGCGCTGTGGGACCCGAGGTGGCGCAGCTTGGGGTGGCCCATGGCAGCACGTGGTGGCACAGCTTGGGGCAGCCCGTGGTGGTGTGGTTCGGGGCCGCCCATGACGGCATGGCTCGGGGCCGCACGCAGCAGCACGGCGGCATGGCTCAAGGCTGCACGTGGCGCCAGGAGCAGCCACTGCAGCTGAGTAGGCGGGGACCTGGAGCTGGTTTCCCACCGCGCGGAGGCGGCGGGCGGCCGGCTTTGAGTGCACAGCAAGGGGGTGAGCCACCGGCTTTGCACGGTGTGGAGAGCTGCTGCCGCTGCTGCGCGGGCGGGGCGCCGCGGCAGCCAGCGCCAGGGGCGGGAGTGCCAGGCCACACAGCATGGGGAGAGCGCCTGTGGCTGCGTTTAAAGGCTTCGCCAGTCTGTGAAAACTGTTTGCAAATTGAGCAACTTGACACAAACCCTGCGCTGGCTTGATTCTGTTACTAACTCGTTACTTTGTTGCTCATGTGTCCACGCTAAAAAAAAAAAAAAAAAGTGCGGCTTATATTCGGGTGCGGCTTATATATGGACAAATCCCGTGGTCGGCCTGGCTACCCGGAAGTGCGTCTTATATTCAGTTGTGGCTTATAATCATGAAATTACTGTATGTTTGTCCTAGAGAATTCCAACAGTTGAGTTTCCTATTAGAACGGTAATTTGTATTTCTGAAATGTGATAAGTTCTGAATAAAAAAACCCCAACTCTGTGGATTTCCAATTTATATTATTAGAGCGCATATTACATAAACTTAGCAACAATTCTCTATCTTGCCAAATGAGCATTCAGACACTCAGGCGTTTATTTATTGAAAGAAGAGGTCTACTAATCAGACTTCTTATTTTCAGAAGTATCACAAGAATGGAAACTTCTTTAAATCAAAGACAGTCCTTTTATATCCCAAGACCTATGTCCCAAATGTCAGTAGTAAGTACCAAGGAAACTTCTTTTGCAGCACTGTTTTCATTATTATTGCAGGAGTTTGCATATCTGTAAAAGCGCAGTATGTGAGGACTTCACCCTATGTCCTGATGCATGTGGATCCTCTTTGTAGGGAAACAGCTTTTGCCCTAAGTGCTGTGCAGACCCAGTGTTTCCTCATGCGTGGCTTGGATGATGTGACCTGGCTCCCAGCCAGGGCAATAGCAAGGCAATGATCTGTCTCAAGGGAGCAAACCCACCCACTTGATAGCTGCCCAGCACATGCATGGGCAGGATATATTTGTCCTTAGAACATTTGCCCTTTTACTTTTCATGCAAAATACAGCACAACCATCTCCTTTTACACTGACGTTCAATGGCTTTTAAGACAGGATCTGAGAACAGATAAAGGCTGTGGGCTGGCACAGTTACATCTTTGTAGTTTTATTTTTTTAAGGAGATTTTATAAATTTTCTAGCCAATGTAGTACACTTACCAGTTTTACTAGATTTGTATACCTGCAATGCTTCTGCTTCGGACAGCTCCAGGGTTTCATTTCCCAAGTCAGGTGATTCTGCTGGCAGAGGGAATGGGCTTGTCACAATGACGAACAGTACTCTTTTACTTACCACAGTGGTCCTGGACTGTGCCCTGCCAGCAGCCACCAAAGATCTTGCTCAGGAAAACATGAACTACTGGAACAGACTGGCACTGCTCACCACCTTGCTTGCAGAGGGGGACCAGTTCATGCTGTGGCTTTGGCTGCACTTACGCTAATGGTAATTACAGAGCAGCAGGCTGGTAAAGAGAGTTCAAAAAGACTACTCAAATTGAGAATTATAATGAAGATATTTATAAAAACTGACAATGAGGAGGTGCCTGGAAAGGAAGAGCAAAAATGTAGGTCTGACTTTTGATAGCTCACATTTATAAGAAAAAAATTGTTTGTATTGCACTACTATGAATTAGAAGTTCTCTCCAGTCTCCCCTGAAGCAGTTTTTGGGTTCATTTTCTGGCTCTGCTGGGTCCTGCTGTAGTTTTGTACTTCTGAAAATAAAAAGCAACCCAATGAGAGGACTTTAAACCTTGAGGAGGAGCTGAAGCTGGAAGGTCATGCTATCAGAGGCTGTGAGTTTTACAAAGTGACCCATTTGAAAAGCTGATGGAAGAAGGTCAATTTAAACTGGCGTTTGTGATGAGAGAGGGCTTGCAAAGCCCTAGAACCAGAAAGGAGAAGTCACACATGTGAAGGGTCAGGGATTTGGTTGTGAGACTGTGGAGGAAAGTCAAATCTTGAATTCAGAATGCAGAAACAATGAAGCCAAGAGACATTTAGAGGTGGGATGGTACAGAGGAGGAAAAAAAAAAATCATGTACAAGCAGATTGCAGAGGGTTTGCCTGCTTGACTAACACTTGTTTATTGATGCCTGATATGTTACATTTACAAAGGCAAGCATTAAGGACCAGCAATAAACTTCCCACCAAATCTGACGCTAGAGTATTGTTTGCATTGCTAAATTAGGAACTGAAGGCAGGAGCCTTAATTATCAATTTTTAGGGTTTTTTTGGTGCTATATGAGTTTGGCACTGCCACTTTTTACCTCCATAAAACAACCGAGTAAACCCAGACTTAGGAAAAGGATCTTGTTCCTAATTTTTATTTTAGGACTATGTTCCCTGTTTTTTCTGTGTCATAATTCAATCTAATTTTCCACATTTGCTATCAATTGAGAGGCAGAAATGCCCTGGCATCTCATTGGCAGACTAGTTATCTGAGGAGAAATAAAATTTTATTTCAGCTGTAGGCATGTCTTCTTTGCATTCTCCTACCACCACTGCTTTAAATTCCTTGATGTTTATTAATGTTCTCTACTTTGAAGTAAGCTATTTGAAAATTTACTAAATTATATATCACTTTTTTATGTATGAAGTAATTTACATTCATGATTTCCAGCAGAGCTGTAATGCCATGGTATTTTTCAAAAATAGAGAGACACAAGATTTAAAGTATTTGCAGAGGTGATGTGAAGTAGCCTCATATGCTGTCCCTCAGTTTTGTCTGCTTAATGCCAGTAGTACCCAGAAAGACAAGCTTTCACAGTGGGGCATATGGAAAGTCCTAGGATTTAAATATAGCTTGACTTGCAATGAAAATTGCAGTACAATATAGTCAGTAAATATTTTTTCCAAACCAAGACAACATTTCACATTTGTGTTGTAAGTACCAAACAAGTAAACAAGAAAAAATAATTGCTTATAACAACATTAAAAAAAACCACTGCTGTGACAGAGATTTAAATAAATGCAATTCCACACCTGAAGACCCACATATCTTTTAACAGCTCAGTTAACTTGAAGCAATACAGGTGTAAATGATGATGTTTCTACAGCCCAGCAATGGGAACACAACTCCAACTTGAGAAATGTTTATAAATATTTGCTAAGCCCAGAACAAATCTAATCCTCTGGGTTCTGTTCTGCAGATTTTTAGCACTTAGCACCCCACATCAAGGAAACACAAGAGATTATTTGCTCACTAATGTCCAGTTTTTCCTTTAAGTGAGTTTAATTGTATTTCTCTGCACTTTTTATTGAGTAGGGTCAGCAAAAGAGAAAACACAACTAATAATTTGCTGTATATGTGGTCAGATCTTTAATCTTTCTTTTTCTGCAAGTAAAATCCTCTTTTAGATTGATCACTAAATTGACAGACACTAAGTGTTGTGCCCAAGGCATACCAAGCAATTATTATTCTAAAAAATTTCAAGACACAATTTTATAATTTCTTTTCTTGCCTTACACTGCTTTTGGTACCAATTTAGATTCAGAAACTAACATTTTTGCTTTCAGTAAAATTTCAGGAGTTTGAAAAATGACTGCTGGGCATGCCCAGCTAGTTCTTTTTCCTCTCCTGCACTGCACACCTGGGTATCTACATCTCAGGTGAGGTGTGCCCGGATGCATGTTCTCTGTCTTCCACACCTGGAGCAGAAAACTGTCATGAACACAGGAGACAACAGGAATATTGTAATGCTGGCAAACATTGTCAGAGTAAAATGCAGTATTTGTGCCCTTTTGCACCTCCTCTACCTTTCAGTTTTTAGTTTCATTGCTTAACTGAGAAGTTAGGCATGTCTCCAGGATGTAAAAAATAACAGATTTAAATATTTCCGGTGCCATTGACTCGGCAGGGGAAAATTCCTAGATTTATTTATAGAAACAAACAGAATATTAACATACTACTTTGTTAATACAAGTTTAGTAATACAAATAATGACACCATATATAGGTCATTGTAGTTTGGATTTTTGTTTTTCTTCCTGCATTTCGGTCCATTCTGTATTTTGTATGCCTAACCGTGAAAAATTATTTCTAAATTTGTTTGATCTGTACTAAGACTTTGTAGGGTCATGCTTGATTTAACACAATTTATTGTGACTCTCCCTGCTGAGTTTAATCATAGCAAGATGCAGATTTCTTTCTGTTCACGGTAAAATTCAGCACAGCCAGACTTCTCCCAGGCTTTGCACATCTGTTTTGCTAATCTGTATTCTGCAGAATGACAAATTCAAGCCATGTAAGTCATACATTTTGCTGACTCCAGTGCATATACTTGAAACACCTGAAGTACACCATGACAGACAAAAGTCAAAGGAGTTTTTAACACCTAAGATGGTATTGGTTCTATAATTATTTGTATGCTAATGATTGCCAGCCTCTGAAGACTGGAAAGAAACTAAGGAGATCTATTCAGGTCCCCGCAGGATTAGATACCCAGCCAGATTCTCGTTCCTATTATTTTGTTCTCTGGAAGCACTAACAGCCAGAAAAGCTCTCAAGTGGGGCTGGTCAAAATTTGGTGGGAGATCCATTAGCCCTTAGGGCTTAAGTTTCTCTGTAACACTTGGAAAAATATAGGATTTTGTTAAAATTTTGATACCGATCAGACTAACATGGAAATAGCTTTGGGAATCATGCAGCAACCAGGAATTCAGATCAGAATGGGCCTTGTCCACCACTTGATTGAAATAGGCAACCTTTCATTTCATTTTTTTCAATGAATTTGTTTTAAATACAGTATATTTCCTCTTGTAATATTCAGGGCTATAGATATCTACATGGTTCATCTTCAGGTGGAATGAAATTGAATGAAATATTAAGATAAATTAGGTCTGCTTTGTCATGTGAGCTGTGAAAAATATCTGAATGGGGAGCAAAACAAAACACAACATTTTTCAACCATTTACAAAAACCTCTTAAAAATCTTCAGATTTATTTTTTGTTTCTTTCTTTTTTCTTTTCTATATTTATTTGTTCATTTCTTCATTATTATTCTCTGTGAGTTTGGGATGTTCATTTGGAAAGGTAGGTTTTGTGATGATATCAGTCACTGAGGCTGTAACTTTTGCTAAATATTAGAAGATTTGCTATGTGAGATATCTCTTAAGAATGATTTCAGACTAAGCATCTGTCTAATTTCTTCCACAGAAAGATAAGTGATGAAGACAACAAAGTTAGAGAAATTATTATTGAAGTGTTTTAATAGTTTGGAATGTCTTTTATTACTGTTTTGCATCTCTTTAAAAAATGCAGCAGTACTAGCTAAATGAAACTGAATTATTTAGGCTAATTTATGGAATCTCTACACAATTTATACATCCTCCTTGATTCCATCCCCTGCTTCATTAATCTCTTTACATCCTCAATGGGTCTTATGGGCCTGAGGGTTTGTCAGATTAAAGATTAGCGGGTGTTTTCTCTACAGGTTTTGTGACAATGAATAATTAAAACCAATAGGCTCACATGAATGTAGCTTTCAATTACTACTTCATGCACACAATTTTTTCTTCTGTTTACCTCATGCATCTATTAGTTTTCATGTAAGCCTGAGGGTATTAAGTAACATGGAGATTTTTCCTCTAGTTTTTTCATCATCCATTAATTATCTACACACTTGCTGATACACACAGTGTCCTCTCCCTCCCACATGTACACAGAGTCACATGCTAAATTTTTTAAAATGCCTTGTTTCAGCTTTTCAGTGGCAGATGCCTTTCATGTAGTACGCTATGATCACTGTCTTCCCTAGAGCTATAAAAACATTGGGTTTCTTGTTCAAAATTCTTACACAGGTCCTGCAGTTGAGAGTAGGTTTCTTTTAAGCACTACTCTTATAGTGTGAAAGCAAAGGAAGCTAAAATATGAGCTTTGGAAACCTATCCTCAAAAATATAAGATGTAATGCTTGTAGCCTATGCCTGTGAGTATGTAAATGCTGAGAGTACTCTCAGGGCCAAGTGAAAAATGACACATGGCAAAAGAAAAATCTTGGTTAATCTATTATTTTTTAATGTATTTAAAATTGTGTAAAACTAGTATGAGAATTTTTTCTCCATTATTGTCTAAAGGGATTGTACATTTTGCACAGAATTCAGAATTACCTCAGGGAATTAATGATTGGACAATGTTTAGACTCAAACAAAACTGTTTTCTTAAACCAACTTATAGCATCCCCTCTGAGTTCACAGACAATTTCTTCCTGGCTGAATTGCTGGTCACTTGTGGTTTGGGTGGTACATCTCTCCATTGCAGGTCTGGCCACATCCTTTGCCAGGTGCCTCCCTCTTCCTTTGTGCTCAACTGATGTGCTGTGTCAAAGGTCATGGGAGAATTATGTGCTGTAGATTTCATGGGAGAGCAATTGCTGAGGAAACAGCAATTTATTGGAGAAGATTTAAATGATAAATGAACCCAAAATAATTTTTTGCTGAAGTTCCAGCAGACAACTAAACAACCAAAATTATCATTTCAGTTCCCAAATAGCTGAATTAGCTATTACAGGAGGCAATGCAATGAGATGTTTCAGAGAATGATTTAGGAAAACTTCTAGTTTCAATCCCTATTTAGAATAGAAACACGTGACAAAAATTCCATGTAGTAAGCATTCTCATTTTTTGTATTCTTCATATATTTCAAATTATAATTTAAAAAGGAAAATATAAAAAGAGGTCTGCTTTTAAAACTAGTTTTTTTCATTACATTTCATATGAAAATATGTGTTTATTTCCTAATAAAATATTTGTTGGACTTTTTAAGGAAACTGAAGTATGAGGAAATATGCATTGCAAATGCATATAAGTTATGTGCAAATGTAATATAAATTGGGAGGTTGGAACTTGTTGAATTGTAGACTCCCTTCCAACCCAAGGCATTCTATGAAGCTGTGATTAATTCATTATATTGTAAGCATGCTATTAGCAATACTGATGTTCAAACAAGGAAAAAACTAACTTCCCCTGAATAATCTATCTTAGCTAAAATATTTCTTAAATTTAAAAGAGAATGCTGCCCTAATTAATGGTAGTCAAACATTGTATAATCTAAAAATTAGTTGCATTTGACTAACCGTCTAAACTACTTTGTATTTATTTGAAATTTTCATGAAAATGTCAAGAACAAAGTCTTGCAAGATAGGTTTTGTGATCTGTTTTCTTTTTCCTGACAGTTATAGAAGAATTCTTAATTTTGATGATTTTAGAAATAACACAGTCTTTTCTTCTGTGATTAAAAAAACAAAGCAAACAAAGCACACACACAACAAAAAAACCTTTAAAACCAAAATAAAGCAAAAGAAATCATAAATGAAGTTCAAGGCTTCCATGTCCACCATGTGTATGCTTTCATTTCCATGTTCAGTTAAACATATTGTAGAGAATTTGAAAAGGCTTTGCAGTTTGTTTCAAGTTTATGTTTTGGGTGCTGCCTTGAATCATGGTACTCACAAACTTTGTTATACAAATTCATAGTATTTGGAGAGCAGATTTTACATCTAAAATCTCCCAAATTCCTTGATGTCAATTTGTACCAAGAGGAAATAAATTTCATCCATTTTATCCAAACCATAATTGAACAAAATTGTGCTCACTCTTCCCAGGAAGTTCCTAAGGAAACGATGGGAGTTAGGATGTAGAGAATTAATTTCATTTGAACTAGGTGAAAAAAAACACATCTTCCTTCACACACGTCTCTGGAGATGAGATGGAGAAAAGGAATTCAGAGCCAGATAATATTTTCTGAGGGATCCCATCTGAGAATGGTGTGTCTGTAACTTTATGTCCTACTAATACTTTCATTGAAATTCTAGAATCTGAGGAACAACAACCAACCTTTTTCCTTCTAGTCTGAAAATTATGAATCCAAAGAAGTCAATGAAATATGAGTTAGACCATATAATCTCACCCATAAATAAGCAATACAAAGCAGTCCTATCTAGATGAATCAAAGCTAGTTCCATGAAAGACCTAAGTCTAAATGTCAGTTCTATAACAGAAGGAATCCTTGAGATTTTAGGTTATCAAAAGGGCTCTTGGGACCTGCTGATAGTAATAAACAAGGGCCAAACTGGTGTGAGTCGATAAAGTTCTATGGAAATTACAGTAATTTCATGTATACAAAGCACACCGGAATATAAGGCACACTTCTGGGTCCGCATCAAAACTTCAGTCAAAAAGGTGCACCTTATATGCATGAAATCAGTGTACTTTACACCACTTTCCTTGCTTCTTCAAAGCGTCCCATGAGAGTGTACAATCCCACCCTGGCCCAAGTTGCACTGCAGTAAGCAGGGACATATTTCACTGGACCAGATTGTTCCAAGCACCACCCAATTTGGCCTTGAGCACCTTCAATGTTGGGGCATCTGCACCTTCCCTGGGCAACCTGTTCCCATGCAGCATCACCCTAATCCTAAAAAAATGTATTCTTTAGGTTCAATCTAAAATTATTGTCCTTCATTTTAAATTCAATGTCTCTTGTCCAGTCGCTACAGGCCTTGGTAAGAGGCTTAAAAATCTTTTGTATTTCTTAAAAATCCTTGCACACATTTAAAGGCTGCAACAGAGTCTTAGAGAGCCTTGTTTTCTCCAGACTGAAAAAGGTCACCTTTCTCAGCCTTTCTTTATGGAAGAAGGCTTCCAGGCATCTGACCAGCTTGTGTCAGCCTCTGGACCCACTCTGACAGATCCATGTCTTTCCTTTTCTGTGGGCCCCAGATATAAATGCAGTACTCCAGGTGTGGTTTCACAAGTGCAGAGTAGAGGAGACAAATCAGCTCCCTCACCCTGCTGCCACAATGCTTTTGATGCAGCCCAGGGTATGGTTGGCTTTCTGTTCTGTGAGTGTACTCTGTCAGGTCATATCTAATGTTTCATTCACCAACACACCCAGGTCCTTCTCTGCAGGCCTGCTCTCAAGTGATTAATCCCTCAGCCTGTATTGATACTGGAGACTGCTCTGACTCAAGTGCAGGACTTTGCACTTGATCTTGTTGAAACTCATGGAGTTCACATGGGATCACTCTTTAAACCTGTAAAGATCTTTCTGGATGATATCCTTTCCCTCTAGGTAATGAACTCCCCCATTCATCTGGATGTTTCCTTCAAAGTTGCTGAGGGAGCACTCAATCCCACCTTTTATGTCACTGATGAAGGTATTAAATGGTATTTGTCCCAGTAAATACCCTTGAAGAACACTGCTTGTTATTGATTTCCACTTGGACATTGAACCATTGACTATAATTCATTGTGTGCATCCATCCATCCAATTCCTTATCCAGACAATCATCTGTCAAATGCACTTCTCTCCAAATTAGTGGCCAGAATGCTGTAGGTAGATGACATCCATAGGTCTTTCCTTGTCTGCATATGCAGTCACTCCATGGTAGAAGGCCAGCAAGTTAATCAGCTGTGATTTGCCCTTGTTGAAGCCTTGTTGATGGTCTCTAATCACCTCTCTGTCCTTCATGCATTTAGACATCTAGCAGAATGTGCTCCAACTTCCTTCTGGGCATAGAAAGTGAGGCTGACTGTCCTTCCTTTTACCTTTTTGTACCATTCCGTGATTACCTTGGCCACTGACATATGTCTCATTACAATATTGCTTGTATAAGATTAAATGCAGAGAACAGTCACAGCTAAACTGAAGATTCTTTCTTTGGCTTTATCTGACTCATTCATAGCCACTGAAGAAGAAATACTGATAATACTACTCCTAAATATTGCTGAACACATTTTCTCCAGTAAGAAAAAAACATTAGCCACCTTCTTGGCAGAGACAGAGGACGAGATCAGAGAGATGAAAAGTTATTAAGTTTGAATGACCATGACTTGCTCACATTTCGTATCTGGGGAGAGAGAAAATGTGCATACTTATTCTTCACATGAACTTGCTCACACACCAGCACACATTTGCTGATTAAAAACATTGGTTTCACAAGAATTAGAACAATTATGAGAAAGAACAGGAACATAAAAAGACTGCAGCAAATGTCTGTTTGACAGTGGCTTGCTACATATTTCAAACTCAGTTCTTAAATGGAGAAAATTATGCTGCGTTTGGTAGAAAAATATAAATCTTTTGACAGGATATTAAAGGTAATAAGAATTAAGAATTAAAATAAGAATTAAACTAAAAACCAAATGGAGTAGTAGAGGTGATACAACACTTTTTAATGTATGTCTTAAAAATTATACTTGTTTAGTTTAAAAAGTGAAAAATGACAGAAACATGGAGCTCAGCATAATTATAGTGTTATACAGTGTTATGTACATCTGATATCCAAACCTATTCAGAAATAGTGAGGCCATATAATCTGTATGTGTTTTTGAGCTTTTGAATTATCTCAGAGTAGATGTTGCTGTAAGATAACTCAAGGCAGTGAGGAAGGTGCCAGATTGGATGGACCTGGGGCAAATATCTGAATATGAATATATGAATTTCATGCATATACTTTCAGCTGCAGGCTGTTCAGAAACACAGCTTAGACTAAGATTTTGTTCATAATCTTTAGTTAAACAAGTGCTAGTTTGACAAATAGAAAGATAAGGGGTGGCTTAGAGTCTGAAAATACCTGTTTAGTGAAGAAATGTTTGAAATACTTCTACAATCATTCAGAAAAAAAATATAACTTCTGGTGGTTGAAATATGAAGGAGGATAAATGCTGACACAGGGCATCTGCTCTTGTTTTGCTTGTTTGTTTGTTTTCCTCAACAGCATAATTACCACCAGAACAGCTTTCTGAAGTGATACGGTGAGTGAATGAGTAGTGAAAACTCAGTGCTTTACAAAAGTGTGTCTTGCATCAAGTGAGAATTAATTCAATTGTGTGATATAGTGAGCATTACAGGAAGATAAAACAACAACTTTTTCTGACTTTACAATATCTGAATCTGTCTTACATTACACAAGATCAAACCCTTTCATCATCAGTTTAGTATATTCTGCTTATTTGATGTCTTAAATTGTGTATTACAAAATAAAACCAGCAAAAGACAAATGATATGGAAAAGGGATGGCTTGTTATGTGCCCAGAGCCATAATGTGAAAACACATCTTTATAGCACTTTTTGTTTCATTTTCTGATTTCAAACAACAATGTAGCATTTTGGTAAAGCAGAAAGTATGATATAAAACAGTCTGGTTAATCTAAAATACATCATGTGCATTATTCCATTTTATCCATTTAGCCTGCTGTATTATATACTTGTCAGCATATATTGTTATATTGCCATTTTTGATGAAATTCATTCTGAAAATATAATTTGAAAATCAAGAATATGTGAGTCTGCAGGGATTCATATTGAAACCCATGTAGGCAAACAAACATCCAGCTCTCACATACTTTCATTTGTTATCCTAGATTTGCCTATGCTAGAAATTGAACAGCTGTCAGTAACAGGTCATGAAATCAGATGAAACTTGGAGTTGAATGCTCTTTCATGAGTAGCCCAGATGCAGAATATAATAGAGGTTGCTGTGATCAGAAACTCTGCTCAGATTAAATCCTGCTACCCCAATTTTTTCTCTTTTTAATCAATAGAATACTCTCCCCTAAACAATACATGCTGTAGGCTTTCTTGGCATGTTTGCAGACACTCAGTAATGTAACCTTCCATAGGCTGCATTCTGTCACCCATCCCAGAAGGAGCCATCTGTAAACAAACCCAGACTTCAAATTGTCCAGATGTCTTGTTAACATATTTGCTGTTCCTCTCCAAAGTTGCCTCTGCCTATAGGACTTGCAGCACCTTGAATTTAGGTGCAGACTTTGTAAATATCTGTCTTTATAGATTCTACCTCAATCAGATGAAGAAAAAATTTTGTATCTGGCTTGTTCATACCCAGAAGGACCTGTTAGATTGCTGAGACACACTTGTTTTAATGTCTACTACAGACAGACTGTCTGCTCTTACAGAGCTAACGCAATTTTTATTACATTACATTTAAGCAGATATTCTCTACACAGGAACTAAATACCTCCATGAATTCCCACTGAAGAATATCTTCCTTTGCACAGGAAGGAAAGGCATGTGCCTATTCCTTAGAAACAGCAGCTGCTTTACCATTTAAAACTGGTGGTGAGGGAACGAGATTGTTTAGCTCACTGTATATGAGGAAAAAGACTCACATCAGACATAACAGTCACTGTTTGGGTTTCTGCAGCTTTTTTTTACTTTTTTACAGTGTGTTTTGTGTTAAAAGCCAACTAAGCAATGTTACAAGAAGGAGCAAACCCAAAATTTCTCACCTTACCCACAGTTATTGTCCCCAGAGGCAGAGAGCCCTGACCTAACGGAGTCACAGGTAGGAATTAGTCACAGAGAAAAAATCACAGGAGATTGTTGCTTTTCCCAATATTTTTGCTTTATATGCTGCTCTTTCAGAAACAGTAAATGATATATCTAGGCCATTTTAAAGCATATGTACATAAGAGTAAGAATTTGGGATGGCATCTTAAAATTGCTGTAATGAAAACCAAATGCTATAATGAAGCAGATTTATGTGTGGTTTAGTGCTTATCTTTGCATAGTATAATTGCATAAAGAAAGTTGTTTTGTGACCATGCTGTGCCTGAGGGTCCTCAGGGAGTTAAATTTTTAACATATGATGAAATTACCACAACCTAATGCTGCTTTGTCTAAGAAATCTCTGTTCATGAAAATAATGCTTCAGATACCATTATCATCTCAGCAGCAGGTTACAAGAGCCTTATTATTGTTTCATACCATTTTATTTTTTAGGCAGTTAAAGCAAAAAATTAAACAGAAACGTTCTTGGTTTAGTTTCTCCTTGTCTTTTTTGTTGTGGGGTAAAAAATAAATTCTCATTTGATTTGCTTATGTAGATGTAGATATAGATGATATAGACAAATAGATAAGATATTGATATAGGTAGATACAGATATAGATATAGATATAAATATAGATATATATAGATATATACATACACATATACATATACATATACGCACACACATTTCATACACATATATATACACACATATATATATGTAAAACAAAAAAGACAATATGTTTTTCCAAGGAAAATAACTTTTCATTGAAAAATACAATTAAAAAATATTATTTTAATTAATGTTGTTAATTAAAATTGTTCAACAGTGTATCTATGTGTCCTGGGTTGATGTTGTGTCTACCCCTTCTCCCTGCTT
>VRYO01001463.1:24909572-24925497 GCA_009812075.1 Sialia sialis
TGTTAAAAGAAGGAAAAATTATTAGGAATTTCCCATTTTAAAATGTGTTCCTTTTAACAGATATGAACTAAATCCTCAGAGAAATGTACTTTCTGTTTCTTTTATTGCAGATAGCTCTGCTCACGTTGTTACCCTATATTTCTCTTTTCATGTCTAATCTGAAATCATTCCAGTCTCCCCTAAAATCTCTCAATCAGCTCATAAAGCCACAAGCTGATGTAATCAAAGTATAATATAAAAGTGTGGTAAAACCTGTTGGGAAAGTCTGTGACAGGAGCCTTACACAAAGCAGCAGCACACAACAATAAAGAAGTTAGATTAATTGAACAAAGGAGAAATGGTACTGAGCAGAAAAGGCAAGGAGTTGGGTGGTTGCCTCTATTTTTGCCATTAAATTAAGTCTCAGCTGCAGAAAGACATGCTTGGAGGTTAGAGATTATAATTTCTGTGGCTTGTCAATACAGCTATGATAAAATCACTGGAGAATAGTTGCATGAGGACAATTCGGATCCCTTCCACCTTAAAATACACTCAAATATTATCATACAGGAGGATATTTAACCTCAGTGGATGGTGCTTCATGTTCAGTGGAACTGAGCCCTTTGAAAAATCTCCTTCTGTCTGGAGAGCCATGAGTGATGGCTTTTTTTTTTTTTTTTTTTTTTTTTTTACCTCTATTCTTAGGCGGTGGCGTGGGAGAGTGAAATGGAGAGTGACTCTTTATTATTGCTGGTCTTGCCATGCCATGCCAAATGGAGAACTAAAGTAAAAGAGGTTTTTTTTGTCTGTGTCACTCTCAAATCAGTGCAAAACTTTACTTAATTAAGATCTAAACCTCTCTCTTTCTTAAAAGTTATGTTATTTATACTAATATTTTGCTGTTAGAAAAATATCTTCTATGCACAATTATAGGTAGGTAATTTTCTGATTCAGTAGCAAAATATACTTGATCAAAACCATATTTAAATAAATATAACAACAACCATTTTTATTTGACAAGCCTTGCAAAACATCATTTTACAGAGGAATTATGCCACAACAGTGGCAACAGTGGGAAATGAGATCTCAAATTCAGTAAAAGTAGAATGTATATCCAAAGAGTTTTCTGTGGATGGCAGAGAGATAATTAGCTTGCCATGAACAATAAATGGGCAATGACATGGCCAAAAGCAGAGAGAAATCTTGCAGAAATGCTCCAACTATAAAATGTCTTCAAGAATAAGAATCCTGACATGTGTCTCTTGATGACCAAAATGATATTTGTTCAAGATGAGGTAGGTGAAAAGGAGGTTATATTATAACAGCTGTGGGAAATAAACAGGTAACAGTAAATATATTTTTGAACAATATATTTTGATATCCAACAGAATAAAAAAAAAATCCTTATGTAACAGAACTCCCCTGAGTCTCAAATGAGTTTAAGAAATTCGAATGCCACGGAGAGTTATGGCCACTTGGTTTGTTGCTTCTATCCAACTGCATCACATAACAAAAGGAACAGTCTCTTAAAGCTGCCTGTGAGAGAGCTATGTTTAAAAATCATTAATTTCTATCAAGATCTGAGTTTATACTCTACATCGCATTAAAATTGTTCCACTAAATGACCACAAATCCACACTGTGTCCACAGGGTCCAACATATGAAGTCAATACAATACTGTGAGAGCAATAATGGCTTGAATCAAGGTGTACTGGTTCCATTTATACTCCACTTCATTGTTTGTACAGCTGATTATAATATAATCTGCTTTGTTTGAGCCAAACCTATAAAATACGTATTCTAGGAAAGGTGTGATACTGTAGCCTGATATTCAATGAACAGGTCTTGCTCTTACAGCTGTTCTTCAACAAGATTATTCAGGCACAGAGCTTCTTTCTGCGCCTTTGCTCCGTTTCCTCCACAGTCAGATTTTGTTCATGGCAGCACTTCCCAATAGGTCAAGTACAACTGAGAAAAAATTGCAAATAATTTACAGGAAAAAAAAACTCAGCATGAAAATCTTCCTTTATAATACAAATTTAATTTTTGAAGAATACAAATAATGATATGTATATGATGATTTTCTATAAGCCAGCTGAATGAAGCAAATTAAATTACAACTCTTTTAAATTTTATTTCTTTAATATTCTTAAAATCAGGTTGCAAATTCTTACTCCTACAGTTTACTGTTACCCCTAAAATGGGTAACACTGTCCCCTTATCAGCTTCTTCCAAGATAAATAAAAATTTAAAGCAAATTTTCTTTTTAATTATTTGAATTACAGATCATGAAGACAGCAGTGTAGTATAGTTACATTACTATGCATTAGCAGTAACAAATACCATAAGCCTTCATCTTACTGCAATTTTATGTCAGAATAACTTAATGGACGGACAAGAAAGATGTCTGGAGAGTGTTGCTTTTAAGGGTAAAGGTTTTACAGAAGCATTAGTAAAACTAATGGCAGACATCTTGCATTAGTATATCTCTGATAAGGTGTTGCCAAAGCCCCAGGAATGTTCAGGGTCAGACATTTGTGATTAAAATGGTTATTCAACTTCATCATCATACACAAAAAATTCAGTGAGGAGCCAAGGAAGATGCTTTTAAAGGCAGATCCCACTACAAGCTGCAGGGCTGAGAAGGTCCTGCCTATTCACATGTTGCAAAATTCAACAGGCTGTCTCTTGGGAAATGAATAATTGAAACTTAAAACTTTTCAGAGGTCAACACATCACGAGAAAAAAATGGTTTCAGTTGTATTTGCTTTCAGTTCTTCCGAAAAAAAGGACTGGAAATACAGCTCATTTTTGAGATTAATCAGCTAGTGATAGCAGGGTAGTTTGCATACCTTGATATAGAGTCAATGACTGTATATAATTAAGCTTTTCTTGAAGCAAACAAAATAGTCAGTATGGCAACTCTATTAGTTCATTATTAGTGGCCATTGTAGTTAATATAAAAAAAATAATAAAAATAATATTAATTTACCAACAATTACTGTATCCCAGTGTTTGTTATTTCATTCTCTAAGGACTGAGATCAAATATAATGATTTAATAACATTTCCAAAAGCTGACTTTTTGATAGAAATGAGTATAATTCTGCCTTCTTCCTAAAATGTAAATAGCAATTAGAATAAACAATTTAAACCATATAAAAAATTAGGGATAGAAACATGAAGAAGTTAAATCTTTTCCAGCTTGCAATCCAGAGCAAATAAGCTGCTGAATTTGCTCCTTTGGAGTCAACCCTTTCTAAAATCTCTCCTCTGAATTGTACAGCTGACTGAATTTGGACTTTAGCTACTCCTAGGAGTCATTCACCGCAAGCTGCCAAAGCCTTTTGTGGTTTTTTTTTGCTCACCCCACCACTTTGTTCTCTAGCTCAAAAAAGTCACTTCTCTGAAACCTAACCAAGCTCTAGAAATAGATACTCAAATCAGTCTTTCAGATAACTTATTCCATGTAATTGTTTTGTTCGAATAGTCTTCCTCTTCACTTCCTTGTACATCTGAGTGACAGAAGATGTGGAGATCTGCCATTAGCTAATGACTCTCAAAAACCTAAAAATTGCTTAAAAGGAATCAAAATAAGGCTGAAAGGAAACAGAACTTGAGATCTCTGTGAATTGCAGTTTCTAAATCAACTAGTTACACTTTGAAAGAGAGCCATTAATCACTGGGAAAAGGTCTTTGTACTCTCAACAGTCCATCTCAGAGACATGTTTCTCAATCTTTTTAAATTTAAGGGCCACTTAACCTTTCTGCAAAAAAACTGAGCATTGCTTTTTAGAGTATTGCCACAATCCCATACATTCATTTAAAACCAGTTCACTCATTATTTGCGTTTTTATAATTTGCCTTCCCTGTTTGCCAGCCTATTTGGATTTTTAGTTTACACTTTGTTTGCATCTTTTTTTATAAAATCTTTTGCAATCATTGCGTATCACCATTTACTATCATACTGATCACCAAAGGATATAGAAAACATGGCAAATTACCAGTTAAGAAAGGAATTAATTTTGTGCAAATCTATTTTTTTGATTTCAGGAAATTAATTAGAATACTTCGCAGAAACATTTACATTTTTTTGGTTTGCTTTTTCTAAAGGTTGAAAAATAAACACATATTACAAGCTCCGATGTATACTGAAGAATGAAAGAAGCTAATGTTAACTTATTTTTTTGTTTTGTTATAGTAGATTGTCCATAAACAATTTTATTAAGTTTAATTTATGAACAGTTAATATGCCAAACTGGAGTTCCAGATAGCTTCTTGTACTCATAATTACAGTCTAAATCAACTCTGTTACCTGGTATCCAGCTGTGCATGAGTAGATATTCAGTCATATAGCATCAAGCTTTCAAAAACAAGAAGCCAAAAGACAAGGAAAATTGTTAAAAGGACATGGCTATCCATTGCACTGTTCAAGAATAATTACTCAAAAGGAGATTGATGACTATTGGCAAAAGTTCTGATGGTTATCTTCTATTATTAATTTCTAGATATTTATTAATAAATGTTGTCTGCTAGTAATGTTTCAAATATCTACTTGTAAACTTGTGGTGGTTGATCCTGGTTGGGCTTCGAGTGCCCACCAAGCTGCTCTATTGTTTCCCTCTCTCAAAAGGAAAGAGAGAAAAAGTGACAAGGACTTGTGGATCTGATGTCACCCAGTCATGATTACCCAAAACTTGATTATCAGTTAATAACAGTAGGAAAATGAGAAATCTAAAACCACTTTGCCCCCAAACCCATTCTCTCAGACATCTGGCACTTCTTGCACAGCTAAACACTTCCTTCCCGAAGAGGATGGCATAGTCTGACCAATCTGGAGGCCATTCTGTCCCCAGACAGAGCTCCCTTGTTGTGTGGGACCCTACCAGCTGGGCTAGGCCAAAATGCTAACAGATGTGTTACAACACTTGAACAGTAAAGGTGATGCTGAGCATCAAGCCCATGTCTTCATCCTGTATCGTTTGTAAGGACAGACATAACCATGAAATCTATGCCAGACCTTGGGAATAAAACATCTCTACACCCACCTTTGCCTATGGGTGCTGACTTCATGCCCACACCTTCTGTGGGTCCCTTGCTACAAATGGCCCCATTGCTGGAGAAATTCAGTTTCCTGGTGAGGACAGACTGCTGAGTTCCTCCCCAAAATAGTTGCTGGACTGTGTCCAGCTCACCCAAAACCCTGACCCCAAACAGAGAGCTTCAACAACCTTTTCATACAGCAAAATAATGAAATAAAGAAAGGATTCGATTGGTTCTAAACAGTAGTAAAAATATAAAGTAAGAATTATCATGGGGATTTCCGGGAAACACTGTAGTATCAAAAAACCCCATCAAACTGTACATTTATACAATACAATTATATTTCCCCAGAATGAGAAAGGAAGACTTCAGTGTCCTGTTTCTTATCTCACGGGAAAATTAACTGCAGGGTGAAATGATCTGTACAAAGCAATTATTCTGCACTTAATCCCTAGAAATCATTTGGAGACTCAGAATAATGACTTCCAAGCTCTTTGGCATTTGGCCACAATCCATGAAAATATAGCATAACTCTGGAGAAGCAGTATCCCCCCCTCATTATGCAACTTCAGAATTGTTAAAATCCTTTTCAAAACCCCTTCCCAGAGCAAAAGCCATTTGTGGAGTGATCTTCCAGAAATTCAGTTTTCAGGCCTGAAAAGAAACTACATCCTTATGTGTCTAAGGCCTTTGTTTCATATCTGCAAAGTTAAAAAAAAAAAAAAAATATTCTGGCAGAGTTTCCTCACAAATAGCAGATAGATTATTACATAATTGACATCCAAGCTCAGGCTTCTGGTGGGTAATTGAAGGATTTCTTGTCCTAGAGACCAAGTAATTTTTTATTACATGAAGATGTTTTAGGGCTACTCACTTTGCACCCTGGGCATTGCCAGTTGTGGCAACTTTCATCCCAATGTGTTATTTGTCAACTAATTCAAAATGGGTTTGGTGTGGATGTTTTTCCTCAGTGTCTTGAAGCAGAAAGCCAGACTTCAAAATAGTTTAGGACAGTCATAAACGTTCAAACTACATTCAGTGAAAGCCAATGAAGAATTAAGTATTCTGGGACTGATCCCTATCCTATTAAACCAGTGTGTGTTTTTATATATTGATTTGAATTCACAAGTCAAAACTGCGAAGATTTATTTTAAATTTAAAACAGGAGGAAAGTTATTTATAGTAAGAACAAGAGGGAATTATAGTTGGAAAAAACCCTCTTAGTTTCCCTCTTAGTTCTTTGATTCATTGATTGCCTTCCAGAGAGATATGACATGCTTTTACTTTACCATTTCAGAAAATCATATAATTTTTGTCAGAGTATGATGAAAACTTCAACCCTCTAGCTAAAAAATTTTGATAGATGTCAGAAATAGACATTTACTATTAAATATAATTTTTAAATGCTGTAATGATCGGCCTAAAAAAAATTAATTCTATGCACCAATAAAATCAGACTCTAGCTGATCTCTGAAATTAACTATAACTTACTAAAAGAAAAATCTGTTTTAAGGTAAAACAGAAGAAAGACTGGAACGATTAATCTGGAATGTGCTGGATGGCAATCCTGATACTAAGTTGCTTTTAGATCCATAAAATGTTTCTCCATGCTTCTAGAAATTGTGGTGTTGGGCTGAATTTATGGCCTTTGTGCAACTAAAACACCAATGCCCTTGACTCTCCTGGAGTGGCTATTTTGGCTTCAAGGGAACACTATAGCTTACATTTCTTTAAAGCTTATGGCTTATATTTACACTACATGTAAGGGATCAATTAACATTGTTGTGATAAAGGTATTCTAATAATATTAAGATTAAAAGATTAGGCTATCTTATTATTTTTTTTATTTATTTTGCTGTATTATGTAAAGGCAAGGTCTACTACCAAAAATATAATTCATGAGTGCACCTGAATTTGTTTTCTGATAAATCTACCAATGAGGATAAGAATCAATACTCATAACTTGCAGGCTATGGACAGTTTTACCCCTTCCCTCCAAGATACCTACAGACTATTTCAGACACGTCTTTCACAACAATTTTCATTAAAAACAAACAAAATAATGTTAAAGTTTTAAGAGTTAAGAGTCACTTTGCCTTTGTTTTCAAGGTCACCTTTATTTATTTTGTTCCCTCAGTCAGAACATTGTCTAACTCTTCATTTTGGGGAATGGCATTACAGCCTTTCACCAGGGCACCCTCCTCCATATCATGAGTGACACATCTGCAGACCACACAGGTTAATAAATATTGGTTTAGCACCTCAAACTTCCCAGATGTGTGGGAGCACAGAAAATGAAGCACAACAAAAAGGCCTGCTCTGTGCAGGAAAGGGAGTAAAGATTATCTTTCTTGGGAGGCCCTGAACAGAAGTAGAGCTGTCTAGAGGGAGATAATGTCAAAAACACAGGAGTTTTCTTCAGGGCTTGGATGTAACTGGTAGAAGATTTTCAAGATCTGAAATTCAGACAGGTTATTCATGTGGCAGTTAGATAATTAGCTCATACTTGTGCACAAACTTGAAATGGTGCTTTTTATTACCTACTAGTAATACTTTTCTTCTAGGAAAACAGATTTGAACAGAAAATCTTTCATAGAAATAACATATTCAAATAGAATGTGTCCTGACTTCCATGTGCCTATGAGACAATTTGCCAGTAATTCTTAAATCTCACTGTCTCTATATGAAAAACAATTTATTGAACAGAAGTTGATTTAAGGGTGTCTTTTACATGTGACAAATTTATCAAGTCCATGTTTTCACATTAAACATAAATTATCTGTAAAGTTCTGATTATTCATTCAAGCTGCCATTGTCAGTTTATTATATTCCTGTTGGGTTGCTTGTGTAGCAATTTTTTTTCTTTTCTGTGGTTTGTTGTCTATGTTGATGGAAAATCCGAAAACATTCATTAGCATGGGAAGTAATACTGGTAACTTACTTTGAAGACATGACATATTCTATAATATGTCCCATTTTGATTCACAGATAAAACAGCTCTATTGTAAAATTTCTGTGTGTAGAGGGGGGGATTTGAAGACAATTTAAAATGCAGAATATTATTTTGTCTATGTCAGCATTTGTTGAAGTTCAGCTGTGGCATTTTGGTCTCTATAGGGCTAAATCAGGAGTGGTCTATCCTGATATCCTTAGGAAAGTTAAATAAATGTATTTCTTTCCTAGGGCAATCATGTCAAATCATATTTAGAACCATGCACACATAACTGTCTTTAACATAAATGCTAGTAATTTTTCATGAGCCCTACATACAGTTACAGGTTAAAATATTAAAATAATGCTTCAAGTGAAGTGATAGGCTGAGCTGTAAGTAAAGAAGAGGCAAATGATAATATGTAAATATATACAAGAAAAACAAACCTTCTTGAGGTCACCAAGATTTCTATCAGGCAAATAGATTTGGAAAATAAATTTCAAGGTCATTTGTCTGGAAATCAATCATTGCCATAATGCAGACTACCTACTGCTCACTGATGGAGGTTTATCTTTCTGTTTTCCCTGACTCTTTCAAGGTTAAAATGCTCTTTATTATTTATCAAGCACAGGAAGCAAAGACTATCAATAATGTTTTTTTCTGTGTTGGCATAAAATGTGTTTGGGGTGCACAATTAGAAGATCAATCACCAATTCATGTGTCAGGGGACAGGTTGCCTGTTTCTTGCCTTTTTTGTCCCCTACTTCTGTTCCTCCATATTTTTGTTATGGTCAGATCACATCTAGGGCCCAATGGGATTCCAACCTCAATGTAATTGGAAGTAAAATGAAGCACACAGTAGGAAAAAGACCAGTAATAAATTTTGGCCAACCTTCACCTTACTTTCCTTCAAATTTCCAATTAAATGTGTAGCTACAAAACATAGAAAGGTATATTGCCTTTGAAGCAAATCGTGGAATGTTTCCTTCAGCATTAAAATCTTTCTAGAAAATGTCTTTTTCAGTAGAGATCCACTGAAAGAAACTTATATCTAATGTGATGGTTTTAGGTTATGCAAAGGATGCTATTGATGCTTTAAATAGAAAGAAAAGACTGTTGTATTCCATCCTAGCAATTCTACAGACAACACATTTTCAACAATATAGTCCAGCTTTATGGCAAGTGTATAGACTACACAGCTAATTCAGAAAAAAGAAAGTACATTGATTAGCCTAAACTTGAAAGTATTTATACAGTTTGTCAATGTGAATCTAAACAGTATGACCGATTCTTTGGTTTATTACATCACTGTGGTTGAGGACTTGCTGCACAAAGAAATAGGCTAGTTCATGTCAGAAATTAAGACACAAAGCATTCAACTGTTTGGGAACTTCATGTGGTGACTATATAGATGATTCCCAGTTCTCTGTTCCTCTCATATTTTGATGTAACTTCTTTCATTAAAACAAAGATTAGTGCAAAGAGAAAAGATGATGCCTTGATTCCTCTACGATTAATTAATTTTGCTATGGATTTCAATATCTTTGAAATAATGTTTTCTTAGTGATTTCCAGTTTGGAATGTTTTGTCCTGTTCCAATCTAACTTTTATTGCTGGATTTATCTGGTAAAACTTGCACTCCTCTGAAGATATCTGAGATTTGCATCTTATCCCTGTATGGACAGATTTTTGCTAGCCTAGTTTCCCTCGAAGCTGGATGTTACTGTGTGTGATTTCTAAAATCATATCCTCTTTTTTGAAATTGTCTTTTTTAAAGTTTAAACCAAAAAAACAGATGTGTCTGCAAGCTTTCCTGAAGTTGAACTGCGATGATTCAAAAAGAAGCCCCAGATGACTTATAGTAATCCAACAACACTAATAGGATACAGGATACTTGACCTGTGTTTGAATTTCTCTGCTGGCATATTGAATTCATGATCACCCTTCCCTGGAGCTGGAAAAGGAACTTCCTTCTTCTATGTGTTATAGGCTGATGGTATCAACATATGAAGAAGAAAAGCCAAGACTGCAAGAAATCAAATGGGGCTTAGCATTGTAAGATCCAGCTTTAGAAGGACAGTTAAACAGGAAGAAAATCTGGATATATGTTGAGCATCTACATTTTAAATATTTTTATTTTTAAAAGGATTTTTATATATGAGATTGCCATGCAGAAATTTCTAGATTCTTTGGAAGAAAATGAAATATTCACATATAAAGAAATTATTAAAGCAGATGTGGCTACTTGTTTCTAAGAATTATTATGCTTTTGTTTAAATATAATTTTTCATATGTTTTAAACTCTTCTGAAACTTAAATTCATTACAGAAGGCTTCTTAGATTCTTTAATGATTGTACATTTAGATTTCATTAGTAGAAGAAACTTCTTGCATAAGATCCAAAATCTCTCTGATATTTTCATAGTGTAACTGGAAAAATTGCAACTGCTTCCATTGCTACTTTTTAAATTATAATTTTGGCATCAAATGCATTAATACTGTATATGCTATCAAAGACATATATTTTCTAGAGAGTTAAAACTTGAAAATCAATAAATCTAATTAAGAACTTCAGGTTTCTGGAATTCTCATCAAGGCTACTTCCTGTACAATAAACAATAAAAAATAAGTAAAACCAATCTGAAATAAGAGATTAAAAAAAAATTTTAAAAATTAAAGATGAACTAAAAAGTGCCAGATCCTTCAAGTAAATAGTTATCAAAGAACTGTGGCAAGAAAGTCTTTCTGATTTGGCATATATTCATACTATGAAGGTATTTTGTAGGTTTGTTAAAGTAGAAATTTTCAACCTTTACATACACAATGAACAAGAAAGAGTTTAAATCTAGGGTAGTATGTAATTCAGCTTAACTGCACATTTGTAAAGTCACTGAACCCAGTCTGGATGAGGGATAATAAGAAGTATATTTTCATTCATTCTGTAATAGTTTATTAATTTTCCACCATCAAAAGACACTTCAAACATACAGTACAGATCCAGGACACAATACTACTATTAAAATCCCTATTAAGCCTTAACACCTAAACCATCACAAATACATATTTCTCGGCATCTACTGTGGTGAAAATAAGGACTATTGTTATGAAGGTCCAAGTCGTCAAGAAATTAAAAAGTATGGAGACAACAGTATAAATTGTATGTAATTCAAAGATGCTGCAATACTTCTGAGAGATGGCTGAATGTAAGATCAGAAATAGCAGCTGTGATTTCCTGGTTTCTCTTGCTTCCTGTAATTTCTTATGTTAATCGAAAAACACACTAAGAATTTGTCATTAAATCCAAGTGTTCAGAGCTACTGTTGGTCTACTGACCTATATATGTGTCCTTATTATCAATGAAATTATTTACACCACTGTCCACTCGTCTTCAGTATTTTTAAAGGTGGTAAAAGAAATGCACACAAGTTTCTGAGGACAATGTGGCTCACCAGTCTTCATTCACACTATATTTTGCAAGGAACTAAAGCTGCCAAGCTTCTATATTTACAGGTACAAATGTTTGTGCATCTGGGCTCTTGCACATGTGTAGGAGTGCACCAGCTGTTCCCTTCCTCTGCATAATTTTCTCCTTTCCATTTTACCTTGTAAAGTAAGGTTTCCTAAGGCAGCTTATAAAAAATTTGGGATCAGATGAGCATGAACTTTATCACCTAGCTCAGAAATTAGTCTCTCAAATACACGTAGATTTGCCATTCACTGTAAAAATGCTAGGATTTTCCTTTGATTCTGTTGATTGCTTAGTGAGGCAGTAAGAGAGCAAGAACAAGTGAAGAATGATCTGGAAATCACATCAAATATGGAGTGGGTTAAATTGTTGGTATGGGCCTAGGGGATGATTGAAGTAGAAACAGAAGCATGGTTAAAAACATCTGACATAGCCAAGAGCAGAGGATCAGAGCTGTGAAGCTGGAGACGATAATGATGGATACTGGGATAGTCACAAAGTGAAAGAGGAAGCCAAAAAACTAAATGGATACACTGTACTTGAAATAAATGTCTTCTAGAGGCTTGCTGTTTTGTAAAAGTTAAAAAATGGGGCAAAACAGTGTTATCAACTTTGCAGTATATTCATATTCTCAATTATGGCCCACCACTACCTCAATGTATTTAATTACCTTTCCTCCAAAGAATTTAAGGAACTTTTTGGTGCTTTGAGGTGCTTTTGTTGTTTTTTTTCTGTTTTGTTTTATTGGACTTTGATTTTTGTTTTGTTGGGTTTTTTTCCCCCGTTTTGTTTTTATGTGCGTTTTTTTTTTTTTTTTCTTTGGAATTACTAGGTATTACTTACAAGGTATCCCTTTTCTCCAAGACAGGCCATAAAATGAATGGTCTTCCATAAGAACCTGCTCAACTCACTATTTAGGTAAAAGCAAGTATGAAGAAGAAAGATTTCTACTGTGTTCTCAATATTATTGAATCTGGATTTCTACTGGACTAAGTGGAGAACAAAAAGACTCAATATTAACTCACCATGAGGTACAAATTTTTCAGGGACCTTTTCACTCTTGTTGCAGAGGCACTTGACTGATAGCCTAGAGCAAGTCCAAATCCTAAATGACTTTTCAAAGCAGAGCTGATTCCTCCAGTTGCACTGGAAATGATCTGATTGCTTATGTAAACTTTTGGGCACAGAGAACATGTGCCCTGTACTGCTCCTACTAAGCAGGAAGCCATACTCTTCTAGAAGAAACTTCTGAGTGTTTTTAGATGAGAGAATTTTTGCTATCCTAATTAGAGCAGAAAGACGCAAAGCAGTAACTATGAAAGATTCACATGGTAAAATAACAATTCCAAAATCCTTAGTTTCCTAGGAAAGGAAGAAAAGTCACACAGGTTTTTTTTTTTCCCCACTAACTTCTCCTCTTCAGATATTTTTCTCCTCTTCTCTTGAAAGACTCTTGTTGTCTCCAGATTTTTACTGATGATTGCTCACAGAAAATACTTACTCTTCTCTATACAGATATAGGTTATGTCTCTCAGATAAGTAGTTGATTTTTCCATTTCCATCAGCATCAATTAATTCTTACTATGACATAATATTAAATATTCTTAAATCCAAATTGTACTCTTCAGTAAGCAGTTTGAAAAACATAATACATTTGAATACATATTTTATGGGGAAAATTGACATAGAATACTCTCCAGCCTTGACAAAAAAATAGTTGCATTTTCATTTCTTTTCATATAAGCGTGCATTTATTTTCCCTGTTACCTTCTCATATTTTTCATTCTTTCCCAGTCTTTCATATCTGCCCATATCAGTAACACTGAAATCCCGTTTTAGTGAAGATTGCTTGAATTTTCCTACTGTCTATTATTGTGCTTGAGCTAGATTGTCAGGTAAAACCTCCATTATCCATATACTTCCACATGCTTCCTACAACTGGTAGGAACTCTTAAGAGTTTAAAGCATAAACATTTTAATTGATTTGTTTGTTTTATTTTCAAAATAAGTCATGAAATTCTTCAACACAGTCTACTCTGCACTTATTGAGTAACCATTCAAGCATACTACAGTGAGTGTCCATCCTCCTACATCTTCCAACTTCTTTTATTAATCCTTATGTGAATTTTATTTGTTAGCAATTCCAAAAGAGAATCATATTTTTCTTTCTCTTTCTCTTTCTCTCAGACACTCAGTAGGGATGACTTAAACTTCGAATCAAAATGAAGGAATTAGTAGGCCATAGTAATGCAGCACAACAGGAAATTATAACATAAGCAGTTGAAATTGTCGAAAAAAATGCCAGCAAGCAGAATGCAATTATTTAGGCAAACTGGGAAGTGTCCAGTTCCACTGGACATATTGGCCACTGAAGCCTATGTGCAAACTACTGGAATCCTTACATAAAAGATTAAGCATAGGAGTAATCGTGCTTAGTATTCCTGTCATATTTTCGTCTTCATAACACAAAGTAAATTAACTAGCCATTATTAATTTTCCCAAACTGTTCAATGCAATTATTTACAAACCTGATCTATAAGATCACTTCAAACACCCATTTTTCTCCTCATCACTGTCCTCAAAAATCTACTAAAGCTTACAAGATTTTACTTTAATCTTGGAAATTAGAGTTATTCTTTTTCTGTATTCTGAAATTTTGGACACAAAATCAGTATGAAATCTCTAATTTCCAGACAATTTAACCCCTCAAATAAAAAATTAGCTCTTTCAAATTTCTAACATAAAATATTTCATTTAGACCTAAAATTCCATCTAAGAGGCCATGTTCAAAAGTTCCTGTTTCAGTGCCTTTTCTCCAGGATTTCTGAGATGTAGGGATGAACCACATTTTGGTTGTCCCCATGGAGAGCAAAGTCCAGATATCAAAAAACCTTACTGGTGCTATTGTAACTCTGCTGAAACTCAACTCAGTTTCAAGCCCTTGCAACTGCTGTCTCTGACTACAGGGTAATGCCAAGGCACAAGGGACTCTCTAGCAGTTCTTTTATCTCCAGTCTTCCCCATTATCAAGTGTAGCTGCCTTATCCTGGATTCAGAATCCCAATCATGATTCAGCATGCAGGAAATGTGAGCAATCAGGAACAATGGCTCATGAGCACGCTTGGAGGCTGAAATAAAATATAGATGCTCAGATTTGCAAGGAATCAAAAGACTCCAGGTCGATACTGAGAAAGTTGGAAAGGTGACTTTCCAGGTCCAGCACCAGATGTAGAAAGAATTTCCTACACTGGACCCATAAATTTACAGGGCTACTCAGAGCTGAATGTCCTTTACCCCTGTCCCAGGGCTTGCATTCTACAGACAAGCCGGACTACACATCGAAGGAGCATCATTCTCTGAGAGTAAATTTGTCTCAGAAAAATTCTGACCAACTATAATTTTACCTGAGCTCACTTAAGTTCTATCAAGAACTAATTCACAATATCAAAAAGCCAGAATCTTTCTGGGATACATCACTATAAGACTTGTTATCCACATTTTGCAGGAGACACTACTCAAGGAGGAGTTTGTAAAATTATTATCCATGTATGCATCTTTCTAAGCTGTACAAATTGATCTCTAGAGCTTCCCATAAAATGCTCAAGTGCAAAGAGCTAAAAACATGAAAGAGTAGATGGAGATTAAGTAATATACTCCATTAGTATCATGAGATAGAGAAGGAATAACATTAGTTTTTTATTAGTTGGTTACTATTTGTACAGTTCTTTGAATATATAACATGCTCCATATAAGCATTAAATTATTATTAAAATTAGGCTGTCAAATCTCTCAGTGTTGTACTTGTCTCAGTAGTTGAGTACTAAGAAAATGAATACATGCCTAAGAGGATGAGCACTAGATCAGTCAAATCAAATCAAATCAAATCAAATCAAATCAAAGCAAATCAAATCAAGACAACACCTTTAAGAAGCATTGCTGGATCTATTTGCAGATGGCAGTAATGCTTTCACACCTGCTGCTGTAATATTCATTGAAGCACTTTCTTCTAACTTATTTTTGACTTTTTGGCAGTATGAATGGACCAACATTTACCCTACTGTATTTTAATTTTGATGCTATACTCTTGAGCTGTTTCATTTCTATCTATTCTTTATCAACATCTTATTATTACAAGCTTTGTTGCAAGTAATGAGATCTTCATTCTACCACTGTGTTAGAGTGAATTCTTACTGCAATTTTGTGCTGATATCCTGATTGTTCAGACTATGTTTGGCCTACCTCATATGAGCATCAGATGCAAATTAGAAGTCTGCCTTTTTAAGATGGCTTACAGATACTGATCTCTGAGTTAAATTTCATATAGTATATACAATTTATATGTGTATGCACATTTATATTCATATCAGTGCAATGTTGTTAATGCAGTATAATTATACTTGCAAGGTTACTTGACTAGTGCTTTGCAGAATCAAATGAGGTTCCTTTCATAGAGTACCTGGCTAATCTAATCTAAGAATCAGAAGTGATGTCCTTTTAGATGTAGGGT
>VRYO01001463.1:24925629-24971835 GCA_009812075.1 Sialia sialis
AAAAAAAAAAAAAGAAAGAAACCCTAGAAACTAAAAAAAACCAAACCCTTTTGAAAGATCTGTGAGAGAACTCGTGAAAGAATTTTGAGGTTAATGCTGATGACTTTATAGTGCTTGATTTCCACCAGTGCAGGGTAAAGCATTGTTTCTTATGCCTCATGTAAGTATGAATGGGATTGTAACAAAACAACCTGGCTTCATCATCATCTTTTCCTCCTATATGAAATAACTCACAGGACCACAGATTTTGACCACTCAGTTTGAAAGAATTGTATATCCTTGTTCCTTTGAACTGTGACATCATCCTACAGAGTTCAGAATGCTGCAGTCATCTTTTCTCTTTGGTATCTTTGTATATTATCTGAGTGGAAGGTGATATTTAGCTAAATGACTTACTGAAAAAACTTGATTTTGCTTCACTTCCAGTAATGTATCACATAGTAGATAAGAAAGAAGTGGAATATGTATATAATTGCTTAGCAAAATTATTTACCACTAATATTTAGGGCTGCATGCAATAGGAAAGCCAAAAGGAGTCCTCCTGCTAAGGAAAGAAACAGCCTTAAACAAAACCTTTTCTCTAATGTGAGAGACAGGATTGACACTTTTGCTCATAATTTCTGAATGAAATGTTAGCAGCAACTAAATCCATGGACATGGATTCACATGCCCTGTGGGTGTGAATCTGCAGCCTAGGATTAATTGGGTGACTTTTACAAAGTGTAGACTTTTGTAAATGAGCCAAGTTTCTAAGTTAATTTGGAATTTCTGATAAGTATCAGGCTAATGTATTGGAAGATTGTTTTTTCACTTCCTGCTAATTCTGCTTCAAGCTTGCTTGGGCAGGAGCAGCATCCAGGGACTTGTATTTGTTCATGCCCTTGTCTTTAGCCTGCCCTACAGCCTGTCAAGGACTGGCAGAAAGCATTGCTCTGGCTAATGTCTGCTGTTATGCACTGGCCTCATTATAGTCTGACTTGGAAGAACTACTCTGTAATTCATATAAATAAGATTTTTTTGTTGAGGCCAGTGCACTGAGAGAAGCATGCTCTGTATGCCTGTCACTCATAAACTAATTCATACATATCATGTGTCCTAGTAATATTTTGTACAGATTTATTGAATTATTTTATAGTCTCTGTTGCTTTTCTAAGGCTGTTTCACAGCAACAAAATCCAAGTTCTCTGCACTTATTTCCAGATATCTTTAACTATATGGATCTATATATTTGTGCTATAATGACTGAAGTATCAGTGAAACTTAAACATTGAAAAAGGAGTTCATTTGCATCTGGACCTGCTAATTAGTTTTCCATTCAGCTTCAGAATAGTGAGGACTCATGTTAAAATGAACTCCTTTGTAAAACGAGACTGAAATTCTCAAAACTCCCTCTCCAATGGTTAGAAGAAACCAAGGCAATTGATTTATTCAGACTTTGCAACACATTTTTAAACCATTAAATTAAAGAAAACGATTCTGTCCCTCAGTCTCCATCTGAGCATCTGATGTAAAAAAACCCAAAATGTGTCCTAGACATGATAAACTTGACCTCAACCTGTTCCTATGTATCAAATCTAAGAGTTCTTGTGCTCAACATTATCTCCTCTGGACTCAGAAACTAAGAGTTGGCCTCAGGTGACCTACTAGAAAAACTTCAGTAATGTTGCATACACATTCTATTTATTGAAAGGAAGGAACATTAGCAGTTGGTACTAATACTCTATTTAGGAGGACTGCAGTTGAGAGGACGTTGTAATGAGATTGGCGTTTTACATGAGGAATTGGTACTACTTTCCTAAAATGCACCAGTGGTCTCCAAGTTATATTTGTGCTTCAGAGATAAGCCAAATGCCATTATTCTGTCCTGCAGCAGTTTGTATTTTTAGAAAAGATGAAATAACCAACACTTGCATTTTTTACATCTGTGATATGAACCAATAACCCCATGAAATTGGATGAGCACTAACCTTCTGTGAAAAACGATTAGCCCTATGTTCTAAGATAAAAATAATAAAATATGAAAACTTTTTGAAGGGCAAGAATTGCTCCTCCTGAACTGCGAATTAGATTTCTTTGTGGAATTACCAGGAAGTTTTGTTTTTTTTCTAGAAAAATGTGAAGCAGCACGTAACACTATTTATTAAGATTTAATGAAGTGCATGGAAAAGCTTGACTCTAAGATACATTTCTCAAATACAATGTGGTAGCTGGGATTTCTCTTCATGCCTTTCATCTTGATCTTCAAAACTGCTGTGAATGCATGCAAAGTAGAATATGCTAGCATTGCCACCAGGAAGACATTAGGCACAAAAGAACTTAGTTAATTCATTTCAAGTTTTGCTTAACCCCATAAAATCTTTAATATAAAATATTTTCAATTCTATTCCAGGAATAAATAATTATATCTTTTTAAACTCAAAGAACATATTTGCTACAGACTACTTTGGAATTTTCTAAGTAGAAGCATGAAATGTATCCTTAAATCACATTTATACGTAGATTTTTTCAATTATTATTTGTTTTTTCATAGTATATTTTCCTGGTTTTGTCATGTGTAATTAAAAAAAAAACAACCTGTAATTTTAAGGTCTTGATTCTACTAATTTAATCAGAGTTAAATATACCTTCTTAGAAAAACTAAAGAACATAATTACAGATAAAATTATTAGAAAGGAAAAAGCTAACATTTTCAAAAAGCAGCTACATGATTTTGGGACTGAAATTCCATGTCAGAAATTATTGGTGAATCTGGGGATTGTTTACATTTCATTCAACATCAACAGAATTTAAGCAATTAAATGCTTACCTTCTTTTTGATATTTTTATATATGCTTTAGGAAAAAGAATAAATTACAGGAAAAGGAAGACTCACTGATCTATTTTTCATAAATTATTTGTTAGACGGCCTGAAAACAGAAGGCTGTTGGGTAAAAGATATTACTAATTTGGAACATACATAAAGCATGAGGCAAGAAGAAACAGTAGAAAATTTAAATGTTGGAAGCAGAAATGGCATGCTAAGGGGGAAAAGAAGACTGGAAGTCCCGCTGGAAATTCCTAGTGTCCCATGTTGGGAAAGCTACCGTGGCAGCCTCTTGGTAGATTGATGGACTTTCCTGGGATCTCTCCCAATGTCTGGCACCTTTGTATCACTTAAGAGACCCAAGGCAGATGGGTCTTGCCTGGTGGAGTCCCAGAGGTTTTCCTGTCTCACCTCTGTGAGGGAAGGATGCTTTATATGCCTCTTGTTTTGAGACAAGGTCAAACACCCTGACAGATTTCCACTCATCCAAATCTTTATGGATCTGTGTGTATGCATCTGTTTCAAATCCAAGACACTTCAGAATCCAGTTATCTCCCTCTTTCCCTCAACTCTTATCCCTACCTGAAAGCTTTTCTGATAAGTAAATTTATTTTTCCCATATATCCAATGTTACTGGTACCATGACCCTGATGAGAGTACTCGAAAACACCAGTAGGTTTAAATTCTAATTAAAGAAGCTGGAAAATAGAAACAAGCCTGATATCCAGATACAAAATATAAAATTGTCTGGGGATAGCAAAATGGAAGTGCTTTGATAACAACCTTCCATTAGGAACTTATAACGATCATTCCAATAGGACACAGTTTGCCCTTGAGTTTCAATTCTCTAGGCTAGAAATAGAATAGTGAATGAGTTAATGTGCTCCAAACTGAAGGAGATGACAGATGTTTTCAAACAGAGGATGGATAGAGGGAATGGGAGAAAGTTCTTACACAGCTGCACTGGTTTCATCTTTCTATTGAGTCCAATGATTTTATTTAATGACTGGCATCCTATTACTCTCAAATTAAATCAGGTATTTAACCCTGAATACTTCTGGACAGAGAATCTATAAATGATCTTAAGGCAACTTAGTAAAACTACTTATAATAATGCTACCATTAAAGACATAATGTCTTATGTTGTACTTGACAGTGTTCTTTTATTTGCTCTTTGGCCCTTCTGACTGTATAGCCTGCATGATTTGTCCATTTAGTAAGCCCATAATTACATAGGAGTGAAAAACTACACAGAGACATCCAAGCCAAACACATCAGACATAGCTTGTATTCCAAAGGAAAACAACCTCGGCTTTGCTAAATTCTCTTTATGACCATATACACTGTTCCTCTCATTAACTTTAGTGGTATAGTACATTAATGGCACTGGACAGTTTCTGATATCTTAATATATATGGATGGTCAAAGCTAGTTGAATATGATAGAACATTGACTTGGACAAAACTTTGATTTGGATATGTCTAGAATTTGTCCTTTATGTGATCTCCTCTAGACAAGCTCTAATATTGGCTCTTAAACTGCAAAAGGTAAGTTTCATTGGAATATAAACTTTAAAGGAGACAAAATTTAGAGTGACTCTCTGCCTAGCAATAAAAAGTTTATTGAGTTATTCCTTGAAAGAATGTCCTTGGCGTATAGTCTTGGTCTGAAATAGTTCAGAGTTATCTGGGGCTATTGCAAATTTAGCTTATTTCTTTGTTGTCTTCTGCTGCCTCCATGGTCAGGATACTTGATTCTTGTTCCTTTCTACCTTTTTTCTTCCCTCTCTCTTTGAGGGAAAGGTTTCCAGTCTGCAGGATGCAGAAGGGAAAAGAAAACAAGGTGATCACAGAGAGAGCCTGAGAAACTTCAGCTCAGACATGCTTGTGATCCATCTCCCCTTCTCTTTTATCTTTACAGAAGAGCTGACATCAGAAGAGAAAAGGCCTGAACATTCATTGTTTGGAATTATCCAAACAGTGTGGACACACAATGTTAGCACAGCCTGGACCCTACAAACTTGCCATTGACTTAATAAATCAGCCAGGAGCTCTGTGCCAAGATCATACCCTCATCGTGAAGAGGGAGAATAGCACTAGTGTTAGAGGCAAAAATGTGGAAGTCACTGTATCACATCTGCCTTACCACTTTACATATGTTGGTTTTTTTCTTCTAGTCAGGATTATTAAAAGGATCGTGCTTTGTATATCATGAAGATGGAAAAATATTAGAAAAACAATCATGAGAACATGTCTGCATATCTTAGAAAAGAGATAAAAAATTCCTGAACTACTTTATTTAATTCACTAGATAATAAAGTATATCAACACATTTTGGATATTAAACTAAATATTATTTGTTTAAATTAATAGTCTGAAAGCACCTGTTAACCAACAATGCTTATGATTTTACCATTCTATTTGAATCAATGTTTATGGAAATAAAACATATTTCATTTGATGTGGACCATCTTCTATGATTTGGAATAGAGCAGGAAAATGTATTTATATGAAACAAACAATATTGCAGTCATTAATCAGAATCAAGTCCCTGCTGTGCTAGGCACATATCAAGCTGACATGGGAGACATTATTTATTTACCACAGAGGGAAATTCACTTCTGCATAGAAATTAAAGGTCTATATATAATCTAAAGCCCACATAAATCTACCAGTTTTACGTTGATTTTCCAAATATGGTAACATCTTTTTCATAAAGAAAACAAGATTACACAGGAGAAAAATTACATTTTTTTTCCAAGTTGCGTTTCTCTTTTATTGCATACAAGATTTAGAACAAGTTTATGTACCTAAGTGCCATTTATAATGTTCAGTGTGGCAATAGTAACTGAAATTTTATCATCTTAGCTCTACTAAGGTTCTCAAGAAGAACACAAGTCCTTTTTCTGAAAACTTGATAGCTGGCTCTGAAATAAATGTGAGAAACCATTTATGAGCTAGGATATATCTAAATCCTCATGTTTCAATGATTGCACTGTGCTAGTGAAAAGGCAAAACAGTTTGAACAAACAATGAATAGCTCAGTTCCCAACACAAACAGAACAAGAGGTGTGTAAAGCATTTCATTTTAGATGTTTTTCTCCCATAAAAAGAATCCGATCTCTACCTTTAGGTTGTAAAATCAGTCATTCTGGATCCTGCATCTTCATAAAATTTATGACTTGAAAAATGGAGAACTGAATAAGTCATTGGAGGGTTTCTTGCAATGCAAGAATATGACTCTCATAATGTAACTCTTTCACACCAAGTCTAACCGCTGTGCCACAATGCAAAGTGTGATGCATAGAAATTACTTGGGTGCCACAGATAAATGACAGTAATTTCACGAATATAAGCCACACCTTTTTCATTGAAGAATTCATCCTACCCCAGTAGTGCGGCTTATATTCAGGTGCGGTTTATTTATGGAAAATTTCCGGTGAAAGGCCAGACCGGAAGTGTGAGCTGACTGGTGAGAGAGCTGCCGCAGGCCACCCCGGACCACGGGCGCTGTGGGACCCGAGGCAGTGCAGCTCGGGGCGGCCCATGGCAGCACGTGGCAGCAAGGCAGCGCCTCTCAGGGCAGCCCGTGGTGGCGTGGTTCGGCACCACCCGTGATGGCGCGGCGCAGCGGTTGGGGGCTGCCCAGGACAGCGCGGCTCGGAGCCGCCCGGGACGGGTTGGCGCAGCGGCTTGGGCTGCCTGTGATGGCATGGCGGTACAGCTCGGAGCCGCCCGCGACGCAGCGGCTTGGAGCTGCCCGGACAGCATGGCTCGGCACTACCCGTGACGGCATGGCGGAGTGGCTGGGGGCTGCCCGCAGCGGAGCGGCTCTGGGCAGCCCGTGACGGTACGGCTTGGGGCCCTGCGTGGCAGCAAGGCAGTGCGGCTTAGGGCTGCTCACAGCGGTGAGGCTCCGGGCAGCCTGCTGGCTGCCTGCGGCACCATAGCGGCATGGCTCGAGGCTGCACGCGGCACCAGGAGCAGCCACCGCAGCTGAGTAGGTGGGGACCTGGAGCTGGTTTCCCTCTGCGCGGAGGTGGAGGGCAGCCGGTGGCCGGCTTCGAGTGCACAGCAAGGGGGCGAGCCACCGGCTTCGCACGGTGTGGAGAGCCGCTGCCGCTGCTGAGCGGGCGGGGCACCATGGCAGCCAGCGCGGGTGGGGGGAGTACCAGGCCACACAGCATGGGGAGGGCGCCTGTGGCTGCGTTTAAATGCTTCGCCAGTTTGTGAAAACTGTTTGCACATTGAGCAACTTGACAGCAAACCCTGCACTGGCTTGATTCTGTTACTAACTCGTTACTTTGTTGTACATGTGTCCACGCTTTAAAAAAAAAAAAAAAAGTGCGGCTTATATTCGGGTGCTGCTTATATATGGACAAATCTCGTGGTTGTCCTGGTTACCCGGAAGTACAGCTTATATTCAGGTGCGGCTTATAATCGTGAAATTACTGTAATATTTCTACCTCCATGCATATGCAATTTGTGTTTGCATATATACTAACATGGAAAAGATAAAAATAGGTAACTTACATATATTTTCTGTGACAAGTATCCTCAGTTCAACTGTTTGTATATTAGTGCTAAAAAGAAAGTGTTCCTGGAACAAGGTCTCTCTACCTTAGATTTCGGGAAAGCTCAAGTTTGGAACTAAGTGGTAAGTAAAAAAAATTCACATTTGTTCAAGAGGAATATTTCTTTACAACATCCTGCTCTGAGAATCAAAAGAGGGAGCTTTTTGAAGCTTTAGAGAGCTGTGAAATGTTCAGAGTTTAACCTGAGACAAATATACTAGCAGAGTGAAAATGAGGTGAGCAAGAGAAACAAGGACTATAGTTTCCATGTGACTTAGAAATTTGTCACTTCTATCTCAATGCCTTTTATGATTCATGACTACAGAATACAAGATAGCACTGCATATAGTAAAAGATTACAAAAAGAGGTTCTGAGGTGGATAAGCTACAAGCTATGTAAATCTTCCCCAAAAAAAGTATCAATAAAAATTTTATAACTTTGCACTTGTTTTCTATGCATGCAGAACACATACCTTTCAAACGTTTTATACATGGACATTTTTTGCATTGAAAAAGAATAACTCATGATTTTAACATTTTTAAATCTTGGTCTCTCCAGGAAGCAGAATGTTCTGAGTCTCTCTGAGAAGACGACAGTGCAGATTCTAATGGTATAAAATGTCCTGACTTTTTCCTGCAGCTCTGGAAGAGATAAGGTTTTAACACCAACAAAGATCTATTTGAACAGGAATAATATTTGGAAGGACATTCCTACAGTTTCTATACCTTTTAAAAGATACTACTCTGTTAATCGCATGGCAAAAAGTATTAGATTAAGGAAAAAACCCACCACAATTTTAAATTAAATTTTTGAAATTAAATACATTATTGTTACCTTTAATGCCATTCCATGTTCTTAAATATTGTTTTACCAAACTTTTTTCTGGAACTGATGAATAGCCCGTTTTTAGCGTATCTACCTCACTGTTTCCTAAGGATTGCATCCAGGAATGAAAGTTGTGAGGACAGTTGTGTTTCACTTGCAGAATACTGGTTTGTGTAGGTGAGATTTTAGAAAAGTAGGAAATATGATAACATAAAAAAATGAATTACCAAAGCTACAGATGTTTCCCACTTTCTTTACAAAGCACTGAATAAAATAGAGGTTTTTTTAGCCAGAAGCTCCCAAACATTAGCAACAACACTTAAACTACTTTTTGACAGGTAAAGTTCATTGTAAAAATCCACAAGAAACTAAGTAATGAAAAATATTACTAGTTCCAGTACCACACCAGAGATGCTGCTACCAGCACATCATAATTAAATGTTGGCCTTTGGCATTAATTTTGCATGTTATAACCAGATTCTGTAAAATGGAAAATAACTTAATATAAAAAAATTAGATATACTTTAAAGGAAGGAAAGAAGTGATCAATTACCACCAAGCTGATGTGGTTCCTGGAAGACAAATGCATAGCAGGAAAAAAAATTGAAAGTGATACTGTTATCCAAAATCCTGCATATAAAATGAGCATAAGAAACCAATTATATTCATCAGTTTCAAATTGCTTCCTTACACCTTTACCATACATACAGCTAAGAAATAGAACAGTAAATACAGCAACCTTTTCTCAGTGCTGCAATGTATTGTCTAATAATTGTCTAATTGAGGCAGTCTATCTTAGTACTATAAATGCTACATGTATTACAGGTATGTTAATAGAAAATATTTTCGTAAAGCTTTTTAGTATTATTAGTATTATTGTTGTATTCCAAGTTCTTGACCTGTGAACTTGCATAAGTGCTACAGTATTACTTTATTAATAGACCTTAAAGAAGGAAATAATTGGAGAAAAGTAATGAGGTTGTAGAGTCTCCCTCACTATCAATATTCATATGTATCTGGACACAATCCTATGCTATGTGCTCTGGGAAAATCCTGCTTGAGCAGGAAGGTTGGACCAGATGGTGACTGTGGTCCCTTCCAACCTGGCCCTGTGATTTAGTGACACACTTTAGACAAGATGCAAACATGTGAACATCATTCAAACAAGTAGTCCTTTCTCTTCTCCTTTGTCCTCAACAGTTTCTGAAGATAAAGCAATTGTCAGGATATGCTCATATGCACCTTTCCTATCTCTTGTTAATTATATTTGACTGAGTGATGAAGTTCCTGACATGGAAGGCATTGTGAGAAGACTCTTCTGACATTCAATAAGGGCATGGCTATAGAGTCATGGGCAGAAAGCCATCCTCACACATCCCCAGCAAGGAACCACCTAGCTCTGACTCCTACACTGTGCAGCCATCAGTGTGGGGCTCTGCTCTGACTGTGGCCCAGGGAGTCTGGACTTATTCTTGTGCTAATTAGCTGCTCAGCTTTAGCACAGGTTGGTATCTCCTGCTCCAGTAGGTCTGCCCAGATGGAGCTAGAAGATTGCTCACAAAACAGTATTCAGCTGCTCCAGTCAAGTCTCCTTAATGCTTCATAGTTAGTGAGACTGATAACATTTTCGGGGGAATCATGTAAAGCAAGAATGTAATACAGTTTTTCCAAATTTCATCCTACACACTCCACCCTGCTATGGAGGAATGAGCTTCCTGTGCAGCAATTTTTCATGTAATAAGGCAGAGTCAGAGCCCTAGTCAGTTCAAGACATGATTTCAGTTTTGGATTAACAATGCAGTCTTGTTTTTAATAAGCCTAAAGATACTGTGGAAGCCGTCACATATTTAACACAGCAATTTTCAGCCTATAAGTATAAAATGAACTTTGCTTCAACTGCTAACGTTTGCAGACAGAACCAGAAATTTGCCTTCCACAGGCAAATTTGCCTTTCCTTCAGCAAACTTCAAGTCCCAGTGTTTCCACTGTACAGCTTTGTGTTTAATTAAAATAAATTTGAAAACATCTTTTTTTTTGTGGTTGAAATGTCTGATTGGCAATGAACCAGCCACCCCACAGGTAATATAGTTGTGCAATATAGTAAAAAACAGTCTATGGGCATGCACAATCTGGCTCTGAGCTGATTGGATATCCTGTAACCAACATTACCACAAATGTCAACTTGGCTTAATAGGACTGAACTCTACTTGTTTAATTCTGGACCTGTGGCAGAGGGAGATGACCAAGTGCAAGGGCACCTAAGGAACCTGAATGGGCACATAATGGGACTCATCCACAGGTCCAGAGAGAACTGGCCGAAATGGCTAGGCCATTATCCACCATATCAGTCTCATCTTGGTGCCTTACAGCATCATGAATCAGATCATCCTGAAAGCTATGCTAAGGCACAGGGAAAATAAGGAGGTGACTGATGACAGCCAACATGGCTGCACTAAGGGACAATTATGCCTGATAAATTCAGTGGCCTTTTCTGATGTGATCACAGAAGTGATGAATCAGGGAAGAGTGACTAACCTTAACTGCCTGGAGTTGTGTAAGGTATTTGAGTATGTCCTAAATGATATCTTTGCTTCTTTCTAAACTGGAGAGACACAGACTTGATAGACTTGATGGAAAGGGTTGGATGTTCACACTCAAAGGGCTGCAGTGGATGCCCGAGTGGAAATCAGTGACAAGCGGCTTTCCTCAGGGACCAGTATTGGGAAAAATGTTGTTTTGTATATTTGTTGTCAACATGGACAGTGGGACTGGGCTCGCCCTCAGCAAATTTTAATTCAGCACCAATCTGTGTGGTGCTGTTCACAACACAGCGAATGGATGCATCCAGAGAAAACTTGACAGGCTTAAAAGGTAGGACTGTGTGAACCTTATGAAGTTCATCAAGGTCAAGCACCTTGATTCTGTGATTAATTAATGATCCAGATCACCTTCCCAGAGAAAAAAAAGAGCTGAAAATACAATCCTTATCTTCCACGTGGGAATGATTTAGAATTGCTGAAGTTAAAAACAATGTCCTGAATTGTATAGATCTACCTGCTTATTTTCTGTGAAAATTACAGAGCACCTGTGCATAAGAGGGCAATGTACCACACTTGTTGCTAACAAAAAAGCCCACATTCTGCATTAGCTCCGTGATTGATTGAACTAAACCTCCAGACAGGTTTCCATCATACATCATCTGCTACATGGTGAGGTTTAATTTATTGAAATGAGACTGAAAATATGCAAAAAAACCCCCAGATAAAATATGATAACAGCATATGACCTTGTAATTTATTCACTGAGAAATTTTAACTATTTAATTTAGAAAAATTTACACTGGAAATACTTTGTTAAACTGTGACTCAAAGTGCTACACAAACACTTACTTTATGCTCTAGTCATAATCTACATCAAAATATTTTACAGGTTATCACAGGTTAAATGAATTGTCCTTGCTGCATCTTAGGGAATTTTGTGATGCATATTTGTCTTTTACCCTGACACAAAAATAGATGCAATTGCAATTATTTATGTCAATAAATCTATGCTGAAGGTAAAGATAAAAACATTATTTATAGAATTTTGTGTAAATAAAAATGAGATTTATGCCAAAGAAAAGCAGATGTGTAAGTGCTTACCTGTCCCATCACCTGCTTTATGAGGGCTCCAAAGAGTTTTCTGTTGCTCATGAATTGTTCTGGAGATGCTAAACTTTTGACATGAATTTCATTCACAGAAAACAAGTATCCAATTTAGAGTTGCAGTATAGCACGAATGTCTGGCTCTTCAAATCCCTATACTGCACCAAGCATCAGGTAAGCACAGTACATTTCAGAGAAAAAAAGATTTCAACACTGGAGATTTTTCAGTCTAATTTGGACTGTTAGAGAACCTTGGTTTAAAAAAAGAGATATGAAGATAGGTAGGAGACTTGGAACTGGGAGCCAAATAAAACAGGTTAAAAAATACATATGGTGCAGCCCAAGGCTCCTTTTTCAGATGAATGAAGCATTGAATTCAAGAAGTGAAAGAAAAAATCAAAGAAGGATAAAATATAGAAAGATTAAATGTTGAAAAGTTAAATACTCTAGCTAAATAGTCTGCATGGACTGACATTTCAAAAAATGAAAGAGAAAGAAAAAGATTGTATCTATTGACAAGGCTGTGAACAATCTTCCTCCTAACCGTGGAAGTCTTTCTACTCATTTCAATGCACTGAACTTAAAAAAATGTAATGGAAAAGTGCCACTTCACTTTAATTAGCTATAAGCACTTTTGCTACAGTTTGATCTTAACATATCAAATAGACATTTCAGACTTTTTACCCTATAAGCCATATCTCCAGTTATACAATGTCAATTAACAACTCACTTTCAAAAAATGTGTTCATCTGTTTAGGAGCATTTTGCCAAAAGCACACATGGACAAATTATCCTCTTAGAGATATGACAATGGATGTTACTGCCTGGAGTCAAAGGACTAGAATAATAAAGAATAATGAACCAAAGATGCCAAGTTATATATTTCAGGTATAAAGCATCATAGAAATTAATAAGAAACAATGATTTAGTCTAGGCTGAGACCATCGGACATATACTATAACTTCCATGATTGCATTTTATTCTTCCAGTGAAGCTCAGGGACTATTGAGTAAATTCATTGGTTGACTGATTGAAGGTTTTGTTTCTCTCATACATTTCTAGAGACAAAATAAACTATGCCTGAAAATCTAACAAGTGTAATGTAAATTGATAACTGCTGCCTTTAATTCATCAGCTTTTATTTCTTTTTTTAAAAAAGCTTGGATAATTGCAGTACAAAGTAGGATTATATTGAATATTAACAAAATATTTTTAATTCTTGTTAAGCAAGATGAAAATTATCTCTAGAGACAAAATAATTAATGTATTCAGAGTTTATTCTGAGAGCTTTGAAAGGGAATACAGGCAACTCCTATTATTCTAGTAATAATTTTTGTATTAATGTCTCTGTAAACAACTTGAAATTCATGTAATTACCTCTTCAGTATTTGTACCTTTCATATAAATTTTCCACATTTGGAATATAAGTGAAAACAATAACAATCTACAATAACTTTATGAGCAGAAGGAAGGATAGGAGATAGTGAGATTACGTGACATGGGAACAAGGATAGCCTGCTGTTGCTGTCTCTTTGTGATCATTTTCCAAATTTAATGTTTGCCATTTAAAATGTTATAATCCAGATATACAAAATAATCTTATATAAAATAATATGACACAATAATCTTCCATTTATTTAATTTGTAATTTGGTTCTTATCATAATACAGGACAAGTAATGTTTCACAATGGAAAATTATCAGTTTTCAGAAAATCTCTTTTAATCTTATTTGGGAATTTCTACTCTGCAGAGCACCAATATTAAAGTGCTTTTAAAAATATACATCTCAAATTCTGAAAGTAGAGGTAAAGACAGTAATATCGGTTCTGAAGAGTCATAAAAGCTGGGGTTTGTGCTTCCTTCCGATTTCTTATCCAAACCCAGGATTTTTGATAGCTGTATTGTTTCTGACAGATGTTGGTTTTGCTCCCTCTCCTTAAAGATGTACCAGTAATGGTGATTCTGCAAAACTCTAGGTTCATTACTTCAAATATTCAACTACTTTTACCATTGGAAATTACATTCTATACTCCAGTAAGAAATATTTAAAAAGAAATCATGATGAGCTATCCAACATGGAAAATGGAGAACAGATATTTCTTCCCTTCTTTCTGTATTTCAAGAAAACTTGCTAGATTCTTACCAGCATTCTGTTTTTTGGAACAGCTAAATTAAATTTGGTCAGGTTTTCCTCTCCTCAGAAAATGGCATTGATCTCTTGTGATCTTTCTCTTATTGGAATGACTTCATTGAAATGAAGTAGTAAACTTCATGAAACTTGATCTAGTGAAAAATATCTCTGCCAATGGCAAAGGCATGTAACTGGATGATCTTTGCGGGTCCCTTACAACCCAAATCATCCTGTGCATTCATGATTCTATGATATCATGCTCTCAGAAACTTAAAACACTCCTGCACAGAGAACTAGAGCAAGTAATCAAGACCTACAGTAATTTCACGAATATAAGCCGCACCTTTTTCATTGACGAATCCATCCTACCCCAGTAGTGCGGCTTATATTTGGGTGCGGCTTATATATGGACAAATCCCGTGGTCATCCTGGCTGCCCGGAAGTGTGGCTTATATTCAGGTGTGGCTTATAATCGTGAAATTACTGTATTTATTTTATACTGGAAGGTAAGAACCTTTCAGTAAATTTAATGGCACATTCTTTTAATAGGAATTTACAAAGGGTCTGTGCAGGATTTCAGCAGCTCCAGTTTCTTTCAAAGTCAGCTTTACCTTGGTAAGATGATTTCCAATTCTTTCATCAATACACAACCAACACAAAACCAAAGTACTGCTTACTGCATCCAGTCCCCTGGTCTTGTAAGTATTCCTATGATACAGAGTGTTTCTATGATATCAAGACTTTTCAATCACTTTTTTGTATGCAGTATTTTTAAGCTAATAAAGTTTCTGATACTGTAAGAATATTTTAGAAGAAGGTCATTCCTTTGATGGCTCTAATTTTAGGCTTCCATCAAACATTGAGTATCTTATATACATCTTCCTGGACCAGAGTTACATTCCTTTTTACCTTTCACTTACTAAAGTGAACTTCTTAAATTCTTTTGGTCATATAGGATAGGTTTGCTATCTACCTACAGATCTCCTCCTTTTGAAGAAGTTTAAATTGTGCTTTCTTGAACATGAGTGGTTTATTTACACATGATATTCTAGGTCGAGTTTTCCTTATCTCTCAGAAATGCCTCAAACTGCATTTCTCGAGATTAGGATGTTCATTTTTTCCACAGATACATTGTATAATATATAATATATATTCTCTCTGTTCTGTATTAACTCAGTTACGTTTTTTATTCCTTTGTTATTTTCAACTGATAATACTCCAATTCATACAGGAATCTTTTTTCATTAGTCTGCAGGTGCATGACTTTGCACTACTGTACTTTATCCCATTACCATTACTCCAGCTTTCAAGGTCATCCAAATCCTTTGTGTCTCCTCCAACTACCCTTTACTTTGAAAAAGCCCAATAACTTTGTGTCATCATAAAACGGTGTTAAAATATTTTTGTATCCACCAAAAATAATACATAAAGATATCAGCTTAGACTAGTATCAAGGCTGATCTCTGAGGAACTCCCTCTAGTAGTCCTTCTTCGACCTGCTAATTCCTTTTTCAATGTAAGCAAGAGCTTTTCTTCACATGAACTAATTTCATGTCTGCCTTATCTGTCTGCTTTAGAATAATTTAATTCTGAGGCAGTATCATATAAAAAACTTCCCAGAAGTAGATTAGTACTGCTGTATCATTATTCTCTAAAAACAGGAAAAGCCAGTATTTTGCAAGAGCAGAAATCTAGAAAAGATCATACACAACTTTCAAAAAAATTGTGGTTCACACTATCCCTTTATTATTTTAAATTTATAGCTTTATTATCATCTCTAAAAGATGTTTCAAAGACTTTTTTTGTTACTGTAATCAGAGATACAAGCCTGCAGTTTGTTGGGAATACATCTTCCTATTTCTTGAACATAAGTATTACAGTCCTGTTTAACAGGTCCTATGGAGTTGAGGCCTATTTGATAAATTAAAGTTTTGTGTAACATGGACTGGCAATTCCCTCACTAATCCAGAAAAGCAGCTCCTGCCTCAGAGCAATGTCTGCTATGATGATGTCTGTCTATGGTGCACTAAAATTTCTCACAGAGAACTATAGGAAAGTATTAATTCAGTTTTGCATACACATCTCCATGATAGCTTTGCATTCTTTAAAATCACCTATATGCATCTCTCCTTTTCTTTCTCACCCAACACCCTCTGGTTTCCCATCTGAAGCTATTCCAGATTTACAGGTTGCACACTGAACATTTCATTCTATACTGTTGGATACTCTTCTAAGGCAGGACAATTTGACAGAAATAAATTTTTATAGGTTTTTACATTATAGATGTGAGATGTTCATGTTGCTCTCTGCTCCTTTTCTTTCTCTTTAAGTGGAGGGATCTTATCCTTCCTCCTATTTAGAGCAGACTGGCTGAAGACACCTGCTGTCAGAATGAGTGACAAACACTGTACTTTGCCTGTGGAGCTTGCTTATTTGTCTCTTATTTCCTCATTTCCCTTAATCTGAATATATTTAGAAGTTGCCCTGCTAAAACACTGAGTTTATGGGAAGAGCAGCAGTCACAGGCAGAGAAACTGTGAAAATAATTCAGGCCAAAGGAGTAGCTGCAAAGGGTAGGAAATGTAGGATGTCATATTGACCAAGATGGGGGAGTCACATAGAAGTAAATGATGTGTTAGGGAGACCTATGCTGACATTTCTGTAAAACTATTTTCAATGGGGTTTGTAGTATATTCTTACAATTAAGAATATTGCTGTTAATTGAGATTAATTAAAATAATTACGGTTACTGCTCTTTCCTGCTTCCTGAACTAAAGAAATTCAGATTCTAGATGTTCTTGTCTAGGTCCTGCAGAGGACTATCAGGGACACTTGTGTGTTAGATCTCAGTTAAGTTAGATCTCAGTCAGATACACAGTGTGCATGCATTAACATCACATTCAATCCCAAATCCTAAAAATTCATTTGCTTGTTGCGCATGGTTGGGTCCTATGGAGGCAAAAGAGTGACTGTTTCCATCACTAATAAAACTCACCCTGGTCAATTTGTTTTTGGAGGAGTGGTATCAGCATTAATTGCTGATTTTTTCACTGTCTAGGATGATGCACGTCTGGAGGTACCTTGTAGCAGCTGAAGCAATTCTGGGTCTTGAAAGTGACACAAGGATTGGTTTAGAGAGGCCAGGCTGCATGAAACTCCAAAGAACGTTGTGGTATAAATATCTTGCAGATATTTAGCTGGCTGCTTGTAAATAAAAATAACTATTGATTTTGAAAACAGGTGGCATTCACCTCAATGCTGCATTGGCATCAGGTTAGGCATGAAGAAAGTGGAGAGCTGTCTCATATGGTGGAGCTATTTGTGCACATCGAGTCATCATCTGCCACTGTTTCCACAGCAGTTTCTCTGTGAACTTCAGCCCATAAAAATCCTCTTAATGCATGCTACAGAAATTTACTTCTGTCCTTAGAAAATTTACTGATAAAATATCCATTTTATAAAATGTATTGTGGTACCCAAAGACAGGGCTTTATTTTAGATGACATTTTAATGTGATCGACGAAAAAAGAAATTAAAGAACAGAATTTAAATGTTAAGCAGGCTCTTCTATTCATGCTTAGCCTTCAATGGGCTTTTAAACTGCTGACTGAGTGTTTAAAAAAATCTGAAAACCACCTCAAGACAACCAGTTCATGTTTCTATACATTTTCAACTTCATGTTCTGAAAAAAAACTCACAGTAATTTCATGATTATAAGCCATACCTTTTTCATTGAAGAATCCAGCCTACCCCGGTAGTGCGGTTAATCATCAGGTGAGGCTTATTTATGGACAAATCCCAGTGAAATGCCAACGCGGAAGTGAGAGCCAGCCTGGGGCTGCCTTTAAAGGCTTTGCTGGTCTATGAAAACTGTTGCAACTTGAGCACCTGACACCAAACCCAGCTCTGGCTCAATTCTATTACTAACTCATTACTTTGTCACACATGGATCCTTGCTTAAAAAAAAAAAAAAAAAAAAAAAAAGTGCGGCTTATATTCGGGTGCGGCTTATATATGGACAAATCCCGTGGTCTACCTGGCTACCTGGATGTGCGGCTTATAATCAGGGGCGGCTTATAATAGTGAAATTACTGTAAATAATAAAGATGATTAAAGTTAAGAATATGAACACATATTAGTATTATGACATCTATAGTTTCTAAATATTCTGATCACTTTAAAAAAAGGGAGAATTTAACTGACTTTGGGCACATTCTTACTAAAAGCTGAAAAAGTATATGCATCCCCTTGCAAATTATATTTCTACAGTGCCACTTATTTTGATGTAACATAATTGAAATAAAATACAGCAATATTCTGACCAGAATCTTTCGTGAACCACAAAAATAGAGGTTTTAAAGGTAAAATCAGAAAGAAGGAAGGAACTCAGTGTTTGAGAGGAAGAGCGAGAAATTCAATTCCCTGACTGAAGATGAGAGTTAAGAGAGCTGGAGACAGAAGTAGAAGTGGCTTGGATTTAGACAACAAGATACTATAACCAGGGATAATAAAATACAAAATGTGCTTAAAGGATGAATGTATGAACAAGTGAAGATTAATGGGAAGAAGAGGTCATGAAGATATGGAATAGGTCAGCCTACATAAACCAGAACCTCATCAGAGCCTCTTGAGAACAGACAAGCTGCATTGTCCAAGCAATTGATCATTGTAGGTGTCCTCTGTGGGCCTCATACTTGCCTCAAAGGAGTTTGTGAGACATGAATGTGTGAATTATTTGCAATCAATTTATTGTAAAAATGAAAGGGGTTTTAGTGAATGTATTTTCATGTGGTGGCTAAACAGATATTCTGTGCCAGCAAAACCAGCCTCTGTATTGAACACTTAGTTGAACATACATTTCATTAGAGAGGAATCCAGGGACTGCTGCTGAAGAATCTATTGTATATAAACACTGAGCTAGCAAAAGACCCTCAGTAACTTGACTCTAAAATCTGAATTCTTCACTAACTCTAAAAGAGCTGTATCTGGCAGTATCTATTAATACTGTGTGTGGTTAGTTAATGTTCTGAATAAATAAAGGCTTTTCTAGCTGTATCGGCATTGAACATTGCTAGGCAGAACTTTTTTATCTATCAGCAAATCAATGTTCAGAAAAACAAAAGAATGGGTTTCAAACCAATCACAGGGTTTTTTTCCTATGGAAATCACTTTTGGTCAGGGAAAAGACCTTTTCAATTTTTCTTTTACTCTTTCACTTCAGCATTTTTCAAACAAACGATTTTGGTTGGTCTCAGAACCAAAAAAATATCATTATTCACGCATCTCTGTGTGCAGCTGTCATCAAATATCTTTTATTTGACAGTGCATATTTCCCATTAGTCAGTCAGCCTATGAATACCCCAGCTTTATTCATGCAGCAATAACTCCAAGCACCAATCAACAATTCCTGGCAAAGTTTAGCTCCGTTTGGCAAATGATGACCTGAAGTCAGCATGATTCATGCTTTTGTGCCCACATAGCTCTACATACCCAGAGAAAAGCTTTGATATCATGAGTAGATCCTCAGCCATATATCATCAACAGTGGTGGCAACAAACAAAAAAAGATCTTTTTCTCTGATTCCCATGAGTTTAACAGTGATCTATGACAGGGTAGAGATTGAAAATTCCACTTCTAGTTTTGTAAGACAGCTTTCTTAAAACTGCTTCCATTTCTTCTTAGAAAATCGACTCTATTAGCAGAGCTAAAGCAGTGATTTAGAAATGCAGGAGTAATCACACAGATGTTCCATGTTTGAAAGGTTTAACAGTTACCAAATGAGTATATCAAGAAAATACTATACTAGTGTTTTTGAAAATAATATTTAATTTTTTTCACAATAAAATCACAAAAAAAATCCTGTTTTTTATTTTTAAAATAGTGTTTACATTCAATTCTATTAATTTCTTTATTTTGGGCTCATCATTGTACTCCAAAATTTCAACACCCTGATGACTCATTCATATTTGATATAGACAGTTTTACCCTACTGTGGTACCAACTCATAAGACATGAGAAACATGATGGAATTTGTCCATAACAGGTAGCTTTGTTAATAATATTATTATTGTTAATAATAATAATAATAATAATAATGTTATTATTGTTAATAATATTAATAGTTATTATTATTTTGTTAATAATATAAACAAAAACCAAAATATGACAGTCTGTAGATTTAGTTATTCTTTTCCTATAGGTGAATCAAAATATGCAGAAGGGCACGACCAAGTAGATTTGCAATACCATTATTGTAGGAAACGTAATTTCTCCATAAATACAGAACATTTCTTTTACTCTCTGAGAAGATTCAGATAGGAGAGAGCAATTGAGATAACACACTTGATTTATATCGGTGAGATGAGGTAAATCTATTAATATGGTTCTGTCATTATAAATAATTGCTTACCTACAGTTATCACAGAGTCCATGATTTCAACATAATATTCAATTTTAATATTTCTGTATAGAGGGTTCTGTACTGAATCACAGCTCATTTATTGGCAGCAGTGACTGCTGCACACAAATTTGTTGAAAACTGCCTTTAACTGCAAAGAGCACTAAATTAGAATTGTAATTTACTTTATCCATTCTCTTTTTTACACTTTCACATATAGTGAAAAAGGAAAGAAACACTTAAGGACCTGAAACCTTATTCCCAATGCTTCCACTTTTTAAGGCAGAAAAACTTGTTGAAATATACATGAAGCATGTGCTGCTGATCAGAGGCTCCAAATAAGGGTTCAACACCCAGATGTTTAAGGCACCAAACACACTTGCACTCTGATTCACAAATCCAGCCACTTGAAACCAGTTTGCATAATATTTTGTCTAAAACTTACCATGCCATCCTTTCCTCTGCAGCTATCCTTTACAGAAGACCAAAATAACATATTTTTAAATTAACATATGTGTAAGAATGCTTGACCGTCACCTGATAATTTCGTGCTTTGAGGAATTGCTTATGGGGGTAAACACCTCTTTAAATCCTTTAACACTGTCATACCAAACTTCAGAACAAAAATTGCAACAACTGTTATCAGGAAACAACTTCCATCAGAATCTCAAGGCTTCACATACCCATGGTAGTATTGCAATTACATGGTAGGATAGGTAGGATAGTTTACTGCATTCACAGATGCAGCTTTATTTTTGTAGATGTATGAGAGAGTCATAGAGCTAAAAGACCCCAAACATGTAGATAGTAAATTGGTGAAGTTTAGCTGTCTCTTATTATATGTTTTAAACTTTGGTATTGCCACACCACCTTTGATAAGTTCTTATTTTCAATAAAAGAAACAAAAAAGTTATTTTTGTTTTCACATTTTATCAAACTTTTATCAGATCACTTTAATGGCACTCTATCTCCCCATAAAATCCTGAAGAAATTAAAACTCTTCTGAAGATAAATAAATTAAAGCAAAAGTTTTCCTTAAAAGGAAGCTAATACTTAGCAGCAATGCAGATTTATTCAACATTTCTAAAATTAGGACTATAGGAATTTAAGTAGATTTTTCACTCTCACTAGAGTATAATTTACAGTCTTTAATTAACGTTCTTCCTACCATGACTTTATTATAAAGGAAAATGCAAAGGAACATCAGAAAAACTCTCACTCAGAAAAATGACATCAACTGTCAATTACTGATTTAGAGTGAAATATTTCTAATTATTTCTAGTATTCATTAATTGTTTTTTGCAGAGAAAGAGGCATTTTGTACTTGGACTGCCTTCATAAAGATGGCTGTAATTATTCAGTTAAATAAACACCTTGTACAACAGCAAAAGTAATTTTAAACCATCAGTCCTTGATATATTTGCTGAGGCAGATGTCTGGCAGTAACTATAAATGTGATGCACAGACAGGGATAGTACTAGACTTCAAAATACCACACCCACGATTCCTCATTATTCCTTCAGCAGGAGGAATCTTCAGGAAAAAATATTGATATAAAAAAAGCATCCAATTCTTTCAGTGGAATGAGGAAGTTGAATTAATTTGTGTTACGATTTTGTTTCATGATCAACCAAGCTCACCTGTAGAAGGACTTGACTTTCCAGGCTACCCTGGGGAACTCGTGGGGGTGTCCCCTGAAGTTTGCTTGTCTAACTTGGCTGACAAAACAAACTCTGTAATAGCACGCCACACCTCAACTTAGTGATAGACCAAATACCCAAACTAAACCACTGAGAATCATCAGGGACAGGACTCCATTAAATCTGAAGGAGCCACGTTGCTTTATTCTAGCTCAAGAATTTGCCAGAATGTGTTATATACTTCAGTCCCTCAGAAAGAGCTAGCTGTGATAGCAGAAGTCCTTGCTTATCTTAAATAAATCATAAAGTGATTTTATTACCTCAGTTCCAGACAACATTTACTGTACCTCTTGACCACTCCAAAGCCCTCTGAAGTATTTAGTAAAATAGTTCTTTAATGTATCTCATTCTCAATTTATATACAAGAAATAAAGATGAATGCTTGCTGCTTCTTTTCCCCGAAGTATAGGGCTGGATGGAATACAAGGTTTCCATCTTATAATAAATGTCAGAGTACTGTCATTTGCGTCCAGTTCCTGATGTGAACAAAACAGGCTTTCAAGAGTTTTGGGAGAGATGGCCAAATTCAGAGGGGCTGATATTCATAGCATGCATGACATTTTAGTTTCTAATCTGTGCCTGAAGAGCAAGGGACTTAATGCTTTATTTTCCATATCCTAAGCAAAAGCACATAGCAACAACTTTCTCAAGGGCAATTTGTCTGTGGATGTTTGCTCACAAAATCTATCTAGGGTCAAAGAAATCTTTTCAGACAGACTTAACACCAGGATAACTTTGCAGGATACGTTAGTGTGAAGAAATATGTTTTTTATAACACTTTTTTTTATTTAATGGGTATTTCACCTCAAACACCAGTTCTTAGCCCTAACAGTGGTAGAGTCCCAGCTCACACTTAGTTCCAGACTGACACAGGGGGTTTCAGGGATAGGTGATGGTGTCAGGGACTTGAGCCAGTATTCTTCAGAGAACAGGGATTCCCATTTCCAATTGGAATAGCACCTATGCCCACTGTTAGGCTCAGAACCTGAAATTATTCTTGGCTGAATAGGGAATAGGCTAGATGCGACCTCCATGAGGGATTGAGGTACTGATAAAGTAACACCCTTTATTTGCATAACATTGTCTTGAACAGTGTAGTAACACCAAAACAAAGTTGGGAAGTAATTTTGTGTCACTGAATCAGCATTGCATCTGTGACAAAAAGTTCAGGCAAAAAATATTTGAGAAACCCAGCAACAAGCTCACCACAGCAGATTATACTAACAGGGAACTCTCGGCTCAACTTGCAATATCCTAAGGGAGCATTTGAGAATCAAACTTGCTCTGGATTTCTCCAGAAATGTAAAGTTTTCCAGTTTTAAAGTGATTAAAGTATTTTTGGCAGGAATATTCAGGTTTCAGTAGGTAATATGCTTTTCCCCCACAAACCATAATACATGCAAAACTTTTAAAAGAAATTATATACATCACTTAGAATCTTCCATGGATATTTAAACTTCAATTATTTGCATTTAAAAAAATAACAAAACAATCCCAAAACAAAAAAAACTCCAAACCTATAAAGAATGATTATGGAAAAGTCAAGACCCAGACTACAGGTGATATTTTAAGCCTTTGGCTAAGGATTTGAGGAGACTTCAAATAGATACTTATTTACCTTTATGAATCTTAGTGAGAGGGTAAGAATAGGGCTCTAATAACAAAATTTAGGTGACACTCATTATCTTGCAGCAGATTTACTCCTAGATGTCTTCCACCAGGAAGCATTTTGATCAGCCAATAGTGGGATATGCTCTGCGGAAAATATTTTAGCCGTGCACTTGGGAGTTGATTAGTTGATATATTGATTCCTTTCTATCTGTAATGAGACATACTCACTTTAATGCCACCATATGACAAACAGTGCAGTCACAGTTTGCCAAAATTGCCAGATACATCTTTACTGGATTTTTTTTTTGCTTAAATATTGAAAAAAAAAATAAATTCTGTGCAACCTGACTCTTCAGAATTTCCCAAGAGAAAAAATTACATCCATTTCTCATCCCTCAGCCACAGATTTCCAGGTCCCTGGAGTCATTGGGGATAAAAAACTTCCTTTAGCACCTCAAGTGGACAGGTCAGAGTGCAAAGGAAGGGAACAACGTTAATCACCAGTTTAGTTCTGGAGGGGGGATTAAATTCATTAGAGAATAAAAACTGACAACTAACTCACCAAAGAGTAGAGCACGTCTGCTTCTACTGCTGCTACTTTACAAGTTGACCTTCACCCCAGCACTTTTCACAGCAGCAGGTTTGACAGACGAGCAATAATGAGAGTCCAGACAGTGCACAGAACAGACTGCTGCTGGAGCTGCACAAAAGCCAGTCATCACAGAGCACTTTCCTGGCAACTCTCAAAGGATGTTGCACTTTCAGTCCTTTGATCATTTTTTTTAAACAGAGCAAGCAGAGGAAGGCTTGGACATTTCAGAAGCATAATCTGTGGTCTGCTTCACTCTTCCCTTTTTTCCACACTCCCCTTTCCTCACTATTGCTCTTTATGAGGCAGACCACATATATTAAACTTTGATAAATGACAAATAAATCCTGCTGTTCAAAGAATAGCTGTGGAGTTAAGTTCACTTTCACAGCCATATCAAACTGTCAGATAATTTTTCACAAAAAATGAATAAGAAATTTTATACAAGTGCTACATATGGACATAACAGCGCATTAAAGACACATACATTTAGTTAGACAAAAGACATGACTGAAATTTGGATCTAGTTTATTTTCTCACACTGTAGATATTTGATCCTTCTGTCAACTTTCTAGAATTTAGAGCTCGACACCACACTTGCACATCTTGGAGAGGAAATACTCAGGTTGCACATGATTTCTTTGCTTTCTTTTGGCAGACTGAACATGTTCACTTATCTTTTTCCAAATGATGGCATCATGCTGCAATCATTCTATGTAGTAGTTTACGTTTTAAAGCAGTGCAAAAACTTCAATCCTCATGGTGCTCTCATGAGAACTGAGAGGGGATGTTATCTCTGGTTTTCAGATAGAGAAGCAGAGCTTTCTTGCCTACTCAAATCAAGCTGTAGGGGCTCATTAAATTATTGTCCATTGGATGTACTATGATGATAATGTGAGTTCCCTTGAGGCCCTCTTATAAATACTTAAATCTCAGTAAAAGGTATCTAAATCAATGTGCCATCACTTTAGGTATGGCATAAGTTAAAAGTCCAGAACCAGCATGCAATTGCAGACATCCAGCTGTCACTATGTGATCCCATGCATTCATACTTGAGGAATTAAATATGCAGAGTTTTCAACAGTGGTGTCCAGCTGTCTACCTCAACTCACTGCTGGGAAAATCTATCCTAAACTGCCAGACTTTCCACTGGAAATGCCGAACATCTGAATCCTTCACATCTATTTTGTTACAAGTAAGCTCTTGAAGAGAAAGGACAACAAAGTTTTGTAGGCTTCTAGTATCTTAAGCTACGGCAGCAATTTGAACCTTTAATAGATACTGAGGGATCCAGCTGTTTTCCAATACTGTAAAATTAATTATTAATAAAGAGAGAATCAGAACTAACCTCTTGATTTACTATTTCATTGCAAAACATCTACAGGTGTTTTATGTGGTTCAAGACTTGACAAAGAGACAAAAGACATGATTTCTGGCTTCTAGCTGTCTCCAAATAAAGGAGTAAAACATTAAAATGTATAACTGAGAATTCTTCTCTACCTTTTTTTCTTTTTCTGTAAAGAGGAAAATAAATCCTCTCCATGAAATTATTTCATAACTTATACAACTACCTTAAAGTAGCTGGTAAAAGGCTGGACAGTTTCATTTCTGGAAATGAAAAAAAATATATACAAATTTGACCTTTTAAGCTGTGATTTGTTACAAAAAGAAAAGTGACATTCTGGTTTACAGAATTTTGTATATAAAAACGTATTTTTATATTGTAGCCTCTCGAGCCCATAGATCTATCCATATATAATTTCCACAATAAGGCTTTGCCATTCCAGCTAACATGAGATGTATAAAAACAATGGAGAGTTAGATGAGGTAGAGTGGTATAATGATTATATCACAAATACATGCTAAAACAAGAGAGCAAGTACCGTGCCTTGTTGAGTGAAAAGAGGGTGAGGAAATGTGCCCTGACTACATCTGCAATTGTTTATCAGAGTATAAAGGACAGAATGAGATTTAGATTCTGACTTGCAGAGGAATATGAAATGAACTTATCTGTATTTATAAACATGCAAAACACACATAGAGGATAGAATGCACTGCATATATTTTACAGTCTAATAAATAAAGGCATGGGGGAGCCAGGCATTCCTTTGCCATAAAAGACACTGAGGATGCATGTCATAAGGCATTTGTAGAATACCATATAAGAGGCAGAACAATTTTATACAACTGAAAATTAAATGCCATCTAAAAGGACAGGACAGCCCTACAGCAAATTGACCCTTAGAAAACTGCTACCAAAACATTCCAGTTGATGAAATCAAGCCAACATTAGAGTCAGCAAAGCAGCCAGACATAAACTCACCAGAACCATGTCTTTTTTTTCTGTTTTCTTTTTGTCAAGGTTACTTTCAAGGAAATGTATGCAATATAAATAGGCAAAGAATAGATTATAAATTTATGAAAGAGAATCAGATGTAAACAGATGGGACTGTCATGGAACATACCAGCACATTAAAGACACACACACACACTTGCATTGAAGTAGTAGGAAAAGCGGTCAAATAAATTGTATTAGGACTCAAGAAAGATGCTTAGTAGGGTTTAATATAGTAAGAATATTATTTGTATGGGTTTTATGCTGCTTCATTGTGGTTTGCTTAGGGGTTTTTCAGTATTAGACAGCTAAAGGATATGAAAAAATCTGAATTTATTGAAAATAGATTGTGCAAGACATTCAATAATTTTGTTGTTGTTGTTGTTTGTTTTGTTTTTGGTTTTTTTTAAATAAAATTATTGGATTTTTTAAATCTAGATCAGGAATTAGGATAAATATGATAAATTTGGATTTTACTAAGATGCTTTGAATGGGTCCATATGAGAAAATAGTAGTTCATATAGACAAGATGAGGCTTTTCTTTAAAACTGCTTCATATGAAATAACCTACTTAGTGGTCTTTCTGGAGTGACCTGTACACAAAGGATTAGGAAATATGACAGGAATAACATAACATGAAGGAGAATAAGGAAGTCACAGAAGGCAGAAAGAAAATTCTTCAAAAAATAATGGAGAAGAAAATAATCCAGATAAAGTTTTCAAACACATGCATTCAGTAATTAAGAGTTTCTGTTAAAAGCAGAATCCATCTGTTGGAAGAGGCACAAGAGGAAAGCCTGTCATATTTGTCAATATTGTACGTCTGCAAAAGACCCCAAAACTAAGTGTGATTCTGAAATCAATCAAACTCATGTGTAAGGTGACTCTGTGGTAGACTGAAGATTTGATACCATTTGAGAGGACACTGAGATAATTCAGAATTCTGCATGTAAACTTTGGTCACTCATGAAGACGCTCTTTGTTGCTTCAATCATTAAATGGGCTAAAGGGATAAAGAATTTTAATATGGTCGCTGGCAGATTGTGGAACCAATTATATAAGAGAACACTAAAGATATTTATATATTCATGAGTTCAAAGAAGCATATGTTAGTTTTCCCTGTAAAGCATGGTGGGTGGATGTGAGTCAACTTCAGTCAGATGATCTGGTCAACTTTAATTCCCCCTGTGTTTACTAACACAGATTTCAAGTTTCTGACTGCATATTGCTCTTTCCACAGAACTCCTGCTTCATTCAGGGCACACAGTAAATAGTGTCACTGAATGAGCAATTACCACATTAAAAACTATTCCTATCCTCAGTGAAGATGAATTTCCATGTATTATTTACAGCTCATCCTTTGAGCTTCTGCACTAAATACAAAACTGTTCACTTACACCTAGCATTCTCTATTGTGTATTAATTCAAAGGAATATTCCACAAAGATCACTCAATTAATTTTTTATGAGACCCTATCAATGAATTTCATGGATTTCAGAAGCTAAGTTACAAGAGAATAAGAAACTCCATTGAGTATTTGAGGAAACACTGGAGTTTGCATCCAGATCCCAAAGTACTACTATAACAGCAAAACTTTCTGCTTTGTGAATTAAACATCCCAGATTTCTAACAAAAAAAGCAACATTCCTCTGCCTAGTGACCCTTGTTATTATAAGTCTATGATTCATTCCATACCAGTCTCTGTTCTTGCATGAGGCACAACTCCTGTGAAAGATTACCCAGTGATTACATGATAAAGAACTACAATACATACTCAGAAGATGGTTGTACAAAAAAATTGAATGAAAAATCTTCTTCCACCATTTCCTAACTTGATTTTTTCCACAGAAATTCAGCAATCCCAAAATATACATATAATTTATCTGAATCTTAGTTTGAGTTCAGGTAAGCATTTTTTGCTTCCCCTGGAGTTAAAGGAAAGTTGCGTTCCAGAATAACTTTATATTAGCATTATATTTAGAATTATTTTTTTACTGATAGCTACTTTCAAGTTTGAGCAAATATTTGAATTCAATGTAATGGCTGGGGAACACATCCAGTACAATATACCTTAAGAGTACTTTGTCATTTGCTAACATTCAAAGTCTCTACAAATCCTTGGAGGTCAAAACTCATTTCCATGGGGAAACTAGCAGAAGCCTGAGTATTAAAGATCACTAAGGTTTAGAGCTACATAATCTTATTAGTAAAGACACCAGATCCAGACATAGTATTTTTTCCAGATATGCTCAATTAACATTAAGCATAAGTGATGGATAAATTGGACTGATTTTTGTTTTATATCAAAGTTGTTTCTCTGTGTATAGTTGGTTATACTACACAGTTTTTTCCCAAAAAACTGCACTTGGTTTTCATGGAAAATGTAAGGATTTTTTCTATGGAATGAATTAATACAGGATATCTTATTTGGATGCCACAATACAGTGCATCAGTTAGCTAAGTCTTAGATTTAGTTTTCAATTGAAATTAATTACAAAAATACTAATATTTGCAATTGATGAATAGAGAAAAGCATAATACTGCCTTTATAGAGGAGTTTAGAGAAAAAAATTATGGAATGGAAGTCACTGATAGGCATTACTGCTTTTTTGTGAAGTTTACACAACCCATTCATATTATGAGTTTGCATCTTATGAATAATTTATAGAAATATTGTCCACTGAGAAATGTCATACTTTGCATGTGTTGGTACACCAAGGCAACCATCCACGCATTCATTACCTTCACTGAAATTGTCTGTGAGTGATTCTCCAGCTGCTCAGATTTGTTTCATCACTAAATAGTTCAAATGCCCTAAAGACATCTAGAAACAGCAGGATAGATGTGTAACAGAGTTTACCATGTAGAAAAAGGGAGCTATTTTGACATGCCTGCATTCAAAGAGGGCATCCCTTCTACTGAGAATAGACACTTGCTCAGGTGGAATGAATTAGCTGCCATTGCAAGCACAGTAGCCCTAGGAATTTGTCTGGGGACAGTCACATCCATAAATGTTGAGGTTTTTGGACTGGGTTGAGCTTCTTATACAGGACAACACAGGAGATGCTTGTCCACTCTCATCAACTTTGTCTCTCCTTTCCTTATTAGTTTGCACATCACTGGTGATTTCCAGATTTCAGTTAAGATCTAGCAAAAATTTGGAAGGAAAGAGAGGCACTTTACATTCTCTGGCTGCTACCTAGCTCTTAACCTCACCATTATACCCCTCCTCATACTTCCGCACATCCCATTATATCTTTTCTTACCACTTATCTCCAGACTCAAGTTACATGCTCACTTCTATAAAAGAATGATAATTTCTTTGATTAGCTTAAAAAAAATAAGCTTAATAATAAGTCTACAGAGAATTCAAGAAGAAAAATAAAAATCTCAAGCTACTGAACAATGTGTCTTTCTAACCATGAAGCCTGTTATTCACTCACAAAACCTAAGCTTTTGGCTTTTTGGGGGGAAATATATTGTTGGTGTCATAGTCATTATCATTTTTAAAGAGAATAAAAAGGGATTCCTGGTAAATGAATACTATGTGGAAAATGGAAGTGAAAAATGCATTAAATAATTTTAATAAACTAATACAAATAAAAGGAATAATAGGTACTACTAAAGTGAAAGTCAAAATTTAAGATAGGATAAATGCAATTGTCTCTTCTGAAAAGCAGAGAAGAAATTCAAATTACTAGAATGTAATTAAAAATTCAGTGACTCAGTCTGCAACGTTTGATGAAGATGAGAAATTTCTAAGCAAAATGTTTAAAAGTTTAGTAAAAGCAGTTCACTTTTAAATTGCCCAATCTTGCTACATTCTAAGAGGGTAAAATAGGAAATTGATTATTTCTTCATGAAGTCATGCAGCTTCAGGATGAAAATTAAATCCTAAATTACATTAGAGAAGAGGAAAAATATTTGAGAAAAAAATGATCTTCATATAACAAAATCTGAGTTTGGAAAACTCTGACAAAAGTGAGAGTGTTATAAATTCAAAGCTACTGTAATAAAACTAGTTTCAGAGCCAGTGGAAGAGTGTTTTTTGTGGAAATTCAGGATTTACGCAGCTCAGCACAATTTTGCAATTAGACTATCTCTTGTCATTAAGTAAGCCAGTATCTTTGTCGTTTGCAATGACAGTCTCTAAAATACTGAAATTTATTTTTTAGGATTTTCTTCCTTTCAGATCCCTGTTGTAATAATATATATGTCCCTATATACTCTTGAAACTGCAGCATTAATAATTTCTTATAAGTACTTGCCAAGACTGGGATTGATTTAACTTAGAAAAGTGTACATTCCTTAATTTATCTAAAGTTCAGAGGAGCTGACTTCTTCCTGAACAGTAAAGGCACCTTACTGTAAATGTCTTTTGGCCATCTGCATTATATTGTAACACTGCATTACAAAATCTTTCAGGAACTGAAGAGAAAGAATTTGCTTGATTTTGCTTAGCACATTGTTTTCTTGCTTAGGCAATTTGATACATGCATTATAGTCTCTGTTGTGAGAGGCAGTTATTTAAAATCTCATTAGAAATACTTTGATGTTTCAGCAACAAATTTAGAAGTATAGGGTTGTATCAATACATATTCATTTTAACAGGGAAAAATAGACTTGAGATTCTAACTGGCTCTTGCATTTAGAAATATGGGCTAAAAGCTTGTAGAAAACCAGTGCTGTGTTTGCAAAAGTGATCTTTAAAGTCACAGGACTATTTCTAGACATCATGGTCTCATTTTCTTGACAAAAACTACCTAGGTTTCAAACTTGAGCCTTCAGAGAACAAAAAACATTTCATGAAGTTGTGTTCCTCAAACAGTTTTGGCTTAGAAAATCTGCGACGTTTTGATTGATCATTTCCTTTAACCAGGCTTATTTTCAGAGTTTCTGTCTCTGAAATGGATTGATGTCTGCTCAACACTGTATTTACCTGATCTCCTGTGTTTCTAAGACTTCAGTAGCCTCTAACATATCTCAAGTTACACTTGGCTAGGCAGATCTCCCAACAAACGGCAAAAAGTGTTGTGAGACACTTCTCCAACCATGGACCCCCAGAAGTGGTGTGTGATTGTTGCATCTTTGCTTCAGTTTAGGGAGGGGGGAGGAGAGTGAGGCAAGTGACTTGGCTTCATTTGCATTGGAGTAGGTGTTTGAAAGCCAGCTGTGGTGTAAGCATTTAAATCGCAAGTGGTTGGTGGTATCTTGCTTTCTTTTCCCCCAGACTAGAGGTTGCACACTAACCTAGCCAACCAAGGTATTTGGCAGAGAGATGAGTGTTACTACCATTACATCCCAGATGCAATTTCTGAGCGCTCTTTGCAGTCCATCAGCAAGGTTAGAAGATGTTGCATCTCAGCCTAAGGGGACATCAAAATAAGCACAAGAAGGTTTAAACATCTGAATTGCATGAAGATTACAGAATTACAGTAATTTTACAATTATAAGCTGCACCTTTTTCATTGAAGAATCCAGCTTACCCCAGTAGTGCGGTTTATATTCAGGTGCAGCTTATCTATGGACAAATCCCAGTGAAATACCAACCCAGAAGTGAGAGCCAGCCAGGAGGGCACCTGGGGCTGCTTTAAAGGCTTTGCTGGTCTATGAAAACTGTTGCAACTTGAGCACCTGACACCAAACCCAGCTGGCAGTGATTCTGTTACTAATTTATTACTTTGTTACACATAGATCCTCGCTTAAAAAAAAAATAAAAAAAAAATAAAAAAAAGTGTGGCTTATAATTAGGTGCGGCTTATAATTGTGAAATTACTCAGAATTCAGAATACATCTGATCAACAAGAATCTAGATGAGATCATTGCCTTGGGGAGACTGTCACCCTTCACAGCTGCAGCTTGATGTGTTTCAGCTCACAATCTTATAACTTTATTTATGAAAGTTCATTCCTGCTTATCCCTGTCCAAAATACATATGAGGTGGTGGTGGAGAAATTATTGTCATGCCACATCCCAAAGATGTCTTTGTTCCTGAATTAACCATGAAGAGACCTCTTTTGTGGTACCGTGCCTTTCCTTTCTCTTGTCCATGCATCCTCACTCAGCGGTCTGAGAGTATTCACAGGTAGATACTGAAGCATTTACAACCCAACTTAGACTGAATTTTTACAAAATCTGCACGCAAAGACTGGCACTTACACTGACTTGCCTTCAGCTGACAGGAAGTATTGTCAGAAACTCCTACCCCTTAGGCTTGTGTCCACCTGGATCTCCAGCAAGGCTCTTCTTTCTTATCCAAAAGTTGCCAAAAGCATGACATTTTTCCTTACATGTTCAGGACTTCAGATCATGTGCTTGAAATATAGAGATTTCATTAAATTATTATGACAGCTTTAATATCTGTCTTCTGAAAATTCAGTGAAGAGCTGATATGCAAACCTAATAGAATCTCACCAAATGCCAAGCAAAGAGAAATAATTTTCCTCACATGGTTGCAAAGAGTAATTTTTTATTTCCATGGGCTATTAAAGAGTTAGGATTCATGCCTGCATAACAGGGAAGGGATATAACATCAGATAGAACACCTTGCAAAAATGCAATCTGACTTGAGCCTGTACAGAACTTGCATTTTATAAATAATTTTCTAAATCCTGAAACTGTAAAACAATGCAACTTTTCTTCTTCTCATACATAACTCACATCCTTTGGATGAGAAGCTGTACTGTCCATGGGAAAGGTGTTCATAAAAGCAGGGAAATTTTGGAACCAAAATAAGATTATGGGCATTCAGGATGATTGGCTGCTTTGGCTTATCAGTAAGCTGTTGAGCCATCAATAAAGAGGATTAGTCATTAGGTTCTCTAATTAACTAGGGAAGCCTCCAGGCAGGAAACTGATAAAATTAGTCAGGTGGTAAATGCTCAGGTCATGCTCAAAGCTCAGAAGCTTTGCTATCTCTAGTTCCCTATTGGGATCTAAAAAGAAAGAAAATTGGTGTCAATGTAACTTGGAAATGACTATCAAACCTGCACCTGGTGGTCTCATTATGAGGAAATGGGAGCTCAGAGAGGTAAGTTGCCTCCTAAGGTAGTAGATTTTAATTCAGTTAATACTATTAATTATTAATTAATTGTTAAATCAGCATTTTCCCCACAACAATTCATTCTGTCAGACAACTTAGAAACAACAGCAAGAACAACTGAAATTGGAGTTTGAGCTTCAAGTATTTTTCCTGAGGATCTTGTTAGGGCATCAGAGAAACAAATATTAAACGGGTAAAAAGATGGGTTATTTGGAAACTAATGAATGGGAGTAGAAATTAAACTAGAACCTGAAATCTGTGGCAATCAGATATTTTTTAGCCTGGAGTTGTATCGATTAGCATTGTTGGGGGATGGAGCTGCTGGCAGCTTACTGCTTTCCTTTACAACAGAGGAATTCACAGATTTTGTAGGTAGAAAGCAGATAAGAGACATGATGAAAAAAGCATTTTCTTTCTGATGGATTCAGAAAATTCTGATGGATCCAGTTTTCACTTACTACAATACAAAAAACAGGATGCACAAAGTCATATGGAAATAAATGTCAGTTTAACTCATATCAAATGGGAAAAGTAAGGGAAATGCCCTGCAAGTGAAAAAATTGGCATCCACATTTATAGTAAAATATTTAAGACAACAAAACAAGGAGAGCTCTTGATCTTCAAATGCTGTACTTACAAGTGCTTTATCAAGATGATTATTTTGCACCAAATCTGTCCTGTGTCAAGATGTTTATGTCCTTGACAATGATTTCTTGCAATAATTGGTACATTTAGTCAAACAGACAGGTGAAAGGTAAGTTGCATCTTCTGAATCTGGAGTATTTTACACAGTGAAAAACTTACCTAAGGAATTTAAGAGTGAGGACTCAAAGAATTGCTACTAGGTTGAAGTAAAATGTTAAGTGCTGCTCTTTTTTGAGTCACAAAATCTTATGAGGCTGCTCTTATGAGCTGATAGTGTATTGTTGTACGTCCCAAGTACATCACAGTGGCATGGAAAGTCATCTTTCTGTTTAAATGCCTTTAAGCAAACCCCAAAACATATTTGAAACAAACCTTAAAAAAGCCCTTATACAATCCTCAGATGTGTGCTGCAGAGTTACAGCTCCACTTCAGCACAACAATTCAGTTCTTTTTATGCATTTTCCACTTTCTAAACATAAGCTGGATAGAGGGAAAGTTTTATAGGAAGCAAGAGAGAAACAAATCAGGAAGCAAGAAAGAGAGATGTGTTATGTCAGGATATTTATAAGTTACAGCTCTCTTTTCTTCTTATATCAAGAGTTTTCATGTTAAATGCAGGATCATCAGGTAATGTATGTATGAATGTATGTTGTATGAATGTGAATGAATGTAAATGCTATCACATGGACAAATGCTGTAAACTGAGTTCTATCAGTCAATTACCATTTTCTCTGTAAGTCCAGATTCCCACATGCATCCCTGGACAGTTTTCTATGCAGGCAAATTTCCTCAGGTTTCCTTTCACTCCGGAAATTCTGAACAAAACAATTAAAAATGCACCATCAGTTCATTTGAACTTCCAAATATAAAGCATCCTGGGCTGCACTCTATAAAAATCTCAGTATTTCCATACTCTCCTAAGAAAAGAACACAGCTAATTGACAGGTTAGTCCTAAAGCATGCATGTATACTGTGTGTTCAGCACCTAGGACAGGTGTGTATCCAGACCACTTGCAGGCTGCCTATTCAAGGTTGATCTATTCCACTCATTTAGGTAAATCAGATTCCTTGCTTGCATGCAAATCTATAATGTTTCTGTCAGAGCAATCCTTGCTCATATGACATATTATGGGACCCCACAGTCACTAACTAGCTGAGTAAAGACAGAAATGTTTTGACTGGGAAAGGGTTCTAATTGAAACTTGTCAATATTTTGAGACTCACTCAATTACTAATTTTATCACTGTGTACTTTAAAACAATGTACACTGAAATCCTCAAATATGTACCTTAACATTAATAGGTATTCTTATCAGGTTTACCATGTAGGTATTTTATTTTAAATAGCAATGACTGCTGAAAGCCTGTCCAGACCAGGGATGTTATTTTTGCTGTTGTTAGAAAGAAATATCTGGCAAAAATATCCAATATAAAAATATATATATTTTTAAGTAAGGGGGGAAAATGCTGAGAGTTATCCTTTACTTTTGTTGTGTTATTCATCTTATTTCCTTTACAAATTTTATCCTTCAGTTAAATTCTCTTCCTTTCAGGTTGAATCATCTTAATGTCCTTTGCTATTTTTTTTCTCCCCTCTTCTCTTCAGTGAATTTTTTTTCTACCAGCTCTTTTTGCTCATTCTGTTGTGTTCCTCAAAGAGCAACCCCTCCTGTTCAAGCCTTATCCTTCCTCTTCTCATTTCTCTCACTCTGTGTGTAAAAGCTCTGGTATCTATACTACTCATGCCATTGTAGGCTGAGAATTTGTTGGATCAGGCAACTGCCTTTACAATTTCTTTCATGTTGTCTTAACTTTCCTTATCTGTCCCTAGCTGTGATGGAATGAGAGAACACAAACCAGATCTGAGAAGGGGTAATGAGAAGAAGATGAATCCTGTTTGGCACAGCAGTCACTAAACACCTTTGTGATGAGTGAAGAAATTGCAGAACAACCCATTGCTTCTTGCCTAACAGCCTTATTTCCACACAAGGTTTCAGGCAGGTCTCTGAGAAGGCCTAATGACAGAAACAAAGGATAAAGATCCATTTAAAATATAAAATCTGTGCTACACCCACTGATAAAGCCAAAGTACTTTGGAACTCCTCCTTTCATTACTGGCTTGCAATTTGGTACTTCTCCTTCAGGTGTTGCTTGAAAGCTTTTTTTATATTCCCAGTTACAGTTTATTTTGCTTCTCTCTCCAGAGCTTGCCCCTACCATTATCTCACTCCAGTTTTGTTTTGCTATTTCAGACTGCCACAGTACAGTTGAAGCTATAAAATCACTGTAACCTCTTGGACCTTGAAAGAACATTTGAAAATACTAACTACATGATAGTGCACTGAAGGATTACTGAAGCAGTCTGGAGTTGCAATAGCTCTCCTTTAGGTGCAGTTCATGCAGTCTCACTTTGTGAGAGTGCAAGCACAACCTGTCTCTGGGGAAAACACACTTTTGGTAGTGGCAGAGAGACCTCATGAGGGTCTCTTTCAGATATGCAGCATGAGAAGGAAATGAGCACATGTTAAGGTACATATTAAAACATGAGTAATAAAAAAGATGAAATATAATTTCAGGCGTGTTAAGCTTGCTCGGAAAGAACTAGGAAGGAAAGCGAGGTTTCAGGTACAAGGTTTAACTTTTTCTTAGCATATACTATAACTATTCCTTCAATAGATGTGATCTCACAACATTAAAAGGCCCTTCTAATAAGCAAAATTAAGTAGACAAATAAGGAAAAAATGCAATGGTATAATAAAACTCGGTAGTACAGTTAAAAGGAAATTGTATAATTTTTAGGCCAATTTGTATAAAATACAAAAATTGCATAAATATGCTAATACTTTATCATTTGAGACTATCACTTCTAACCATCAGCTTTTATTGTTGCAGGAATGCATGTGGTGGTCCTGAGTGTTTAGAAGAATAAGGCTAACAAACTGTTACAGAAAATAAATTAGTGAGGTTCCCTTTTTAACAAACTAGTTTGTGAAATGTAATTTTGACAAATAGACTATTGTAAGGCTCTTACAATGAACTGGAAAAATCAGGCAGATTAAAGACACTTTCTATTTGTAGCTTAAACCCCAGCACCTGCCCAATTATCCTTAGGAATACAGAGAATAAAGCATCTCAGAATGTGCAAGCACACTCAGTAGCTGTGTGATTCATATTGCATCTCAGCAAACTGTTGTTTGCTATGCATATGTCAGGAGTTAATTTTCCTGTCGCTCTCAAGAAACTATTTTTATATCTTTTTTTTTTTTTCTGCTATCACAAATCCCAAGAGCTTCAGTTAAAGATGAGGAATCTCTGCTGGGTGCACAGAAAACAAAAAGACAGTGTCTGCTACTGGTTTGTGAGAAGAAAGTCAAGGATGCTGTCAAGGGAAGACAAAGATTCATTAAACAATAGCATTCAGCATGGTAAGTGGTATGGCAGAGTGCTCTGAAGCATCTTTGTCATCAACAGTTTCTGCAAAACTCTCAGCCATGGTAAATTTAATTCAGGGATGAGAGGAAGGTTACGTGGTACCAGTGTGAGCTCTTCTAAAACATGAAGGGCACTGTGGGAGAAAGCAGAAAGACTCAGTTTGAAAATTAGAGAAAAGAGTGACAGAAACATTACACTCTCAGGATGTCAAGCTGGAAGTAGTAATGCTCAAGGTGAAGAAAGATTGAACAAGTCTTAGAAACAAAGACAGTGTTTTCTGATGTAGTAAACAAGTGGGAACTTTAGGAGGCTGAGAAAAGGGGTCATGTGCTCAGAGTAATAGATCAGCAAAAATCTTTATATAGCTGTATTCTAGGAAAATTCAGTAAAAAATATGTTGTAAGGGTGTTGCCTAACAACAAAAGGAAAAAAAAGCCCTTGCAACAGAGTTAAAGTAGTAGGATATAAAATCAATTCTTTGATGACAGGTTTCAGGTGCACAAAATACATTGCACATGTGTGATACAGGATTTCTATGATTTTTTATACAGTTATTTAATTAGTATATCTAGCCAGTACCACCAATAGGAAATAAGTTATCCCTGTAACCCACCCCTGGGTCAGCCCTTGGAGCTGGTCCAGGGGCTTTTTACTCTATTTTCTAGTTATATCTCTTAAGTTCTCACAGAAAATAAGATATCCTTGTCAGGAATTCTATTCTTAAGAATTAGAATATTCTATTCTTAATAATTTCAAGAATATATTAGTAAGAATTTGCTAAACTATGAAAGAGGGAAGGAAAAATACTGGAAACTACACAAATATATATTAAAAATATACAGGGCTACAAATATATGAAAAATACATAAAAAGCTAAAAAATGTTTAGGCATTGAGGGAAATGAATAGAAAAGATCTTTCAGTCATTCAAATACAAGGTCTGTGGGCTATTCTGGGGGAAGTTTTCAGAGGAGAAATCAATGCTATCACCTGTTAGATGAATTGTGGAGAAAACGTCTGCCAGACAGCCTGGACATGAGAAACTAGGCATGGTGTCTAGATGACAGGCTTAGAGAAAGCCAGGATAATGAAGTTTTTCACAGGGATGGAGAAAGAATTCAGTGAAAAAGCTAGACAGCAGTGGAAGATTATGAAGATAAACAGACCATCATTAATCATCCAACATAGTTCTACAAGTTACACAGCAAAAACCTGTGCCAATAGAATAGCATCCCACTTTGTGAATATCTAGCTCAGGTCACCTGAGCTACTTGAAAAAAGGTATTTGGCCTGAACCAAATAAATGTGGCTTGTAACAAGACAATGCTTCGAACATAAATATGTATTTGTAAATAAAATACAATTTCATTTATAACATACAAGCACAAAATGCCATCTGAAGCAAATTCAATCCCTGTTAAATTTCAAACTATTTTTACTCCCCAGCAATAGAACCTAAAGAACATTAAGAGAAATCTTACATTCAAGGCTAAAACGCTGCAAGCATAATTTTTGCATGACCCAAGGTCACCTAATACAGTCCTCTCAAGTTCTTCATGGATGAAATAATCTTAGAGAGCAAAGTTCAATTATACACTTACCAGATGTTTTAACAGAATTTCACTGCTTAAAACCAAATCATAAACAGACCATTTAAATTCTGAAGGCTGAAAAATAATATCATTTCAAATCTAACAGATCTTTATTCTGCTGATGAATATGTGGTTAGAATTACAGTCTGTTAAAGTATTTGAATCTTAAAGTCTCCTTTTCAGAAAGGGGGAAAATGAGCATTTTACATATATATATGAAATTTTATATAATTATACATGGACACACTTATATGCATCTATATGTGACACATATACATATATATGACATCCATATACAGCATAGGTATAGATACAAAACAATTTCTTATAAACTATGTATAAATGGATTTATATATATTTCTGTGATCATAGTAATGGAGCATTCTAAAATCACACCTCTTTACCAGTTTAAATAGGAAGTTTACATTTATATCTACTAAATAACTGTAAAAAGCCAGTTATTCACTATTTACTTAAGATTATGATTTGATTCTAAGTTTACAAAGCACTAAAAGATGCTATGAAGATGAAATATATCTTTACCCAGTCATGCTGAACATGACCAGACACATTTTAGCACGTATAAAGTTATATTTTATGCTAGGAGATACTACTTGAAAAAGTAAGCATAACCAGTCCCTGAAATTGGAGTGAGTAGTGAGAAAAGTCCTGAGAGACAAAAAAAGTGTCACTGTACACACTCCAGGAAATAGCCACAGTCTGATCCATGTGATTATAGAGTGTGTCTAATTTATACTGGAGCTCTTTAATAGTCCATGTTATGAATATCAAGGCAGTGACTGTGGTAAAAGTGGGTTTAAGGTGTGACTGTCATGAGTGCAAGGTTATGGTGTGCTTGGCTAATTCATGATGGGCATTTGCACATTAGTGTGAGAACAGAGTGAGTCAGAGCTGCCTCACTCAATGGTTAGAAACAACCCAGCACAGTGCATTTCCTTTTTTCTTGTCACTATGCACAGGAAAGAAAGATTGCCAAGTTTCTAGTCAAAGATTCTTTCTGAAAGGAAAAAAAAGAATGAAGCTACTGTGTGCCTGGTCACTACTCTGTGAGTGCAATTCCACTGAGTCAGCTGTGATGGTCAGTGCGTATCTGCACCTCTAAAGCATTCCCAAGCCTGATTTTCCTTCCTTTTGCCATCCACAGTGAGCTGTGAGTGCTGCTGTGAGCCCCTCTGTCCCATCACGTGCTGAATTAGTGAGCACAAAGTTATCCTTGCTGGAACTCTGGGTGGGCTTTGCTGGCTCCATCACCTCAGATGCTGAGAAGAGCAAGAAGATACCTTTTGGGAAACAGAATTTGAAGCAAGTACTTCTGTAATGGTTATGTTTGTATCTTGTATACCTGCAAGTTATAAACCCAACTATCTTCAGTCCAGTTTTTCTATGAAGCTGTTTTTTATCCTAAGATTCTTTTTGAGGAGGACTTACAAATCTGCTTTTGGAACTGACTTAAAATTTACATTATTAGGTTTGTCTCTTTTCTGACCCCAGATTTCTACCACAAAGTATTTGCTGGTAAGAACAGAGTCACAGTGGTGGAGGAATAACATGGGAAAAGGTAGTGAATGTTTTCAGGTTTTTTCAATCGTTAGTGGTGAGACATCCTGTGAATTTTACATCCCTAGCTGATAGAAAAGCAGGCTTTTTCTATCAGGAAGGCCTGTAAAATAAACTATGACGCTGCATTTTTTAAATTTCTAAATTTCAAAAAACCCCAAACCCTGTGAACATTGGAAGACAGAAATGAAAGGTGCAGATGACCTGTTCTGTATTGTCAGGATCCTGAGTAACCTGGATGTCACTAAGTGTACTCCTGCTCTAGTGATGCTCTGTGTATTTCTGTGTCAGCATATGTTAAGCAAAAAAAGATTATTTTTCGAAGTAACACAAGTTTTAAGTATCAGAGCCTGGGCAGCAGAGTCCTAACGTCTTACATCTTTAAAATTATTATTTCTTTGCTCCACTTACCTAAAATTGCTATGATAATATTAGAGACAGGAAATGAAAAACTGAAGTTTTATTTCATGGGGTTATTTTAACAACTGCTGATCTGCAATGGGCAGGGTAGTTTTAAGTAGTTTTAACTCAGTTACAAAAAAAATTTACCTCTACACCCTGCAATTGAAAAAATTTCTTCTTTAAAATTTTGAATTTAAAATAATGTTAAGATATGCAAATTATAGAAAAGTATTTTAGTTTTCCTTGAGAACAACAGCTGCTAACAAACATTATCTGCATGTTCTACTGCCACATTTCAAATGTTTATAAGCACACTCAATTATCTCAGAATATGAATTTCAGTATTTATTTACCAATTCTATGAACTTATTTAATATCTAAGCATTTCTATTGTTTTCTTGATATTCTTTATCACACCAGAGAAATATGCAACAACTCACACCTAATATAAAACAAATGATAATATTTAAGTAAAAATCATACATAGTCCCAGATAAGCAACCACTGATAAATAATAAATAAATAAATATTGTTTTTTAACTTGCAACAGAATAATTTCAGCCATAGAACTCTTGCCTGAAGCCATTGCAGATCTGCTTAATAGTAACAAAACAAACTTGAAAATGAGGAACCTGTAATCTGCCCCTTATCATCTTGTGAAATAACTTGATTCCTACAAACATAAAAAGGAAGAAAAGATTCTAAAATTGGCATAGAAATGTGAATATCTTTCATACTATCCCTTCCTAGATGCAGTCTCATACAAATATAATAATTTTTGGGGAGGATGGGAAAATTTAACACAGCAATATTATCAGCAACGTTTCCTAACCAACTTCCAGCAAAGCAGTTAGAAAATGTCAAAGTTCATATCACGTCCTCTTCCATTCCCAAATTCTGCATGTCTGCTAGATGATAATAGTCTGTTTCAGACAACAACTAACAAACTGTAGGTCAAGAGACAAAAACATTTCCAGTCACCAAAGTTCTAGCTTCAAACTGTTCTTAGTTGCAAACAATGCGGGCTTTATATTAGCATTGACTAGCATTTGCGATTTAATAATTCATATTGAATCACGTAATTCTTAATTATGACAATTATATACACCATCTTTCCTAAAATGTCTGTGAGCAATTTAAGTCTTTATCAAATATAATTTATTTTAAGTTAAACAGAAAGTTTTGTCAGCAAAGAGTCTGTGGGCTGTAGATGGTATCACTTAAAAGTATTTGATTCTCAGAATCAAACAGAGATTGTCATATTTAACCAAGCTGCATCCATATGGCCCACATATTTTCTGGTTTTTAGGACATAGGAGTCTAACACTCTCAGAGTTCTGGTTTCATTACATAGTCTCAAAAGTTTCAAATTCTCTTCCAGGCAATTCTGGAAAAAATAATTAAAATTTATATTTCAAGCTTCCTTGCTAAAAATCCATAACTTCAAATAATTGCAAAAAAACCTCTATACAGCAAGAGACAATGTGTTTTAAATTGTTGCTTTACATTTCAAATAATATTCACATTGAATGTCCCATTACATTTTTCTAAACATGACAGCAAAAGTGCAATTGGCTGTCTTGTTAAAAAAAAAAAAAAAAATCTACTTTTACACCTTTTATATGCAGACAAAGAGTTTTCTGCTCCTCTTTCTCCTCTGTCAAGTGTAAAATAGTTCTTGGCAAGCAGACATGAAAGTTTATATAAAAAATCCACAGATAATCTGGAAATTTAGTTGGCCTGATAGTCATACTTTCCCTGACTGTCACTCAGTGTAGGGCTTTGTCTTTTACACCTAATATGAGTCAGCAGCACATTTTACCTCTGCCTTCCTTTCTTAATCTGCTCACACAGGCTGTTTGTCTCCCATGTGATCAGCACTTATTCCTGGGTAGAGGAATTCCCGGGCACAGGAGAAAAGGAATGGCTATGTCAGCATAAATTGTTCAGCTGAAACATAAAGCTGACTTCACCACTGTAAATGCTTCTTTTACTTACTTACTTATTGCTCCTCTATAGCCTGCCTTCACTCTTTGGCCAAGAAATTGAAAATATGTCACCTTGAAGCCTGTGATGTACCTGAAAGGTACTTTCTTTCTGACAATTTTGACTTGTCTTGTTTCTTTCTGGCATTCTTTTTCCTAGTCACTTCTTCAGATTCTTCTGTTGTTGTCAACTAGATGAGAGAAAAATTAATCTCCAAGAAGTGTTGTTTTTTTCTGTTGCTCTGAAACCAAAATGAAAAACAACAGGATGATATCAGCAAGTTGATGCTTCTTTTTCTATTAACCTACTGACTCCACAGTAATTTTCTCCAAATCTTCCTTGTGGCAAGATAACCACTGTTCTTTAGGCATTTAAGACAGCTTATGATAAAAAATAAGGATATTTCATTCAAAACTTTAATCCTCTTCCCTATTTTGAGGAAAAAATAATTTTCCTTAAAGAAGAAAAAAAAATCATTACTCTAATTTTTTCTGATTTTCAAAACCAGCTATAAATTGTCCTACATCTTGTGTAATATAAGTTGCAACACTTACCATCAATATTAATTGTCTGAATCTGAAATTGAGTGGTATTGTTTCATTTTTAGGAAACTTTTCTCACACAACTCAAATTAAACAGAAGCTGATTATTTGTTTCAACAACTGTATATGACCCAGATCCAAGATTGATATTGACAGAGAAGGGTCAAAAATTATTTGTCATTACAATTTACCACCAGCTAAAAATCTCAGAAGCTCTTTCCATAAAAATTAATATTATTGACATGTATATACCTTTTTTGAGAGACAAATGCCATGTCTGTTTACTGAAACCATTATATATTATTTTTCTTTTTTACTCATGCATACACACAGAGGCAGAATTCTGATTCACATGTCATGAATAGAAATATAAGAAGAATTTATTCTGCTGAATCTTCACCATAAATGGTGTTGGAATCAAGACACAGAAGCTGCACATTACAAATTTAAAATTGAATATGCAGGGCTAGCAGATGGAATAAGCTTTTTAATTTTAAGCTAAACATGTTTGAACTAGGAACTTAAAATACATGACAGGCATTGAACTTCAAATATAAATTTTGCAGAGACACATTTCATAGTGGGATCATCGTTTTATGTTGTTAATGCTTTCTTTCTCCATTTAGACTGCAGCAATTGCAAACAGCTGTGAGTCACGTTAATGGCAAAAAAACCAGGCACTTCCCTGACCTGCCTGAATGGTTTTGGGGGTTATCTACACAGGAAAGTTAGTGCCAGGCTGGAAATTTATTGCATAATAACAGTTCCACACAGCTGTTCTCTTCTAGAGTGAGCATCCTAGCTGCATCTTAAATAGGATTTTTTTGTGTGGCTTTTTCTTCCCCTGTAATGCCAAGCCTTCCAATTCACATTCTGTGCTTCCTGAAAAATGCTAACTGCTCTCAAGCTGGTCAACAACAAAACATTAAATCATTAAAATCACAAAAATGTTACAAATTATAGCTCCCTACACCAATTCTTTTTTTAAATTTACTTTAAAAATACAAAATATTCTACATTATGTGATAGCTGGATGGAAGCTAGCTATTAGGAGAACATTCATCAGAATTTTTGCAGAGTATCTTTTTTTCAGGGGATGGAAACTGCCCAGTGCTCATGCACAGTCAGTACCTCAAGGGATGCTCAGGGTCAAAAATGCTTTAAACATATTCATTTTTTTGCCTTCACCAGTACAGATCAGTTCTATACTTGCAAACAAGTCTATGGATTATGACTACTGAATATAAACACATAATCCTTCTGACTCTAACACAGATATGCTGTTTTATTGAAGGATTTTATTGTTTGAAGAATGTAACTTTTATTTCTTTGGCTGTTCTCTACTGATTGTGTCAATTTTTCTTGTAAAAGCAAATTTAGGTCTCTCAAAGCAAATACTAGTAAAATTAAATTGATACCATATAACAATCTAAATCACAAATGTATTCAAAATCAGCTTCTATTAGTTTGTTAAGGACAATAAACCTGTGTTTTGTGAGTATAATGAGGACAGGACCAAATGCAAGGTGCTGCAGCTGGGTAAGGGCAACTCCTAATATAAATACAATTTGATGTATGAAGGGATGGAGAGTAATCCTGTAGGAAAAGGCTTGTGTGGTCTGTTGGATTGAAGAGATGGTCATGAGACAGCAATGTGCACTGACAGCCCAGAAAGCAAACCACATCCTGGGCTGCACCCAAAGCAGCTTGGCCAACAGGTGGAGGGAGGGGATCCTCCCCTTCTGCTCTGCTCTGGTGAGACCCCACTGGAGTTCTGCACCCAGCTCTGGGGTACCAGCGCAGGAGGGACATGGATATGATGGAGTAAGTCCAGAGGAAGGTCCCAAAAATTATCTGATGTTTGTGATACCTCTCCTACAAGGAAGGGCTGGGAGAGTTGAGGTTATTCAGGTTGATGAAGCTTATTGCAGACTTCCATTACCTGAAGATGCCTACAAGAAAGTTGAGGACAGACGTTTTAGAAGGGTCTATTGTGATAGGACAAGGGGCAATCATTTTGAACTAAAAAAGTGTGGTTCAGGCTTGATAAAAGGCTCAATTTTTTTATGAAGAGGTGGTGTGGCACTGGAGCAGGTTTGCTAGGGAGGTGGTAGGTGCCCAGTCCCTGGAAACTTTCAGGGTCATGTTGGATGGGGATCTGAGCAAACAGGTCAAGTTAAAGCCCATACTCTTTGCAAGGGATTTGGACTATATGACCTCTAAAAGTCCTTTTGAACACAAACCCCTCTCTAATTCTATGAAATCTGAGTCGCCAACTTCCACGATTTTCCCAGAGATATGTATCAGTTGGGAGCACCATTAGATATAAAGAAATCTTGCTTTTACTATTCCTTCCATCTGCCTATGGGCCAAATCCTA
>VRYO01001463.1:24972835-24985518 GCA_009812075.1 Sialia sialis
GTCTAGCAGAGGCTCCACAGCAGCTCCCCAGTCGGCCACGGCTCCGTGGCAGCTTCCTCCCTGGCCGGATCACACTTCCAGGTTAACATTTCACTGGGATTTGTCCATAAATAAGCCGCACCTGATGATTAGCCGCACTACTGGGATAAGCTAGATTCTTCAATGAAAAAGGTGTGGCTTATAATCATGAAATTATTGTACTCACTTCTCAAGTACACTCAGTACCTAGCAAGATTGGTATCTAAGTCCTGGTTTAACGTCACTCACATCAAGAAAACAACATTAGTAAAATATTGAAGATGTAGACTCAAGGCTACGTGGAATACTAGAAAAGTGATAACAAAAGCTAACATCCTGTAACCAATAAAATAGACTGTCATGTGATCTAGCTTGCCTAGGTAGTTGACAGAACTCTTTCTCGGTTGTGTTTTCATCATCCTGCAGAACAGCATCTGGAAACGTAACTGTGTTCTAGGGATGTTGGGCAGATTACACTTCTGCAGCTCAGCAACTGACTCACTCTGGGTGCATTGAAAAGCTACATGGAGAACTGAGAATCTGCTCTTTGGCACTTATAGAAACATATGTTTAAGACGAAGGTGAAATCATCCATGTATCCATATGTCACCCGTGATTCAATGACCAACTTGAGGTTTTTTTCCAAACCAAATTGTGTGCATAGAAGGTAGCAAATAATAAACCGTAAAACCCAGAGACAATAACAGCATTAGACTTGTCCCATAAAATTCCTCTTGCAAGTGAACCCAAACCATATCTGCAGATTGTATTATAGTGCTCTGTTGCTGACAGAGTAGGAAGAAAGTCACACTTAGTATTTCATCAAAAATCATAGTAACATCTTCTTGTCAAAACAGTATGGTCATGTGTTGGTGCATTTTGTTCTGTACCTTTTCTGTCATATTTCACATTTGGTTTCCATACCAAGAACTTGCTTTCAGAAGAATGAGACATTCCTGAGGAAAGACTGAAAGATTTAGAAAGCTCTTTCAGTTGCAATCACACTTTTGCAATATCTCTAATCTTCCTATAAAGAGGCCAATTCAGTCTGTTGTTAAAAATATAGCAATTGATTTACTTGTAGAGGACCTTTGGGAATCAATTGAAATTATAATGTTATTTTCAAGTGCTACATTTTCCATAGTCTGAGAACCAAATCTCTTGGAAGCATACTCCCCTTGCAAATCTTTCTCTTGTCAAATAATTTCTATTTCATGTATACTAATTTCATGGATGCTGTCCTTAATGTTTCCTGTCATTGTATATTTTACAGTTCTTGACTAAACAGAAGTGATATTGTGCAAATTTAATTTTATATGCACAAGTATCAATTTAAATGGAACTGATTTGCAAGTCAAACAATACAGCATTTCCCAGCAAAGAGATAAGACTGCTCTATGCAAGCATGTTTGCAAATGTGTCTCATAATCTTGGACTGGAGTTTCAGAAACCCGCAGTCAAACCTCCTACCTACATCTGTGAACAAACACATAAGCAACTGGGGGTCTGTTAAAACCCAGCAGATGGACGGTCCTTGCATGAACAGATTGCAGGAGAGGCAGTGTGGGATGCAGTGCCACCGCTCCTGAACAGCAAACTCGAGCAGTCTGAGGCAAAGCAGCCCACAATTAAGGCTCCACATCTCGTTTCTTTTCCTAGATGAAGGCAAATCCTCTGCCACCCCACCTCTACAAAGTCATTTCACTCGAGCAGAATGATTTGCATTCACTTCCAATATGAGCAAATTGCTTCCTAATATTTCCTGGTCTGCAGGACATGCTGAAACACTCACACATTGTGAATGATAAAAATATGCTTAGAGCTTGTATCTGTGGAGGAGAGAGATAGTTCTTGGATTTGGTTTCTTTATAGCTGATTACTTTCTTTGGCTTGGTTGTGTAAGGACATTATTTCATTCCAGCCTGATTTGACTGTATTTATCAGTTTTTGTAAAGGGTGCTGTAAGCTCAGGATAAAGTTTTTATAAGCAAAATGAAGTACTGTGTGAACTAATTTCATCAATAAGAGCAGAAAGGCAGGTAATAATGATGTGTTCTTCCTTACTTATATTTGTGGGTCATTCTAGTGCTTCTTTGACTCCCTTCACATCTGCTCATGCACCTTTATAGAAAATTTTATGTTCTTCTGAAAATCTCCCCATCATGTAATTTTGGGTCTTGCATCACTCAAATGCATACTACTACACTAATGCTAGTGGATGTTGCATTTTATTTCATAGCTTCTCACAAAATCAACACAAATCCTGTTTACATGACTGCCTAATTCACTGTGTGATCTGTCCAAACTTAATCTCAAACACCATGAAACACTTTTAACAAGGGGACAACTATAAGAAAAAGTACCACTAAGAATGCAGTCTTTTGCTGTATAGCTAAATATGCCATACTCTGTAGATTACATACCAATACTGCCTTGTTTCTAAGGCATTGGTGTGCTATAATGCATCATTAAGAAGCCCACTTTCATTCCATAGAAAACTCACTCAAAAGAAAAAAATCACTTGTTCAAAGACTGTTTCATTCTTTATAGTAAATGAACGAATAATAGAACTGACAAAAGATGTTCATTTTTTTATTCTTACCCTGCTTTTTGAATATTAAAATCTTGTTGATTTATTCTGGCAGCAATATGAAGGACAAAGAAGGAAAAATGAGTTCTAAAAATCTCGTCATTCCCTCAGCACCATTACAATACCTCTATTTGGTTACTTGGATATCTATAACAAAAATGTTTTTTGTACTGGAAAGAGACGGATACTGCATGACACTGGAGGAGTTTTTACATCTTTGCAGCACTGAGTAATTATAGAATTTTTTTTGATAAGGGATAAAAGCAAAGAGAATAATTCTCATAGTATATGCTTATTTGTTAAGAAAAATGAGGGTTGTATTATGATTGGAGGTCTTTCCCTCCTTTATTACTATGAAGAGCGAGATGACACCAACATTTTTGTGTGACTGGCGAGTTGAATAATATTGTTGAATAATAATTGAAATAATTCAAGATATCTTACATCATGTAATATCAATATTTAAATGTACACACTTCTAGAATCCTCTCTGACCTATAACAAATGCTATTTGTATTTTCATTTTTTACTTCTAGCTGAGGTTTAGTTTTAGGTAGAATGAGAAAGATAAAGAAGATTGAAAAAAAAACTCAGCCAAATCAAATTCAAACATTATTATTTTGTGAAATCTCAAGTTTTCTTATGAAAACATTTCCCTTCTCTCTGTATTGCTTGATTTCTCCTATGACTATACCTCTGCCTATTCAGAACAAACTTCTGCAAAAGAACTTGACAGATAAGTTTGTTGTGAATCTGTGAAATCTGCGTGAATAAATAAACAGAAACACAAAGAGGATGCCAAAGGACAGTAAAATCTCATAGGAAAAATCTTGCATCCTTTAATAGTGTAACATGCAAAGTCCAAAGCAAGAGACAAATAATTAATTTTTTATGCTCCTGATATAAAGGAAAAGTCATAACAGTGTTCTTTAAATTTCTGATTTTTTTTCATTGTAAAAGTCTTTCAGAATAACATTTCAAAAATGATCATTATAGATTTTTTAAACCAATTTGATTTTCTGCTTTCAATATTAGCAGTATCCACATGTGATTTTAATGCTCATCAGTCTGGTGGAGTGAAATGTCTTTATTATTTATTGATCCAGTTTAGAACTGGCAGAGAATAATTCGCTGCCACCACCTACTAATGCTCTCACCTGGCAGAAACATTTTCTGTTGAATCATTGACTCCCAAAGGAAAGGAATTTTGTCTTTGTTTCCCCATATCTAAGACAGTGTAAAGCTCAGCATAGAGGTTGAAATTATAATTAGCAACAACAATAGTAACAGTAATTACTTATACGATAAAGACATGTTTATCCTTCCTTCTGTCCTCATTAATATTGCCAAAAAGGTTGATAGTTACCTGCAATTAGTCACCTGCAGCTGTTTTAATTGTAGCTACCTGTGACTTTTTATTCAGAAAGAAGTGGGATGCTTTGACTCCTTGAACTGAGAAATAAATGTGTTTTTTTTCTACTAGTCACTATAACACAGACCATATATTTTCACCTGGTAATTTCTGAGGTAAAAATAATTATTTTTTTCCTTGTTTTTAAATGAACATTATTAAGCTCAATAATATGACTGATCTTTAAACTACTGTTTAAAAGAAATTTATTCTTAAACCAAGTGCTCCTATTGTTGTACGATGCATTGCGTGCTTTAAAATGTGTTCTAAGGGTTACATTTTATTTAGGGGTAAATGTTACATTTTATTTCCAGTTTCATTTTCAGTTCTCAGCACACTTATTCCTGCAGAATTTGGATCAAAACAACTCCCAAGGCTCTCCACATATGCAGGTTTGATATTAATAGCACTATAAACATCTTGATTGTCAGCACTGTGAAGTAGAATGGCGTGGTGGAAAAAATAAGCTCATAGCTGAAATGTTACAGTTTTGCCAGTTTTACAAAATAAAAGAAGGTGATAGATTTTTGTCTTGCGCTTTTGAAATAGCTCGCTCTCAGTAAAACAGCTCAGAATGATCTTTTTGGTCCCTGTGAGAAAATGGCCTTTTAAAAAGGAGTTTATTAATCCATTCAGGGTTTTTCAGACCTTCCCTGCTGTGTCAGTAGATTCAGAAAAGGCACTGTATACATATTTCCATGGTAGTATGAAGTTTCACATTCCTCAATCTTCCCTCCAGAAAGACTTCCACTGAAGGCAAAGTAATGTTGTTTTACTGGGTAAATAAATATGGTTAAAGTGATATAGGATTGCTTTTGGTATTAGAAGAATTGTTTAAATGTGGTTCTGATTTACACTTGCAAACATGAACAGCGTGTTTAATCAAGGCTTAGGGTAATTTCTTCCTGCATGTTTCACATTCAATTGAATGATTTGCTGGCTTAGTGTAGGTTGTTTTATTAATATCCATATTTGATCAAATTTGGGTTCCAAATATGAAATATGACTTCTAGATCTGACACAAGAGTAATTGAACAGGCTGTCACATTTCTACTACATCAGACATGATAGTTGAGATTCTAGTTATATTGTATTCATCAGTGGGGACAAAATAATTCCTTGTGTTTCAGGTATTCTTTAGTACTTGCTCAGCTGAGGGCTCCACAGCCTGTTGGCCACCATGTCCCCTGATGCAGGCAGCTAGGTGATGCACAGGGATGCATACCCTGATGTGAGCCACCTGGATCTGAAGAGGATGGCTAAAGTCCCACCCAAAATGTTCCTGTGCCTGGCTTTTGGCATATTCATTCAGTTTGATCATTACCACACAGAAATAAAAATATGTTAAAAATCAGAAAAAAGTAAAATAAGATATTGCAAGAAAGTAGGGAGGAATGAGGCATCTGCATGTTTAGTGGAAGGCTGATGTACATGGTGCTTTTGTCCACTCTTGTCTAGATGCTGGCAACAAGAGCACTGCAGGGTGGCCCTGGTGAGGAGGTGCCAGTGGCTACCTCACGCTGGACACAGCTGACACCAGATAGAACCCACTGCATCCGTCAGCCAAACTGGTGGCAGCTCCGGGAAAATCAGGAAGACTGAAAACTGAAAAGGCAGTGAGGAGTGTGGGGAAAGAAAGTGAGAAATAGACCGTGAGCACAAGGTTTAAAGAAGGTGAAAGCCCATGGAGACTAAAGTGGAGCAGTTATTTCCCTGCGGCTCATATGGGAGTCCAAACTGGAGCAGGATCATCCTGAGGAACTGCAGCCCATGGAGATAAACCATGCTGGAGCAGGGAACACATGTAAGGAGGTACAGTTATGGGATGAACATAATCCCTCAAGCCCCACCACCCCTGTATTGTTCAGGGCTGACAAGGTAGAGGAGAGCAGAGAAGCTGTCTGGGTGAAAAGGGGGAAGAGAAAAAGGTGAGTTTCAATTTTGTCTTTCTCATGGTCTAAATATAATTAATTTGTGATAAATTTATTTTCGAGGCAAATTTGTTTTGTCTGTGATGGCAATTGGTAAATGATCTTCATGTCTGTATCTCAATCTGCAAATTTCTTAATCATATTTCCTCCTGTTGAGGAAGGGAAGTGAGAGAGTAGCAGGGTGGGCATCTGGCATCCAACCAAGGTCAATCCTTGGGGCTTGAACACTTACCCTTCTAGAAGAGGCTGAGAAAATAGGACTTGTTCTGCCTGGAGGAAGGGATGGCTTCAGGGAGCCTCACCACTGTCCTCCAACACTTATAGGAAGGTCATTGCAGCTCTTTGCAGGAGTTTAGGCAATGAGAGAAGAAACCAAAGCACAAGGGATTCAGTTCAGGCATAAAGCATCTCTTTTCCCCACAGGGAGAGCCAGGCAGTGGAAGAGGTTACCCAGAGAAGTTGGCTCCTTGGAGGCTTTCAAGCCCCAACCAAGTAAATCCCTGAACAAAGGAGTCTGACCTGAGAGCTGCCCTAGCTCTGATCAGGAGCCTGGAGTAGAGACAAAGTCTATTTAAGTTTTACAGTGATATTTCAGCAAGAAAAGACCTTTAAAATGTCCTACTTTATTAGAAAAGAAAGTTAATAAGGGATTTATCTTCTCTTTATGATTTTTCTAGTCTGTGAATATGTTCCCATTTTAAACTATTACCCATAAAACCAAAGTCCTGAACTTTCAAGAGAGTAAATTCATATTCTGCAGAAACAACTGTTTTTCATTTGCAAATTTCTTGTGCTTTACCTTAAACACAACACTTATATCTTCAACAGACATACTCTTCAGCATCCATTACACTTAAAATAATTCAAATTTATCTTCCTGAGATATGAGAAGGTTCAGTTGTGAATAGGATTTTTTATCCAACACATAGCTTCTTTTTTTCTCAATTATATAACATAAGCCACATATATCAATATCTAAAACTTTGCAACAGCTGGAAATTTAAGTCCATGGGCTCTTTTATATGTCTTTGTTCTCACTGCTATTCTTTTGTAATTTGGAAAAATTACAGTTAAGGAAGAACATTGCATTTTGTTCATAATGACATCAAATATATTTTCCCATATCACTAAAATAGTCTTTATGTTTTGGTGTTTGGGGTTTTTTTCCTTATCTTTGAGGCTCTCATATTTGCTAGCTTAAAAACAGCCTAGTGAAAGAAGGCTTAGGCAGAGAGCTGAGAAATGGAAGAACTCCTTGATATTTGGAAATATTTTTGACCCAAATAATTTGAGCAATTTTAAATGTAGCAGAAAACAACTAGCCATTTTACTTTCCATGCCAAAGCATTTTAGAATCCCAGCTGTTATCATTTCAATACTGATTTTGCTTTTATGTATAGTGAAAACATCACATTCCTATTACAAAAAATCGAATGAAATAAATTAGATTACAGTAATTTCACAGCTATAAGGCGCACTGGACTATAAGGTGCACTTCCGGGTTGCTGGCTAATTTCCGTACTTTGTCCATATATAAGGCGTGCCAGTGTATAAGATGCACTTTTTTTTTGCAGCGAGGATCCGCACACAACAAAGTAACGAATTAGTAATAGAATCGCATGATTGCGGGCTGGCTCAATTTGCAATTTGTTTGCTCAATTTGCAAACATTTTTTCATGGATTGGTGTAGTCTTTATATGCAGCGTGAGGTGTCCTCCCCGTGTCGCGGGCCCCAGCACTTCCACCTGCCCCCTGTGCCAGCTGGTGCGGCTCTCGCGGCTCGTGGCTTGGCTCGGGGCTCACACTTCCGGGTTGGCAAATTTCTGAACTTTGTCCATATATAAGGTGTACCGGATTATAAGGCGCACTTCCAGGATTCAATCAAAATTTTAGTCAAAAGGGTGTGTCTTATAGTCGTGAAATTGCTGTGCTTTAAAAAAAAACCACTTTTAACTTCAATTGAAATTACAATCTTTAATTAGGGAAAGAAAGTCTGAACGTGATTTTTCATGTAACTCAGAACACTGAATTTATCACTTGAAGATATTTCAGCACCTCAGATTAGCAGAAATTCTTGAAAGGTGTTTATGGAGAGATTAGAGCCATGGAGAAATTTTGATACATTGTAATGGAAATAGCCTGAATTTATAAATCCACCATGAAAATATGTGCAGATCTGGATATAATTTAAAAATGTCTTTACTGGAATACAGACAGAGATGGAGACCATAACCCCTCTTTGAGAGCCATTCATTAAACCATTGCTACACACCCTAGAGTAGAAAATGAATTAATTTCTTGATTTTTTTTTTCCTGAAGTGTCAAGAACATCAAGAATTCAATGTTCTGCAAGGGAAGGAGAGGTAACGATGCGATTGTTGAAGTGGGTAATGGGGGAAACCACTGAGGATACTTCTAATAGATTTCTCTGAGATCTCTTTTTATGGTTACCCAACCCAGGCTGCACAGTTTCACCACATTAGATCAAGTAAAGCCCAAAAAAGGAGGGAAGAGGCTATGGAGCCTGTCAGTGCACTCATATTTCCATGCACTGCTGGAGTGTTTCTCTCCTACCATTTCTAGCCCACCTTATGAATTTGTTTTATTATTATATTGCTTTGTCACAAAACAATACCAGCTGTGATACACAGAACTCCACTATTAATTCAAACATATGTTCATATATATGTGTGTGTGTATATACATATATATATACATACATATATGAGTTTTCTACAGATTTCCTGCATCATTCTGTACTATTTTGAAGTTTTTCAGTACTTATGTGTTCACTGTAGATTTTTAGTCCCAGTATTTGTACAGCTCCTGGAAGAACACACAAATGTCTAGCTAGTAAAGGTGTAATGCAAGTTAAACACATACATATAAAGGAATAATAATTTGTATTTTGTTTATAACTTTCCATTTTCATTCTTCCAAAATTACAAAATCTCTTGACTAAATCTTACATCTAATCTTATATCTTACATCTTAATCATTTACATCTACAGTGATTTTCAAAAGATGTATTATTATCTCCGCTGTTTTCAAATGCAATAACTGAGGCATAGGAATGTGGAAATTATTTTCTCATTATCTAAAGCAGTTTTAACTTATCTTGCCTTGAAGGTTGCATGTCGATAGTAACTACTTAAAGCTATTGGTATAATTCTTTACCCAGTTATGGGAATGATAACCAGACAACAGAGATAATTATGATAAATATTGATAAATAAAAAAGCAATTACCTAGTGCTCAGGGCCCAGTTCCCAATATTTGTTCCCTGTATTAAGGTCAGTACTACCTCAGCTAGCACACTACTGATACAGTATTTTTGAAAGTTTTTCCCGTAAATGATGCAAAATAATTTTAATAGAAGAGATGTTTCTACAACTCCTTGAAATGTTTTGATACATAGCAGTAAAGAAATAAAAAATCATAAAAAGAAGTTTTATAAAGGCAAAAAATAAACAACCCCCAAAAACTGAAAGTACAAGAACTCTGAACAAGAAAGCAGAAATATCTTCTAATCATGTATATCTCTTATCTGGACCAAATCAGGAGGCTGTAATTATTCCATGTGATGTTGCTGAAACAAAGATTTGCTGCGTGTAACATGGGGCTAAAATGAAAGATTTTCCAGATTAACAGAACATAATTCACACCCACATCTTGAAGGAATTAGCTTAAAACCTAACTAGAAATAGGCTTCATTTCAGATTTCACTCTGAAACAAACCTCACTAATCTGAGATGAATCCCAGCTCCCCATGGAAAGAGAGTGTATGGTGTATCTACCAGCTGAATAGCTAGCAAAACCACACAAATTAGGATCTGTGTGTTCCATGTATGAAGAGCAGGACAGAAAAGGAGTGTAGCTACAGTAACAGTGCTGAGTTGGGTCTGAAATGTGGCAAAGAGGGACAAAAATGCTGTTCCTAAAAAAATTCTTTCCACACTAGGACCATTAAATTCCTGTTGCCAGATGTCCATGTACTTTACTTGACAGCCAAATTTCTGTGGCCAATAGCACAATATCAAATGTGAACATTCCCAAGTAAGCAGCAGAAGTGAGAGGCTATCTTGGAGCTGCTTGTGAACATAACCAAAACCAGAAGTCCCTTTTCAAAAATATGTGTAAACATTTTTCCTTATCTACGTTCCTGACTTTTACTGACTGAGTAGGCAAACAGAACTTATGGAAGGACTATTTCTTCAAGTTTCTGGACTCTGGTGATTTTTCCAGTCATCAAAAGCTGGAGTAATCTTTCTTTCTCAGTAATTCAAAATTAGTGCCCAGGGTTTTCTCCTTATTTTGGAAATACACATTATCTACTTTAGACATCAGATCAGATTACATATTTCATTTTCATAATTTTTCTTTGTGATTCTTCTACAAACCCACATTTAAAAAAAACCTTGAGATCTAAGAAACATAAATCCTTCATGATAGAAACCTGTAGTAGATATAACCAATATGATAACCATAGGATTGCTACCAAAAATCATTGTCCTATTAAGCTGAACTAAATTACTCTTGCCCTTGATGTACAGACCTGGGGAAGGTGCATCACCACAAACCTGACTCCCTTTCTGTTTTTCAGAGATCTTCCTCAACTCACCTGTATCCCTTTTTATTACACAATTTCACTCCCAATTTTTTTCTGGTACACTTTCAGGATCAGTGACTGATAATGTCTGTTGTGCCTCAAAAGCAGAGCTATTGCCACCAGCAGAGAGGAAGAATTACATACACTATATGCAACTTCTTTCTAATGTTACTGGGGGAGTAATCAAAATATAGATGTGTCAATGTTTGTGTAACAAGAGAGGATAGGGTGGGGAAGAAGATGGAGATAGCATGTTTCCAAACTCACAAAGCCCAATCTCAAAAATAGAAGTAATTCCTTTTAGATGTGAAATAAGAAGTGTTTACAGAGTAGTATCAAAATAGGGAGTTTCAGCAGAATCTGTTATAACTTTTGCAAAAATGGATGCCTTTTGATCCCAGCACATTTTTTTTTCCCAAGGATTTAGAAGAGCTAGAGTGCTACTGGTCTCCCAAATTATGGTCATCCAAAAATAGTTTCTCTCTCTTCTTCTATTGATGATTAATTAGGAGCAATATTCCCACATAAGGAATGGATGTGTAGAAAATGGATCTTGCACAAGGTCTTTGTAGGTAGCTGAGCCAGTAATACAAAAGTTAGGTGAATTCTTAAAGACTTTCTCCAGACTTGGCCAAAAATTGATACTACTACTGTAAAGGCCAACAGAATTGCTGACTGTGTCAGCAAAAATGTAAGCCACTCATCAGGTTAGCTGATGCTACAGAAAGGAGAGACTTAAGCAATTAAATCCTATTATCTATTATATTAATTTATTAGGTGGCAATATACCAATCAAATGTCATGCTGCTGTGCCAGACTTCAGCTTCTGGGGTGATAACAGAATACAGCTTGCTGAATCCCCCTATATTTCAGATCCTCTGGCAATTTAGAGATCAGAGCATCAAGTGCAGGCTGAACGTGGCTTACAGCCAACAGATAATTTATGAAGCAAGTGTGTAATAGCAGAAGCTCATCAAGAATGTAGGAGCTAGTGCCTATGGTCCTAATTTCTTTTTATGTTATTACAATGGATTAAATGTTTAAGGTTCACATTGCAGCAAGCAAGACTCTCTGGGTTGATTTTCTGTAACAAATGAACCTCAGAGAGCAGCATCAGAAGATTCTCTTCTATAATATCCTTCAGCACCAGCTCTTGTCAAAACGCTTATTGTTAAAAAAAATTCAAAGGAAAATTACTTTCTCTCTTAAAATAAAACATTCAGAGAACTTTTTGCCTAGGTAAAGATTTTAATTTTCTTCCACAAATAGACCAAAATACAGAATATTTTTTTCCTTTAAAAAAGATGTTGAAAACAGTTTAACTTCTCTGAAATTTATTGAAAAGATTTGGATTAAGGAAAAGATTAAAATGTATTGTTCAATATGTTTTATGAATGTCTAATCCAAAAAAAGACAACTCCTGGCAAACAATGCATTTTTAGTTTAGTCACTTCAACAAAAGAAATACCTAACAAGAAACAAGTAGTAAACTGAAATAAATAAAATCTGTTGAAACACTTGAAAACAAATTTATTACTTCATAGAGAAATTCACTCAGATGATAGGATTTCACATAAATTACACTAAGTATAGCATTGTGCTTTTTGCTAGTTCTAAAACAATCTTTATTTTAAATGTATGAATAAAAGTATCATTCTAATAATGAATAGTTATATATTGATTTCTCATTTGTCAAATACACAGTTTCCATTAATCTTCTTTATTAAAAATTTTAATAGCAAGTTAAATATCAGTAGGTACATTAAAATGAATAGCCCTATTAACAGCATTGATAGCTATCTAAAATTAGGTAAACTGTAGTATGTGTTTGAGTTTGTGTCCATTCTATTGTATTTTCATTATTTATTTTGAAAACATATTAATATAGAGCTTAAAAACCTGGTGCAGGTCATCAGTAGCTACAATTCCATAAAAATTAATAAAGGCATGGTCTGTAGAGCTAAAATTATAACAATACTGCAAAGGATCTAAATGTTTATGTATTTAATGGGAAATGCATGGAAGAGGCAGAGATGCCTAATTTTTAACATATCTTTTAAAGAAAATATTACTAAACCAACTTTTCTTCATGCAGCCTTGCTTCAGTATTCAAGTCCAGAAACT
>VRYO01001463.1:24993963-25019294 GCA_009812075.1 Sialia sialis
TTATAATTGTGAAATTACTGTATATTTGAAACCATAGACTTTTTATTGTAGCCATTTTCTGTTCTGTGAAAGCAATACTTCCTCAAACACAATCATTTCAATAACTAAAACTTGATCATTCCAATAAATGTTAATAAGGGGAGATAAGACTTAGAACTAGGTGGCCTCTTGACTGAATAGTATTGGAAAGTAAATATATTTTTGCTTGTTTTTTTTCCAGTAGTATAATCACTATTTTTCATTTTGACATATTCTAGCAACTTAAATTCCACTAAAGTCCTTCTATCTACAGCTTCCTAGTTTGGGCAACCCTTTATGCAGTGCTCTTAGGACTTTTGAAATGCTTTTTGATATCTAGAATAACCTGAATTTCTTCACAGGGCAGACACAAACCCTATGGAGATTTTAGTATTTCTGAACATTCATGAGCAACTGAATGCTTCTGCCTCTCCTTCAGCTGAAGTCTCTATGAATCATTTCAGTCAATTCTCCCCAGAGTTTAACCATTCCTTTTTTTGAGGGAGATACAACTCATCAGGTTTAGGAAGATTCTTTCACAAAAAACGTTTATGAAGACAAACAATTTACACATTGAGCTACTACATTTATTTTAAAAACTTATTTTTAAAATACGGTTTTCCATTTATAATGCACTAACAGAAGACATATCAGTTTAACAGCTCATCTGATTTTTGTTAAATTTCTTAAATTCTAATAATTCTCTTAATGCAACATTTTGCCTCAGAAATTATTTTTGTCATTTATAACTCACAATATCACACTGAAGACTTTTATAACTGTATTTATATCTGATATAGTACTAGGCATAGACAGATGTGTATGAAAGAAATAGATGTGTATGAAAGAAATAGAATGTTGAGTGCATTTTCTACAGAATTTCTTGGTAATACTGACATTGCAGGACTGTATTAGAAGAAAATAAACAGAGCAGTACAAAAGCTTGAGGCAGTAAAAAAGCATCCACCATGAAAGTGACTCAGCTATAGAAGCTGTCCATGAAAAGGCTGCCTTTAATAGCTATGGCTACAACACAATTTCCTGTATTATTGCTGGGAGTAAAACCTATAGAAAGTGGAAAGGAATTAATTTAAAAAAATTCTATGGAATCAAAAGGAATTGCCTCCCAGATTTCCAAAATTATACCAAAATGAAAGCTCTTTAAAAGAGATTTAGGAAAAGCTGGTAAGAAAACTACAGTGGAATAGAACAAAATGTTCAACTTTCATAGGGAAATGCTCTGTTTTATTAAAATTCAGCCAATGCAGATTGTGAAAATCTGTGCATGTAGGCAAAAAAAGTTACCACTTTGAATGCAGAATTAGATGTTATTCAAAAAGAATACAAGGAGTAGGAGTAACAGAATCCCAATAAAAATATTTGTTTTCTGCATGTATGAGATTAACAACCTAAATAATCTGAATAAGTATGAGACAAAATAAACCATGCTATATATTACTTGGAATATTTGTCATATTATTAGGCATATAACCTTTAATTCCTCTGCTCTAAATAATTATGTGTAATGGTTTAAGCTGATTTTTTTTAGAAAATCTTAAGACAATTCTAGGTATAAATAAAATTAAACAAAAGAAAAAATCATCAATTTCTGTCTTCGAAAGCATTTTTGACTGAAGAATGCCAGTTACAAAATTCAAATTATTAATTTTCTGTAATATAATTTTGATTATAATGGATTTCTAAGAAAGCGAACGAAAATTAGGACACTTGAATCTGTAACTAAAAAAATCAGAAAATAATTAGAAGCAACGAAGGAAGAGTTCATTTAAATAATAAGCATGCAAGGACTTTCTTAGTCAAATATTATCCAGAGACAGGTAATAATGGTTCTGAAGCCTAAAGGTGTTGTAAATCTTCACCTCCTTGAAAAAATAGAGAGGACCGATTGGAAGAAACACAAAAGGAGGGAATTATCTTCCTCTGAATTATATGGGTATCATAATTTGTAATACTGCCCACATCTTCCGGTAAATGAAGGCCTATGCAGAAAATAAGTTATTAAATACTGTCAACCATATATATAAGTTTCCATTTTTTGAGACAGAGATTTCCTGCCTCTTTGAGCCAAACTAGTTACAATGAATCCCAGTAAATTAGAAATATTTAATGATCACTATGCAAGCAAGCTTCACTGCATGACAAATGTATACCTCCTAAATTACAGTTTTAATATTATTTCTCACAGTACTGTTGTTGTTATATAATTCTTGTTTAATTCTTATTGTTATTATTATTAATGTTGTTGTTCCTGATGCCATCACAAAAATCCACAAAGCCTAATAATAGATGAACAAGCACTGCTTTACAAATTAGGCCTTAATAGTTTATAATACTAATATAAATATATTATAAAATATTTCCATTAGGATTCTATTCACAATCTATAATATTGTCAATAAAATCAGTTATTTTAATCTTGATACTTTTTTAGATTCTAACAGCTGCAGTTTAAAAGATGATTATATGTAAGAATGCTCTTACATCTTTGTTTGACACATGACAAACATAATCAAGGTCCTGAGCAGTTGCGTTTTAATCAAGTTCAAAAATACAATCAAAAAAGATGCTATTGGATGAAATTCAACTTTATATAAGCCCATTTCCTTCAAATGAACATCAGCTGCTTATACCAGATCTTGCTGTTGTGGGGTGAAAACATGTTGTTAGTAAGAGAAAAAAAAAAAATCCTTGATATCCCGAAATTATGGCCTTCTGTCTTTCTCTTTTGATTCTTTTGATCACATGGTTAAATACTTTGTTAAATAAATAGAATTTTTTTAAAGTTGAATTTTTGAAAATTCATTATAGCCTAGAGACTTGTGAATATGCATATATCAGTTTAAAGTGAAAACCTTCTTGCTAATTTGAGACACAGAATGGCAGCTTTATCCTGATGGATCTAGGATATCTTTAAAAGTCAGCCTAATATTGAATATCTTTATAGTTCTCAAATTTTCCTGAGACTTTTCAGAATTCCAAAATGGCAGCCAGACAGTCTGTTGGAAAATGCAATATTATTCAAAATGTTCCAGATCTACCACAACAAACTACTGCACTGCCTGCTCTTAAATTATATGACAATGGAGCAGACTAAAATTGAAGATGCCGGAAGAAATACTAATTGTATAAAAAAAGAAAAAAGAAAAAAGAAAAAGCAAACAAAAACAAACAAAAAAACCCTCAAAACCAACCAAACTAATAAAATCCTACCGCCCCTCCCCCCAAAAACAACAAAAGGAAGAAGAAATTTTGATTTTTATTTTGATTTCCTATGGGTGACATAAACGTTTTTGAGTTATATATTATAGAAATGGCAGGGAATCTCAATTTAGTACAAGTGAATCGAAAAAAAATGCGTACCAAGCCTAAGCGATAATTTAGGCAGTAAATGTGAATTTCTCATTTTTAAATTGAGATTATCAACAGCAGAGACTTTGAACATCTTATTTCCAGACAAATATCACTATGAATAGGGAAAATGTTAAAATGAACAAACATATAAAAAGCAAACCTGTCCATGGATCTCTCTTTTCATTGATCAGAATATTGTGTTAAACAGCATCCCCTCCTTTATTTTAAACTAGAATTTCCCTTGTGTCTTGCATCATTAATATGGTCATCTCTAGAGAGGAATTTCCAAACTGGTTATCCAAATTTATCTTGCTACTTCTGGGTCTTAAAACAAGCATTTTTAAATCTGTTTTTCTGCCATATCAATAAAGACAGTTGTATGACAAAAAATAGAAAAACTTCCTTTTTTAAATTTGTTTGTTGGTTTGTTTGACCTCATTTACACAACCCATAACCGGAGCTCTGAGTAGGTTACGGCAATGAGCACAGAAGTATTTATATCAGGGTAGGTTCTAATGTTTTTTTAGCTGCTGGGGCATTTTCACTGTGCAGGCATGACATGTCCCTGAGCCAGTTCATGGTCCTTGCTCCCGCTTCTTACAGCAGCAAGCTGGCACTGTGAGCTCCAGCCTGTGCTCAGTGCAGAGGACAAAGCACAGGGAGATATCACCTAAGGTTATAAAATTCTGGTGGAGATGAATCTCACTAATCCCAAAGTATGAGCCACACCACCTTGGCTTTTTCACCAAACTTTACCCTCCTCTTTGTCAGTATTTCTTCACACCCTCCCCATTCTTCTGTCTTTAGAGCCAGACAGCAGTCAAATTTTCTGTTGCACAGGAAATTCCAACATTTTAAAACTTGTTTTTCTTCTGTATTAGACATCACGTCATTTCATATTAAGCATTAACACTACTGGCATGTCATATTATATTAGAGTATGATACATTACCCAAAATATTATATTATTTAATTTGCAGCATTATTTTGATTATGTAAGACTGCTTTTTATATATTGTTTATTTTACTTTTCTGTTACTTTAATACCAGATGCTTTTTCATTGTCATGCTCAGTGTCAAACGTGCCTCATTGCAGGAAATGTAAAACACACCATATTAAAAAACGTCATATCTTATTATCTTCTCCTAATTAGACTAAAAGGTTTGAACTGACATTACTGAAGTGTGACACATGCTAATCGCAAATCAACCAAGAACTCATTGGAAAGAGTTCTAATTTAATCTGTTTATTGGCTTGATCTTAGTAAAACAAAAAAAGTGCAAATATTCTTTGAGAATGAAGATTTAGAATGGTTGTATAACATAAAAGAGAGCCTTTATTCATTAAAAGTCAAAATTTTGTTCTCTAAACCAAGACATAATCCCTGTTAAAAAGTAACTGACCCAAAGCTCTATGCCCACCACCATGAATATGTTCACATGCACATACTGCTTCTGGGACATCACTTAATGGAAATTGTAGCTTTGGCCACTGCACACCTTCCTACAGAGACACCTATTTGTGACTGAAGAGGTGGCCACTTGGTAGCATGAGGAGGAAGCAGAGTGCATTAACAGGAACACCAGCCAAAGTTTTGCTGTATTCCAGAGAAAAAAGAGGACTGAAACTAGCCATTATAATTCTAAAGGTAACAAATTATGTAAAAACAAAGAATATTAATTAATGAAAAAAAAAAAAAAAAACAAATCAGAAATATCCTTGCATGTGATATGGGCAGGGCATGCACAAGGTTTATCCAGAGGGGAATGCAAATATTGAAATTATTGTTGATTATATGCTTCCAAGAAGAGAAGAGGCACTTAGTCTAGGAAATGGCTTATTGGCAAGATAATTTATTTTTTTTTAAGGCAACTGTGAGCAGTGTGATTGTGACAAAAGAAAACCATGGGAAACTGTATGAGAAATGTTTTCCTCATCTATTTGTGTCCTCTTGCCCTTGCTCTCCTTACTCTGATTCAGCTTTTCCAAGATGACAGGCAAGATTACTTTTTTACAGAGATAAACAACATGACAGCTTTGAAATTCACAGCAATGTTCTGCAGGGATACAGTTTGATGACAATTGTCTTTGGTAGAGCCTTTTCACTGCTGCTTTGTCATTCTCTCTTACCCAGCATGTAAGGTGTATACATTTCCATACAGAGTCAGATGGAAAATTTGTCAACATTTAAGGAGAGATGAATAGTGTTGTTATAAGGGAAAAAAGCCCCTATACATTCCATTCATAGCTAAATGTTAAAAATGCGAATCTAGAGATCAAAAAATATAGAACTCTGAAGATAAATAAGAAGAAATTATTGTTTAGCTCTTAGTTTACAATAAAATTAAAAGAAAGATGCTTTTCAAGTTGTTAAATCATGACATTTACACTGGACTTGGCAACATCAGACTTTAATCTAAGAGCTGCTTGTTTTAGTGCTCCATTTCTGACAGTGGAGGGTATCAGACTTTATATTTTTATCTCTTTCAGGAAGATGTGTTTAGGCCTCATATATAAAACAGAAAATTTTGAAATAAGGTAAGTTGAAGATGTTTCCTGAACATAAAGTGAATTAACAATAAAGGGCTGCAATCCCAACACGTTACGTGAAGACATTTTTCTCTTTGGTAAAGGTGAAAATGAAGCAGAAGTGTATGTCTTCCTAGGAAGACAAGGAAACATCAAACACTTACTTTTCCATGAAAACCAGAACATCTAATGAACAATGTATTGAGTTTTAAGAAATATGCTGTTGTTCGTTAGATTTTCCATTAACCTAAGGTCTGTGCACAGAATATCTGACATTATGAGTCAGAAAACTCACTTTCTGTGAAGACAAATCTCGGTTAAAATTAGAAAAGTTTAACAAGAAAACATAATTCTATTTCAGGAAGTATACAATAATCACAGATTTTAAAGACTGATATTTTTGCTGAGCTTCTTATAATTTTACCCTGCTCTAATATCTCACCTTGACTAAAGTTTCTATGGAAAAAATTTAGAGTGAATGATAAAGTGCAAGAGAGGTTCAAACTAAGAGATATTCCTAAAGCAGTTACGTAATGAAACAAATCAAATGAAACATTACAATTCAAAGCCAGACATCCTGTATGAAATACTCTTGACAACTTTTGCTACTTGGCATCTAAATTACTCACTGTCTCAGCATCCTTGGAAAGCAGTCTGCCACTTCTTACATTGAGATTAAAGAAAGTACACATTATTTTTGTGTATTTTTTTCCTTATGCTTTTCACTCACAAAAGGCAACAGCCACTCCATAAATACAAGAATACAAGCCAGGAAATTCCAAGCCAGATAGGCAAGCCCATAGTGTACAGGCTATCAGTATCAGTAAGACTGTTTGTAAGACTGTGTGGGGTGAAATACATTTCTGGATAGGGAGACAGCACTAAGGATGTGTATGCCTACCAGTGCTCAGGTCTCCTCGTACTGTACCGCTGAGAAGAGAGTTTCCTGCTCTCTGGGAAGGAAAATGGCATGCCAACTTTATGGCAAGATTATCATATTGCTGAGCAATCCCTAGTGGCAAAACTCAGCAGCTCTGTGCTGTGTGGAAGGCAATGGGCAAAAGGGCACACATATGTGGAAGCAGATTCCCAAGGGCACTCCTCTGGCTAGCAACATTTTCCTGCATCTTCTTTTTCTACAAAAGTCCAAAGAACAATTTTTTTTGCATTCATGAGATTGCAGAAGACACTGTTCTGGGCCAGACTCAAAGCCCACCTAGTTCAGATCCCGTCTTTGTCACTGTCTGACTTGGAGACTACTTTGTCTTTTCATCCTGATCAGAACCGTGTTTTTGTAATTCATTGCACATGATTCTGTTCCTAAGGTTTCTCTTCACAGCATAATGTCATCCTTAGCCAGGGAGAAAGTTTTGGTAATGGCATTATTTTGTCCAGTGAGGGGGTGTTTCAGACAGAGCAGATTGCTAAGCTTTCTGACTGAGCTTTTCTGTCAGAGGATGTTCCTCAATATTTCATATGTAATAGTTCAGTGGTCCTAATTTTTTTCCAGGAAATAGAATATATACTTAATGGAAGCCTGATATGCCTGATGTAAACCCACCTCAAGGATTTTTGTCAGCACTAATATCTTTCAGCAAATAAATGGATGATGCTGTTGTTCCTTAATCAGCCATGAGGTGGCTGTTGAGTTTTCCATAACAGATTTCATTCAAGGCACGCCTGCCCATCATAGTGTAAGGACTTAATGGTGTTTCTGTCACAATCTATGCGAAAATTGATGCTGCTTTCAGCTTGTGCAGGATCAGCACTGAAGAGCATTGCGCTATTCAAGGCTGTGAAGTGACAAGAAATTGCAGGGTATAGCTGGGAAAATTGTCCCTTTAGGATCACATCTCATAAAGTTTTTTCTGGTATTAGTTAGAATTTGAAACAGTGTATTAAGGGATAACTGGAAATGTTAAATATTCTTATATTCTCTAGATCAGTTGTTTATTTGAGGGCTTTAGGTGTTTGGCTTTGTTTTGGGTTTTTTTAACGATTGTCACTTTGCTGTTTTGTCACACTAGTAGCCACAACTGTACAAGCTACAGATTTAAGTCTTCCCAGTTCTAACTGATTTAGTGTATCTTGAAATGTTGCCAAAAATATTCTTAGGAGTTATTTTGAGAAAAACTTCCAAATCTTCTCCCACCATAGCCAAAAACTGGGGCAAAACTAAAAAGCACTTACAGTGAACAAATAAATTATTAGCAAAACATGTTTCTTGTTTTATTACTTTCATCACATAATATTACTGATCTAAATAGATCTAATAACAAACACTGAAATAGAATTCATTCTTCTGAGACAGCAAATATGATGTCTAACTCAAAGGTTATCTATAGTAGGACTACAACATCTGTTATATGTCATTACATTGGATTTATTTAGACAGCATTTGTAATGCTCAGAACTGCTGACCAAGGGTGTAATAAACTGCTTCAGAAAGCAAAATTATATGAAATACAATGCAATTTTGAACAATTCATTCAAATATGACCTGTAAAAGATGTGAGACTTCTCATATAAACTTTGACATATATGCTTCTTTCCCAAAAAATAGAAGACTCTAACTGAATTATCAATAAGATGTGCAATTGTTCATGTCATTGATTTGAATCTTTAGTGTTAACATTCACTTTAAACAGACATTTCTCTTGCTTCTATTGTCTATCCTCAGAATACAAGTCATACCTTTGCTCAGAGTAGTAGAATTCAATACTACACAAACATTCTTTCACATTAGTTTTGCTAGCTTCTGAACTACTCCAGCAATGTTTCACAACAAAATGTTTTAAGATTTTTTTACTGATAAAAAACTGTATCAATAAAATTGAAAAAAATCCCTTAAATAAATTCAGGCTTTTATAAGTTCAGAAGAAGTTAAAACACTATAATGTGCAGTAAGATTTAAGTCATTCACTGCAAGTTTGAATAGTATAATTATAGGTGAATAAAATAATATAGGTAATTTTAAAATTATTTTGTGTTATAACAAGCAAGGCCATTTTCCTACTGAGGCACTTGCCTTGTCTAAAACAATACTACACTTTTAAGGTTCAAACTAAAGTTATTATTAGAATTAAGGTAGCATAAACCAATGCTTTTTTTTTTTTTTTTTTACATTAAAAAACAGAAAACATAGGGCTGCTTCTTAAATACTGTATTTTAATAAGAGCTTAGAGATTGTGCTTTCCCTTTTATGCATTTCATGACCAAAGCACTGCAAATGATGTTTAATAATAATCATTTTGTCTTTATTACTTAGGTCTGCTTCTATTCAAAGTAGATTTCAATACATAACTGGAAGTCAAAATTAAATCATTTTTTCAGTCACAGCTAGTTTCTAGGTGTGAAGAGAACAACATTTCATCACCACATGTGCCTGTGACTCCTTTATAAACAGAAGTTAATGGTAATTGTAAGTAGCATGAGCTTGTCAGATAAAATAGAGAAAAAGTATCTCCTGTCATGGTTATTTCCTAATTGGTAAATATTTGTATAGGTCTTGAGCTTGTGGCTTGTAGAGAATTAACACCTCTTTCTCTCAGAATTACAATTTATCTTTAGGGAAAGCACCTTTACCAATATCCATTATAAAATAGATATGTTCGTACATTTTTTAATCTAGCCTATCATGTTAAGCACTGCTAAATTTGATTTTTCCCCACTTTTCTCACTAAATTCAGAAATTTTAAACATTATATTTTTCTTATAGATGTGAGAAACAAATTACAGCCTCATATTTTTCACAGACTGTTGTTTTCTTATATTGGCTTATTTGCCAAGTACATAGAATACCTGCCATAATTGCATTATCGGGTTATTTATTGTAGAGAAATAGCTTGTATGAGCTTTGATTTTAGTATTTTTATCTCTCTTAAGTAAGTAAGATATTCTTGATTCTGTGGTCTGTATACAAGTATAGAACTAAATATCCTTATGAATCAAGCATCAAACTCTGAATACCCCTTGGATGTCCTAACCCTTCAAATATGGATACAAGGAACTAAGTCTTGTCACAGAAATGTAAGATACATAATTATAGATATAAGAAATATAAGATATATAAAAGTAGATGCATTATTATAGAATTAGGTAAGAGTACTAAACATGCAGCTGAGAAAAAAAATTAACTATACATTAGATGTGAACAGTAAAAAAATTAGTTAAATTATTATTCTTGGCAAAATAGAAGAACTTCTGACTAGAAATAGGCAAAAGTAAGACCTACATTTAGTTAATCTCCCTTTAAAGTTTAAAATAAATTATTCATTTTCTCAACCAACAAAATGTTGACCTTTCCTTATAATACAATGTAAAGTTAACGTTGGGGTGAACTGTGCTGACATTATTTTAATTACTGAAGATTCACTTGCAATTCGTATTTCTTCCTATATATATTTCAAAGGAATAAAAATCCACAGGAATATGAGATTAGCAGAAATGCCAAATACCTTTGCCAACATCTGAAATTTCATCTTGAAAATATTGCTCAAAATTTCTCATAACAACTTCAGCTTTTAATATTTTAATTGGACTTTAATTCCATGAATGTAATTGAATACTGTATATTCTATATTCATTAGTGCTCACAGACTTCCTACCTACTAGTTATATTAGCAGGTGGTTTTCATATCTGCAAAGTGTTTATATTTTTATTTATGTAGGAAATTACTTAATTTCTCTTTGATGCTATTCTTGAGAAACAAAAATGTTGTCACGTATTTTTTGTGCTAACATCTTTCCAGGAAGCGAAATGACAAACTACTGGCCTCTTGCAGTAAGGGAATTTGACAAATGTTAATGAGGATGAGAGATAATGAACAGCATGAATTTCAAACGAAATACTTTCCATTTGGTCATGAGGTTAAACCTCTTTTCCAAATGCTAACAAATACTTTAGATACGGATACATTACATTGAAAACCTAAACGTGACAAAAATGAAGGTAAAAAAATTGTTCATCTTTGCATTAAAAAATACATGGGTGTTTTATACGCAACCAAGAATTCGATCTAAACTGTAAAATAACTGTGACTGAAAAAGGAGATAGAAGACAGCTTCAGAAAAAGATCTGAGGGAATCTAAAGGTGGACACTGCAGGGTTATGCATTTAGGTACCCATCTGTCAGAGCAGAATAGAGAAAAGAGAGTCAAGTCACAAAGGCGCCTGGGTGTCATGGACTAGGAGCAAAAGGAGCCATTTCACCAGGCTGGTATTGCCCAAAAGGGAAACATGACATAAAAAATACTTGACCATAGTTTCTGGCACTTTAAAAGATTATCTACTTGGGACTACCCCTTTACAGTACTACACAGTCTATACAGTACTATACAGTCTTTTCTGTATTTCTACTAGACACTATTGTGAAACAATTAAAAATAGAAAGACAGTATTATATCAATCCCCGAGATTCTATTCCTAGTTCTGCTACAGTGTAAGCATCTCAGGGCTGTAAAGCATTTTACTCTTAAACTTAGAGCTGAGTAAGGTCTCCTTCACTTTTCAGTGTAGTGTATGCTGCTCTTAATTATGCATCTTACAACATGCCAGTCTTAATATTTGCAAAATAAATGTGTCTCTCACCCACAAAATAGCTCTTATCTCTATGGTTTGGCAGTATGAGTTGCAGGCTTCAGAATTTAGAAAAATGTTCAAAACATAATTGCCCAGGCTCCCTACACAAGTGTGTATGGTCTGCTGGAGGGATGATCTGAGGCTGTCCTCAAGACCCCACAGCTCCTTGTGCCCAGCAAGACAGAAAATGTGAAATGGCTAGAGAAAATTGGGATACTTCACCAGATCTTCTGCAGGCAGGCCACAGGAGCTTAACAAAACCTCTCTTGGGACTAAATCCAGAGTCTGCTCTTAAGAACATAGACATGTCATCTGTGTATTAATAATGTCTTCCAATTTAACACACATAGTCTGGTTTAAAAAAGGCTTTGAATTTTTATGCTTCTTGACTGAGTTAGTGGTAGGACTTCCAAGGGTCACCCCTCTGTAACTAATTGAACATCCTGATATTAAATTACATACAAATGTTGACTCCTTAATCACCAGAATATGCTGCTTCAAGAAAAAGGGAATTAATTTCTTGGCAGAGCCACTGGATTATTCTGAGTGCAAATAACTCTTGAAGTAAAAGAATTCAGTTCATAAGAGTTTTTGCAAAACAAGTTCCTCCTTCCCTTACATGAGGCTTGTAAAACAGGCAAACAAGAAATTGTGTTCATGCATCCGTCAAAAGAGCAATTCAGCATTTTAATGACAGAAAAGTTCCAGTCTGTCACATTATATATACATGTTTTTCTGGAGATAAATTCACTTGGGTGAAGACAAGAAGTGCCTTGCACCCTATTTATCTGTTAAGTAGAAATGTATCATTAGTAAGATATAATTCTTGAATTTCACATATATGCATACATACATCCATACACAGATTTTCTTTCTTAAATCTGGGTATCATTATTGTTCTGAGTAAATTAATCTGTATAAAATTGGCTGAACAGCCAAGTCTTTAACTTTGTTTTGCAGCTGAAACTGATTAATGACATGACTCCATGTCTTAAAAGCTATAATAATTTGTTGTCTTTTAGAAATAATATAGAAATTATTGCTGTCTGCACAGAAAAGAAACATTCTGTCTGCAAAGAATTAGTAAAAGTTCCTAACAGCACAATGCTAATTGATCTTTAAATTATTCATAGAATTCCTCTGGGTTCTTATTCACCATAGGAGAGGTTTAAGTTTTTTCTTTTTCCCTGAATAAAATGACTTTATCATTATTGTAATTTCCTGTAGAGTAACTAGTTTTTGTTTGAGTTTAAATGAAGGACTGAGTCCATTAACATACAGATTTGAACATTTTTTAAGTAAAGAGTTTGACTAAAACACTGACATAGAAATCAACTGAAGACTTATTGTCATTTCATAGTAATTACATTAGCACTATCAGGAAAGTGAGAATAATTTTGTCTGCAAAATAATTTTGGCTAGGAGGTTGCATACCATTGCTTGCCCCCACTACTTATTAAAGTTTGGGTTTGCCTTAAATAAATATGTTTAACTATCTGATTAATGAGTTCTGTTAACCTTTGTCAGTGCGTAATTCTGCATACGTTTCTTTGTCGTGAGAAGATTCATGTTTCGTGCCTAACTGTATAAATCTTCAGTTCTGTTACTTGCGATTTTCTGAGGGGAGGGAGGTGTTTATTTGCCTTTAAATCACTATAGAGAGAATTATTTCTTTCCTGAAAATATCTTTCAGAATATTTCCCAGGCGCCACAAGAAAAAAGTAATGTCTGACCTGGATTTTTGTTATTATGGGTTACAACCTCTTTTCAGCTCTGTTGTTGATATATATGGTGTATATAATCCCATATGGTATGTGACAGTATATTGACATACTCCAGAATAAAACTCTGATCCAGAGCATTCACATTAAACGAAATCCTTCTCGTTCAAGAAGACATTGCCTGAGAAACTGCAAGTACACTATTCAGCAAGTTATCCAAAGCAGGCACCCAAGTTATGTGTACAAATGGAACCACAGAAAGCAAACAATGTAAGGATTAGTTTATTAATCATGCAGCAAACAGTAGTTTCAGTTCAAAATTATCACAAGCTCTTTTATGGTGCACATTTTACTAACAAAAAATAGTTACTAAAAAGATACCTTCAAATTCAAGACTGAATCCCTTCTGTCTTGATCTCATTTGACATAGCCTACCCAATGCAAAATCCACTAGAACGTTCACTTTATATCAACTTTATTTCCCTTTACTATATAAGGTGAGATGAAGAGTCTAGCAGTTTTGTCTATTGCAATACAGAGTGAGAGAAAAGAGCCCTTAAGAAGTATTTAGTCACTGCTAGTGGTCTTCTGTGTCATTTGGGAGCTAACTTATGGATTGTATTTCTGTCACTATGCATTAGGACACATCTAGTATGAAGGTTGGACCAAAAAAAGTTTCAGAGCTCCTTTGCAGTCTACTTATTTCATAACCCAGAGATAAGACTGGTGGAAAGGAAAAATGAGCAATTGAAACATGCTACACTTTCCTTATTCTTTGTATTCTCTTTAGACTACATTAGATGAACTAATGTGCCAATTAGCCTATACTGTGCTAAAGCTTACATAATAAGGCTCATTGGAAGCTTTATTTTATTCATGGAAAGAAATAATTTTGGAACTCCATAATTAAGAAAATAATATTGAATAAGGAATTCCCAGATATGAAAGACCTGACAGAAAATTGTTAAGGAGTAATACCATATACACTTGCTCCTTTCTTCATCTTCCTAAGTATCTGCCCATGGCCACTAAAATAAACACCTTCAGTCCTAGACATGACTCAGTATGGACATCAGTTTTTTATTCTGTTTATCATCAGGACTTCTCACCTGGTGGTATTTATCATGTCAACAAATGATTTGTGACTTTGTTGGACTCTAAATTTTGGCCCAAATATGTTCTCCCAAAAGTTAGCTTTACTCTAAAGTAAAATGAGGAGATAAATTAGCCTAATAATGTCCCATTAACAGAAATTTTGGAACAAACATAATTTTAAGATACAGCCCTTGTGTCTCCTACGGCACCACAGCCCAACTGGAATCATAAGAATCACCTGTAGAACAAGATGAACACTCTGTACAGCTTCTGGATGAGCCCTGCATGTTCACTTTAAGAGCCTGTTCCACTCACCCTGACTTGAACCATAAAAGATCACTTCCCATAGTAATAACATAACCTATTCCATTTTCACCATTCTTGCACTATGATGAATGTATTTTGGTGTTTTTACTTGTTCCACTCTGCTCCTTTCAAGGACAAGATAATCAGATGCAGGTTTCTTTCCTTTAATTTCAAGTATTTTTCAATATTCTTTGTTTTATTTAATGTAAGCAGTCAGTACATAAATGCACGAACAAAAAGATTTAGATTTTCAAAAATATCTCTGGACTTGACATTAGAACAATTACTACTGCTCTTTTTGCAGCAATATAAAGGTATGGAAATCTCACAGAAAAAACAGTTAAACATTGTGTCAGCTGCTAGAGTAGATCAATGTCAGCAGTCATCAGGTAGAGAAATTTTCATGTGGCAACCAACACTCAGATGCAGTAGATGTTTTTCAAAAGGCAAATTACTTCTCTGGCGCTCCAATGTGGTCAATGACAGCAGAAAATACAGAACATGTGTTCGCAGAAATATCTACAATCTGCTTTTCATTTTAATGTGATAAAGTTCTTTTTGCTTTCCAGAGGATGTTTTATTAAAATGCAGAAATGGTTAATCTGGGTTTTAAAATTAACATAAGATCAGATATTTTTAATGTAAAAAAATGCAATCAGGCTAGAAGCGTGTGTTAGAAGTTGAAGCCAAATGTAAGTTTAAACAGCCAATCCATAAACTTATTATTAAATGACATTTTAAAGGTAGTGGTTCCAATTTGAGCCTCCATCCTTCCTCTTTTCTGACAGTTACCCAGCATTCTGAACTGTTACTCTTGACCTCTCTCCCCTACTCTGCCCCACTGGCTTCTTTCCTGGTTTTCACTGATATTCCAAAATCTCTTTATGAAATTGATCAACTGACACCAGCTATTCCTCAAGCTTTTCTAAATTTTTTTCTCATTTTATTCAGAATCAAAAAGCTCTGCTGCTCCTTAATGTAAGATGGCTAGTAAGCACTGGCATCTACTTTCTTTGAAAGATGCTTGATTGTTATTTAAAACCTGAATGACCTGACTCAGCTCAACTGAATAAAATGTTAAAACTCCCCTAAGTTTGTGGATAAACCTCAAGCCAATGGTATTTTATACAGGATTTTGGATAGGACATGGTCTTACTGCAAGATTAGACAAGTTTGATGCATCCTTTTCTCATTTTTGCCACTGACCCAAAATATATCGCAGGATGCACTAATTTACTCCATTCTTTGAGTCAGAATTTTAATTGCACATTCAATGGAATAAGAAATCTAAATGATTTTAAAAACCCTGCATACACTGGTACTATTAGCTATAAGCATTCCTTATTTTTTAAACTATTACTTTAATCCTTGGTCTCTACCTGTAGCACAAAAATCAGATTACTCTCTCACTTATGTTGAGGCATTTTGAAATGTTAACTGAAAGATGCTTTTCCAGCACACTATTGATGATTGTCTCTCCATTCAAATGGAACTTGAGACATAAGCAGCATGCAGGTAATTCCATTAATTTTATATAATCATAGAATGCCTTGTGTTGGAAGGGATCTTAAAGTCTGTCTAGCTCCAGTCCTGCTGCTATGGACAAGGACAGCTTTCACTAGATCAGATTGCTCAGAGCTCCACATGAGACAGTGGATAGATAGACAGATAGATAGATAGATAGTTATTAAAAATATAATATCATTCTAGCTTTCCATCAGAGCACTGTGTGAAGGGAATCACTAATAGGTAAATTTTAGAGTGTCTTTTTTCTTACCTACTACTTTGAGCTGAGACTTGAGACTTCAAATTCTAACTACCCAAAAAATCATCTCAAGCAGTGACAAGTCTGTTGATGATGAGCCAGTCAGTCACTTGTGTTCATCTATTTGGTGACTTTTGTATTCTCCAGAAAAAGAGAAAGACGATGGTGTTGAGACAGTCAGTCTATTCCTTTTGGGGTTTACAACAAGATGTTCAAAAAGATCTGACAGACAGGATAATGGCATTCTAATGGCTCCTTCACATAGTGATTGAGGTGAGGATAGTTTCAGATAGACTAGGACAAAACCTCCTGTGTGTGAACTCTTAATTTATCACAGATTTCTCCCCTCTGAAAACACACAACCAGTAATTTTCTGTGCTGTGTTTTGGGAAGAATTGGAATTGAAAAAATTGTAAGACACTTTTTCTTATCCCACTAAGCCCTTTTTATCCTGTCCATGTATCATGGATTTTGTTCATAATTTTATTTCATTTTCTCTCTGCTTGTGTTCATAGCAGGAGGGAGCTTGGCTAAGAAATATCAGAGCAGCTTTGAGATTATTGTTCTTCAGTGGTTAAGAGTAGGATTGCTTCCTGATGTAACATTCCAAAATGTCTCTTTTGTGTGTAGTGCTTGTCAATATAATATACACAGATTTAAATATGACTGCTATTTTTATAACTATAACTAGTCTAGCCATTTCTCTCTATATTTTCCAGTTCTCCATTTGCCTTCAATCTCCTACACAGAAGAAAGAGGACAGCTTATTTTGTCACTGTGTTTCACCCAGATAGATATTCTTATATTAGATAAATGTTTTCATAGGAGCGTAGAAACTGAGAAAGGAAAACATCTCTTAGACCATTTTTTGTGTCTCTCTACCATGCTGAAACTGTTCCCAACAGTACAATTTTTCTTCTTCTGTCACTTGAAATTTTATGTATCTCTCAAATGAGAAGACTTCAACTGTTTAAAAAGATATTACATAACCTACTAAAGCTGCTTGATAGCATATTTCCCCTTCAACATTCACCTAAATATTTATTTAAACTAATTTCCAACTGATTATATAGTTTTTCTGGGCCTTGGTTAATTTTTTCTTTTAAGTAATCATAGAACAACATTCCTTCTCCTGCCTCATATTTAATTTTACATAAATGAATACCAGTACATATTGTGCTTATATTTATTATTCTCCTAATCTGACGAAGTACCTCCAATCCCGTAGTTTATCAATTCAGGTATCAGAGTTACACCAAAATTAAGGATTAATTTAAAATATTCATTCATATATCAAATATAAATTAAAAATTGGTTGGAAATATCAATGAAATTTCTAAATATCTAAATTTCTTTAGGAACACTATAGTATGCAAGAACATCATCCAAGCTGGAGAAAACATAGTCATGCCAAGAGACTCTACATAAAATTCAGTCTATCAACCAAACTATTTATAGGAGTTAAATGTGTTATTTTCTGATTATTTTGACACAAAATATATCTTATAGTGCTCTTAGTAATTACTTTAAGGAAAAGCAAAAAACTAGGGATTTTTTTCAAATTAAAATCAAACTGAAAATCTCCTGCATTTGAACTTCATTTGGCAAGATTGATCTACTTGTAATATAGTATAGTACAATTTGTGTAAACTAGCAATTTTTAATATAACATAACTAGGAACACAAATACCTGTTTTTCTATTCAGCCTTGACATATTTAATGCGCATTTCAGAATGCCTTCAACTGACACCATTCAAAACCTCTGTTCAAGGCTGCCTTGTTGAGGGCAGAAACAACCCTTAGCAGAAAACTCAGTTTTCAAGAGAAATGAAAAGGAAAAGACATCCAAACACTTAAAACTATGAATAATTTTTAGCAGCTTCATCACACAAAAGAAAAAAAAAAAGAGATTTAGCAAAACACAGTCTGGAAAATCATCTTTTTCTAGTCTTCTTTTTCATTTCTATATACCACGCCTAAAATACTTTCTTCCTCAATATATACTCACACGAAAAAAGTGTTTCTTTCCTACAGATAAAAAATGGAGAAAAAATTAACATAACTGCACATCTAGACTAGTCTTTATAATGAGGTTTCTAAAACATTTGCAGAAAAGAGATTTTTAACCTCAACCCAATTAATACAGAAGACATGTTGACAGGAAGCAGCTTGGAAACATCTATGGAGGTTGTGACCTTATCTTTTGCATGAAGATAACTGCATGATTTTTGCCGAGTTACTCAGTCCAACTCTTGCCTTTGTGAACCATAGGAACGCAGTGTAGTGGTAGGAGAAATGTTTTTCTTATCACAAATGACTGAGGGCACTGTCCATTAACAAGAGAAATTACAATAGTTTTCCAGCGCCTTTTCCCCCTCCTTCAGCTTTTTAAATATAGCCTTGGGAACATCCCCCTCATGGGCTGCTGATTTTCCAGAGCCTCAGCAATAGACTGACCGTGACATTACAGCTGGCAAAGGCCAGGATGCAAAATCAATGAGCACTGGAACCTGCAGTATCCACTGATGAGCTTTTGAGCTTTTTCTTTGTCATCTTAGACCTGGAAGGTTTGCCCAGGTCATTGTCTTTGTACAAGTTGTCTCTTCTCACTCCGTGGTTTGCTCCATTGATACTTCATTTTCACAAAGACATTCAAACCAGCACTCTTTCTCCATGCCACAAGCAGACTAGAGCCTATCCTCTTAACAAACTGTAAAAACAATGCAGAGAGTTATTTTCAAAGTTTTATATATGACCTTTACTGCTCCATCTTTAATTTGTGTAAAGAAAATGCAGCCCCTTTTGCCCTGCAAGCATTTACCAAAATGTTCTCATTTGAGCAAAAGCCATGCCATTAGTATTAAAATGTTGCAAGCACATACTAAAAGGTTTTTTCTCCTTACTTTTAAGACAGTTTTATCAAATAAAGTTAGCACTATCATTCCAGCAGACACTGGAATCAAACAAGAGTTGAACCTTGGGGCTATGTTTTCCCACTGATTCACTAGATAAAATTTATTATGTTTACAAAATAGATCAGCATGTTCATAAAACTTTTTGTTGAAGAGAAGTGAAAGAAGCTTTGTGTTATCTAGCATTGTATTTCTTTGCAATTTTAATTTAAAGCAACTGTAGCAATAAAGATGGGATGTATTTCTTTTTCAGTGTTTAAATACAAACTTGTGAATGTAGGTTTTGCATACCAGACATGGGCTGCTCCTGCATGAATTAATAAAAACAAACTGAATTTTCATTCCCTCAACTTATGAATGGTGCCAGTCTTACAGTGGGATGTCTATACTATTATGTGCTTAAGAAAATATACAAATTAAAAGCTAGGCTACAGGGGTGCACATTTTTGAAAGTAATTTCCAAATATCTGTACCATAAGTGACTAAGTTGTTGCTGTGTGTTTTTGAATTTTAGTTAATACTGCATTTGTGTTTAAGTGATTGCTATCCAAGGCACAGTGAGGAAATGGTAATCAAATACTGAGTCCATATGTTGTGATTCCATTCTACTGGAGACTGAAAAGATACCACCAAAACCATAGTACCATTTCCAACATTTATTTTTCCTTAAAAAGGCAGAATCTAAGCTCATGTAATCGGGGTAAGATAGCTTGTTCATCTGTACCAGAATAAATTAAAAGTGACTCCTCTACCGTCTAGGACATAACACTTAAAGTAAACAAATTTGTTTTTCTACTGCTCATGCACTAGAGCTCTGGTCACAGTATTTTCTGTTTTCAAAAGCTTTTTGTCTTCCTATAATGTCACACATCTTTACTGATTAGTAAAGAAATGTACCTAAAAACTGGAAAATAGAAAGGTGACCTGGAGATCCTGATGATCAAGAAAGCTTGTGGAAGAATATTTATTTCTCTTTCTTCTGAAAGTGTTGCACATATCAATTTCCTGATTGAAGACACTGAAAACCACTTGCAAAGACTTTAAGTCTAGTCAGGGACAATTAGAGTGTTTATCCACATGACCCTCACAAAATATATATAAAGCTGTACTACAGACACTTCTATAGTAGGTAAATTAATGCTTTTTTTTTTTTTTTTTTTTTTGAGGTTTTCTTAGAATAGCCAAAAGTGAGCACTTGCTGAAAAGAGTTTTGTCTTGGAGAATTCACCTCCACTGAGGCCTGGACCATAACAGAAACTTGGTTCAATTGAAAATCACGCCCAAATTTTGAGTCCTTTGGAATGCATGGAAAAAGACAGAATTACAAGTAATGAGAGGAGATAAATTCATGTGACAGACAATGTAATCCCCATCAGTTGCAGAGATATAGTGAATGAGTATTGCAGCTACAGTTAGAACTTTGGTACACCACTGCAGCTTGACTGATGGGCTATTTGCAATGCCAGCTGTCATAAGCTAATGCACATTAAACTCTGCATCCCCACACTGCTATTAAATACAATAAAGGTGAGACACATGACCTTTCATTTCTAGCCAGGAAAACTATTCTTATAAAACAAAAATATGTTATGCTTACAGACAGGGAAACTGATAAAAAGAAATGTAATCTTCACAGCTCCATCTATCAAGCTAAATAACAGCCTGTTCTCCTGCCATACAGCGTGAATTTCCCACATTAGCTGTAATTTTCTTGTAGTGGTAGGTGTTCAGGACCTCACAAAACCAAAAAAAAATGAACAAAAAAGGTATCACTGTAGTAATTTCATTATTCTGTGTCCCCTCTGGCCCTTCTTTATATCTGCTCCTCTATCAGAGGAATACCCAGCACACCGCTTGCTCAAGTCCATATACAACAAAGTCATTTGAGAAGTGTCTCATGGGTACCTCAGGAACACAGTCCTCCATTCAGCTTTGCTTCTTCTCTGCCAGTGCTAAAAAGCAAAGAACTTCTCACACCACCTCTCACAGGCATCACACTGAGGCAGAGAGCTTACGTTTTCAGAGGCAGACATCCACACTGGAAGTCACGATGTGGAGGTAGAGAAGGTTCAAATAACAAGTAAGCTGAAAAGTAATCAGAAACTTTATGTTGATTCTAAGTTGAGAGCAGAGATTGGACTTGTGAGAAAAAGCAGTGTAAGGATACATATTTCCTAATAACTTAATTGTGGCTAGTAAAAATATTGAGATGCTGGAGGGTGCTCAGAAAAGGACCATGAAAGATCTGGAGAGCAAGCTTTATGAATTATGGCTGAGGAATTTGGGGGTATTTTTCTTGGAGAAAAGGAGACTCAGAAGGTCTTTATCTCCCTCTACAACTGCCTAAAAGGAGGTTGTAGCCCAGTGGGGTTCATCTTCTTCTCCCAGGTAACAAGTGACAGGACAAGAAGAAATGTGCTCAAGTTGCACAGGGGAAGGATTAGATTGGATACAGGGAAAAAATTCTTTACTGAAATGGTGTCAAGCACTTGAACAGACTGCTCTGGGAAGTGAAGGAATCCATCCATGGAATTGATCAAAAGATGTGTGGATGTGGCAGCTGGGAACATGGCTTTGTGGTGAGCACAGTGTCAGGTTACCAGCTGGACCTGATGATCTTAGAGGTCTTTTTCAATCTTAAATATTACATTATTCTGTGACTCTATGGCTCTTAGTCTGCATCTGCACTGAAGCAATTACCACAATCATATCCAGCCCTATGCATAATCCTATCCCCCCAAATAGGCCAGAAACACTTGAATTTTCTGAGAGCCTTGCCCAACTGACTTCTAAAAAGTGGCTAGAAATTGTTTGAAAGATGCTGTCTGATCTGAGAAAGAAGTGAGTCAGTGGCTGCTTCATAGCGTGGTTAGTGGAAAATATGCATATTAATTACATGATGATTTTTCCATATAAATATAACAACCTTTTCTAGATTAGGTTTCCCCTGAGTTTCTCAACTCACCCCTATTTCCACACAAAATGTTTCTTGTTTTCTTCTTATACCTATGGCAATATTCAGTCATTCCTTCCAGCTCTTTGGCATGCTCTTTAACTCTTTTTTGTTTCATTTAAATCTCAACCAAGTGCTTGAAATTTTACTAAAAGCTTCTTAAAACCCAAGAAAGACTGTTTTTGTCACTAACCTAGAAAAAATGTCTGAAATTATGCTCTAGCTGTGATATCTTGACTTCAAGAAGTTTTCAGAATCAAGAGATGTCCAAGGCATAAATAGAAAGATTTAGCTCTATATATTACTGTATGTCCTATATTTCATCTTACATTGGGAGCCAACAATAACTGGGCATTTACCAGAATAATTCCTTAAATTTATGGACTGTTTGAGGAATTTACTACATGAAGTGTCAGAAATAGTACAAATATTGCAATAAAGGTAAATAATGTGGTAAGGAAAATATCCATTTTTTATATTGCCAAAGATATTTTCATATTTACAGTTATCCAAGAAAGGCCATATTATACCTACATCTTCATTGGAATCTTAATCTCACTGTAATATGTGGGATCTTTGCCATTAACTTCTGGGTGAGTCAAGATTTTCTATTAAATACTTATTGTCTATCTTGCTAGTGAAAAATAAGGTATACAGGAGAGAGTTTATGTACATCTTACAGCATAAAAGAACAGAAAAGTAATAGAAAAATTGGGCTGAATGTCAGAAAAAGGTCATTAAACTAAGTATTGTAAATGCTTCTAAAGCCACATGCAAAATAAGTGATGCAGACCATTATGAACCTATACAAGGACTGTCTATAAGAATCTTGTAGGTATATAATTCTTCCATATGGGAATGTAACAACCCCGAGACGACATGGAATCACTGTCTTTGGAGTATTTAAAGCACAACTGGAAAATTCCTACAGCAGCTCAGTCCAACTTTGAATTTATGCTTGCTTTGAGCAGAACCTCCAGAGCTGCTTTCAAACCATTTTGTTTTAGGTTTATCTTCTGGGGTAACAATTTATTTTATTATTTTTATTCTAATTTCAATGTAGGCAATGTCCAAATTTAATAAAGCACAACTGTTCAATTATCTTCCACTGTTTAAAAACCTTACTTGTTTTTTTAACTTTTAAAAATTAATCCAAACAACATGACAATTAGACTAGGACCACCAAAATCAAATCAAGACAGCTTGATGTAGTCATTCAAATAAATCTCCCATTTGTTCTAGAAACATTATTAATTCTGAGATCTCATGTGACAGTAAGTATCTCTCCACAGATGCTGAACAATTTGCTGATTTGTGAGCAGAGCAGAACCATGTTCCTGCAGGCAAAAAAATACTCTTATGAGAAAAAATTGTAGACATGATCTAAGAAAGTAAAAGAATATTACTGGCTCATATTTCTAGAAAATGTATGTCGAAAAATCAACAAAACCTAAAATAATTAAAGAAATTAGGGAAATTTTCATATAAGAATTTTTCGTCAGTTGGCTGAACTCCACTGGCAGAGATGCATTTTTGCCAGGGGTAAATTTTGCCCTGTGTGTTTAAAATAACTGAAGGCCCTGAAAAGAATCAGATGAAAACAGTGGAAGAATGAGCACTGCACTAAGATCAGGCATCTAAAACCAGAAACTTCCAAGTTCTCTTATAGAAATTGGGAAACCTCATTGCTTAAAAATATGCTTTGCAAGTGTTATTCCCTTCCTTAACCTAGTTTGGGGTATCTTGTTCTTTCTGAGCACTATTCAACTTCAAGGATTTCTGTTTCTGTTGAAAAAGATCTCAATTTGATATATGACATGATTCTTAATCTTTCTGCACCAAGAAGGAAGGTTTTCCTGCAAAGTAATTTCCCCTGTCATGAGCTAGGAAAATAGGAAGTCAGCTGAGAAAACACTTCAAATGACCTTGCAGTATTGAGCTGCCACATCCCATTTCTTGAGATTCCTATACATTAAAAGGCTTCCCTGGTGTGTGAGAAGATCTGTGATATACACAGCAGAATGGAGAATTAAAAGCCACAGGGATATCACTGGGGTAGAAGTAGGCAAGAGAATGCTATATTTGGATAAGTTTGAATAAGAATGTTGAGGGTTTTGTTTTAGCTGAACTCTTAAGAAAATTCTTTATTAGAGTTATTTTCAAGATATTTTTCTAGATATTAAAGTTACACATTATTTCAACATAGAAGAAACTGCTCCAATAAAAGAAGGTTTTGTAAAAGTAGTTTATAAAAAGTCTTCTAAATTATACAAGCAAAAATGAGCATCAGTGGGACAAAACCTTAGGTAAGCCTGGCATAGTAAAATGCTGCCTCACATGGTTTTACTTCAACATCTGTTGTACTCCACAGCATCATGTAAACAGGAAAATACATTGCTTACACTTGCACTAGAAGGCTACTTGGTTATGTAATCTGGAGAGTATATTACCACATTGGTTGCCTGTCAAATGCTTTATTTTAATAAATCTAAAGGTGATCTTAGGAATATTTAAAAATGGTTTTAATATATTAATTTATGCAAAAGTATAATTTCTACACAATAGGACCATGTAGTGATAATTAATCTACAGTAATTTCACACTGATAAGCTGCACCTATTTCACTGAAGAATTGAGCCTACCCCAGTAGTGCGGCTAATCACCAGGTGTGGTTTATTTATGGACAAATTCCAGAGAATTGCCAACCTGGAAGTTACCTGACACTCATCCGCATATGTTGCAGTTGATTTGGGTACGTTGTTTCCAGTACGGGATTGTGTGGTCGGCGTGATTTCGATGAATTGCGTGTTTCTGACCACTGTAAACCAATCAGATAAAAGCTTCTCGGCTAACTGTGGCTTCAGGCGCACTGGGGGGGGGACTGCAGCAGCGACTCCTATTCTATTTTTCGGATGCGGTGCTGAGAAATTTCATGCACGTGACTCGAGATTTGAGGCACTCCGAGATTTGAAGCACAGCAGTCCAAGAGTTCAGACACTTCATCGACATGGCTCTGCCGCAGAAGACTTGCCTACAATGCAGATTTAAAATTGAAAGCAATCAACCATGCAAAAGAA
>VRYO01001463.1:25020294-25065346 GCA_009812075.1 Sialia sialis
TATTTATGGACAAATTCCATGGGCTTCCCTACAACCCAGATGTGTGGCTAATTACCCGGTGCAGCTTATCAGTGTGAAATTACTGTAATAATTTTTGTTTATTTCTCACTTCAATATGCATACCAGGATTTTTGTCACAAAAATAGTGAAAGGTAGATTTGAGTAAAATGAGAACATTCTAGGACCATGGGTAATGAAAAACACCTTATATTTCCTTACCAGATAATTTTTCTTGTTTTGCTCTGATGAAGACCATGAACCACTACTGAGGGTTGGAATATTGGTTTCAGACTGTGTTCCAGACTCCTCCAAATAGAACCAGAGCTGTCCAGGACCAGGACAGGCACAAACACTGTGACACACCACTGTGGACTCTTCAGGCAGGAAAAATACTTAGCTGAGAGGATGAGCAGGGCTCTGCCTGCTATTTCAAGCATAAACTAGAGTAGATGAAGGGAAAAAGAGAAGGTCCCATCAGACTGCTGTGGTAGCCTAAGTAAGGTGAGAGCAAAGAAGCACATTTCAAAATTAAGAGCTGAAAAGGCTTTTTATTTAATCAGATTTTTTATTCCTTACCATATAACTACTGAATTTCTAGCACATAATACGAAAACTCCAAACATTTCTCTCTGTCAAAGACAGATTTTTGGACTATGCAAACCACTGTTGCAGAACAACTTGGCAATTTTCACCCTGCCATACTTTGGGTAAGCGTGACTCAACAAATTCCTTGTGCAATTTCCCTTAGATATTGAACTTTCATTTCATGCCTCGGCAGACCCGTCACATGAGTCTTGTGCTAGAGAGTCTGTTGAATAACAAGGAAGGGATTCAGCTGACATGCAAAAATGTGCCATCAGGAGGAGCTTCTCCAGTCTCTGACCAACAGCATCTGGCCAGAGAGGCAGCAAGGACTCTATGCCACTGTGAGAGGAATACAGGTGTACAGGTTTTGGGGCTGGTTGGGGAGCAGGTGGGAAGAGAATAGGCATTTTGAATTTCTTGGCAAGTAATTTTTAAAAGAGATTACTTTCTGAAATAGAGATTGCTCAGTACTACACATACTGATTTTCTTATCATCATTGCATATAGTGCAGGTTTGATATGAATCTTAGAAATCCTTAATTGCAATAATTGCTTAGGGATCCTTGAATAATAGCTTGTGTGGAAATACACATAACTGGTCATAGGCATATTAAATTAAAAATTATTATAACTGGTGTCTGAATTGCAGCAGAGCCCCAAGTCCCAAGCAGAGACTGCAGTCTTTAGGAGACAGGGCGTCAGGTGTCAGCACATCTTTTCCAATTAAAGTTTTAAATGAAAAAGGTGAAAATTACTACAGACATAGGAAGTGACTCATTTGAAAGAGATCTACAGGTGAGCTGCCACATTAGATCCAAAGACTGAACAGGGTACATAACAGAGTATTGCTCTTAAAGAGACAACAAAGAAAAGACCCTCCTAGTTCTCTAGGACTGAGAACCTGCAGTAAACATCAAGAAAGCATTTGTTTTAATGTTTTCCTCAAGTTTTATTCTGGAGAATATAATTGCTCATGAAAAGAAACTCTCACATTACTGTCTTTCAGGGCTGGGACAGGCTGATTGCTTTCACATCAATAAAGCTGATGTTTTCTAGGGCCTGTAAGGTGAAGTTCTGTAAATACACAACAAATAAAGCCCATCTTCTTCCCTCCAGTTCTTACCACTTGCAGGTACAAGTCATCCCTTATAGACGATCTGTTGAAGCATCTACACTATCCAAAACAAACTTTCCCATTTCCAGACAACTTTAAATATCCAATGAAGAGTAGATTTGAAAAAAAAAAACATTAATTCCAACTTACATCACAGAAAATTTAGATAATAGCCCATTAGTTCTAGACTAAACATATACCAGCCATATTTTAAACTCAAAATTCATGTCAGCAAGTAGAAATGGAGTGGACACTAATTATATGAGGTATTCATTACCTGTAACATTGCAGACTACACACATTCTTTTGGACAAGTTGAAACTATGTACAGTCTAAAACTGAACTCCAAAGAAAACTTCATGAAATTTGAGTATATGTCATAGGTAAATAGTTAGGGGAAGCATGTTAGGGGAAAAGGCAATTCACCCAAATAACAGTTTGGAGAAAACTATTTGATTTCTGCTATATTCTGCATTTTTCCATGCATGAATATGGGTGTATTCATGAATATGTAAATTTCTGGTATTAGGTTGGATCCCACTGTGATGCCGGCACATAATTAGGAGCTCATCACTAATGATTTACGAGCTGATGCCATGCTATTAACATTTAGAAATAAAACTACCACAAATAACCTTTTATTTATATTTTACCAGGGCTATTCCTAACAGTGGCCACATTATTGAAAAACTACAGGAAAAACATCAGGTCTTCCTTCTAAAAGGTGATGTTCAGAAAACTCACAGGACATAGGTATTTTCTATTGGGGAGAAATAAAGCATTGGTGAAGATTTGAAAAAAAAAAACCCAACAAACCAAACAAAAGTCCCCAGGAAAAGAATTCCTTAGTTTAGAGACACAACATAACATTGACACAACAGGTGCAATAAATAGTAATAATTAAAATTAAAAAAAAAAAAAAAAAATAAAAGAAAGAAAGAAAAAAAAAAACAAACTAAGGAATTCTCAGAAAGAAAAGAAAAATATACAGCAAGTGCTATAAAACCAAAAGATTACTACTTATTATTGTACAAATTCCTTCAGATGAAGGTTTCATTTAAGTTGGGAGAAGTGTATTTTATTTCACTTTTAGGCCTTCTTAATGACTTCCTTGTCTATATGGATAAAATTCAGTCTGGAAAAGAAAAGGCTTGGCAGGGAACCTATCGATATATATAAATGCTTGGTGGGAGACAAGGATGAAGAGGGAGCCAGGATCTCTCAATAGTGCCAATTAACAGGACAAGAGATGATGTAGACAAATGAAAAAGAAAACACACACAAAGCATTACATTCCATGTGAACACAAGCAAGCAGGGTTTTTTACAGTGACGGTAGTAAAATATTGGCACAGAGAAGCTGTGAAGTCTCACTCTGTGGAGATACTCTGAACTCAACTGGAGAGGGTCTGGGTCAAGCTGCTCAAGCAGAACTATTGGACCAGATGATCTTAAGAGGTCCCTTCAAATTTAAAGTATTCTTCTCTAATAGAAGAAAGGCTTGTGAGGAGAAGGAATATCTTTCACTAGGCTTTATAGGAAAGCTGGAAAACAGCTATTTTGGGCCAAACAAACAATTTTAAACCAAAGAAGCAGCATAAAAAAATTAATAGTCATAGTACTCTTAGCTTAATTATCACAATATATTAAATAACAAAATTACACAAAATATCAATGCATAGCAATAAAACAGCAGTTAACATTCACAGAGCAGAAGTTATTGGCAGAGAAAGAAAATAACTAGCTCTAAGAAGTTAATGCTTGCATGGCTCACTGGTAGGGTTGAGAGAGTTCAGTCTCATTATTGCATGTTAAATTATACTGATAAATTAGCAAGAGCACACAACTAAGATTTTTAACCTTGTTACTCTTAGACTGAATTAGTCTCAAACAGTCTGTATTGGTCTCAAGTCTGTATTAGTCTCAAACAGTCAGTGCATTTAAACTTCTGGGCTGTCATCTCTCCCCCTGTGATCTGTTTGCAGTCTGGAATTCCAGCCATGTTGCTGTGGTTTTCCTTAGGTTCAAAGCTGACCAGAACCTGAGAAGCAAGCTCCTTTAAAAGAGCAAAAACACAGTACTGCTGGTTCAGGTGGCCATCTGCAATGTGGAATTGTCAACCCAAATTTTTTTCTCATCTGTGGCTCATTCTGACAAGACGGACACAAAGTAGCTGCTACAACAGTCTTCATCTGCTCAGCTATGGTCAAACTGATGTATGGGAGTGAGCTGTCTTGTTTACCACAGAATAGATACAGAGAGAATAAGCACATGAAGAAATTAAATTACAGGATTCTGAACTGACCTTCAGCATGCTGATTAATGGCTTCCTACTGCACTCAGCCTCTGAAAAGAACAAATAACTAATGCAGACAATCTTACTAGAAATGTGGGAGAAGAGCCAATTGCAGGAGAGTTCACGTTTATGGTGAACTGTACTGAGGTCACTGCTCATTTACTACAGAAGATAACTGCTGCAGAGTGACAATGGGTGGAAGAAACATTTAGAAGCTGGCACTACCAACTCTTATCTCCAGATTTACCACAAGGCAGTTCCAGAGGTGATATTCTCCATTTTGAGGAATCTGGTTTTCAAAAGACGGAGACATAAGAAATCGCAGTAGAAATTTCCTTCGTCATCAACTGTCTTCATATTCATTGAACACATCTATTACCTTGTTCTCTTTTCTCTTCCTTCTCCCCCTCCAGTTTCATGTTGGGTTCAATAATTTATCAACAGAAAGGGATATTACTCAGATGTTACAAGAGCTGTAGGTCACTGACAATATTTTCTGCACTTACGTATGGATGTAGTAACATCTAGAGCATATGTCCATATTTCCATTATACCTTCCTGTCTGATGTCAGGCAAACAAGCCATAATACACAGTGTGCGTTTACAAGGAACAATTCCAGGTTCTCTTTGTGTTCTGTCTTACCAAGTTTTGGCCCATACCATGCTTTTTCAAACAATAACCAGCCAATCTGGGCATCAGTGCAAGCTGCAGAATATTTCTGGTAGAGTTCTGAGAATTTCAAGAGAGTTTAGAAGGACTCAACTAGAAGATCCATTTTCCTCATAGCACCAAGTCAGAGAAAGGTGCTGAGCATGCTCCAGTTGCTAGTTTATTTATTTAATAGCTAATTAATATTAATTCAAATTTATATAATATAATCTACCAATTTTATAATAACTGGAATTATAGAACTGTTCAAAGGCCATATTGGTTGCTTCCAGAGCTTTTTTTGTATGGCATTAGAGCAGCTGGATAACTGAACTGCAGCAGTTTGTCTTTGGCTGGATTCTGTTTTTATCTTCCTCGCATAGATCCTCATTGCCATGAGTATACCACTTGGTCCTTGTGATATCATGGAGAATGAGTTCAGAAGGGCAGGTGGAGCCCGTGTGAAACCATAACTATGAATGACTGCTCATTCACTGAGTTAGGAGAGCCAAACCTATATGCTTAGCTGTGCAAGCTCCTGACAGTGGCCTGCTACAAAGCACAATCCAGAGTGACAGCAATACACCACAGATCAGCATGTTTTGTTCATAGCTGCAGCTTTTTCTGACCCATCAAACCCTATGGCCCTCAGGAAACTAGCATTGCCAGATGATCCAGGCTCTGTAGCCCTCAGTATTTGGAGTCTCTGGAGACCATGGCAATTCATTTCCCTACATTCCACCTGCTTAGATTTTACAGTCCCTGAAAATCCACGCTTATAGCTGCTGTCAACCCAGGTCTTTTTTATCACTCAGTTGTAGTTACAATCTGACTATTGAAGAAGCAAACAGCGCAAGGATTTCCTGAAAACTTAAGTCAATGTGTGTGTGTGACTCAATTTCCAGGCAGAATTTTTCTCCTTGCTTGATTTGCAGTAGAGATTTAATTCTAAATTCTTCAATCTTGAGTTTTAGGATATTCTGGGGTGGATGGTTTTTACACCATCCTGTGCTAGAGTGCTTCCACTGTGTGCAAGCATCAGGAACAACTTTGACTCTCAATAGTAGGAAGGAACGATTCAGAAAAGAGGTTTCCCCTCTCATTTGAACATATGCACCAAATTCACTATTTTTTTTCTACTACAATTTCTCCAATGTTGTTCCTTAACTATATTTTTGTTTTCTAATTTTCTCTGTCTAATAAGAGAAATATCTGGCACATCCAATTCAGAAAGGGAAAAAAAAAAATCTATTTTAAGCAGTCTCTACTGGGAAAAGACACAGTGGTTAGAAAAGAATAGAAAGAAAAAAAAAACTAAAGAATAAAATAATTACAGTAATTTCACATTTATAGCTTCACCTTTTTAACGGAGCTTTCGACCCGACCCCGGAAGTGCGGCTTTTCATCCGATGGCATTTATATATGGACAAATTCCAGTGAAAGGCCAACCCAGAAGTGCGAGACGGGTCGGCCCGAGGTGTTGCGAAGCCAGAGCTGCCGTGGAGGGGGCGGGGGGTGGCCCCTCTGGCTCCTCTGAGAACTGCTGCGGCAGAAGTGGGGGGGGGCTGGGCGCGGCCCCTCTGAGAACGGCCACGGTGGGCGGGGACGGCCGGAGCTGGATCCTCCCTGTTTAAAAAAAAAAAAAAAAAAGTGCGGCTTATATTCAGGTGCGGCTTATATATGGATGAATCCCGTGGTCTACCCAGATACACGGATGTGCGGCTTATAATCAGGTGCGGCTTATAATTGTGAAATTATTGTAGTAAAGTAAGAATTTAAGAAGTCTCTTACTGAAATCAATTCTAAAGGAAAAAGAGGTGAGCATATCTGCTCGCTATTTCAAGCACTAATAACATGGATATAAAATAAATTTGGCTGATACCCTACTATATTCCCTGTATTGCTTGTGGAAGGGGCCAGTTTGTGACTGAGTGGAGAGCAAATCCTTGTACTCAAACACTGAGGGTGAGAAGGCCATATATACAAAGAGTGGCTGAAATCAGTTTGTACCCCATCACACAGGCAGAGCTGCTGATCTCTCAGTTGCTGGTGACCACAAGGAAATTGGAAGAAGTTGTGACTGGAGGATCTCAGATTGGACATAAGGAAATGAATCTTCACTGACAGGATGATCCTGGAATGGTGTCCCCAAGGAAGCGATCACATCACCAAGCCTGACAGTTTAAGGAGTATCTGGACAATGCTTTTGGTAATATAGTTTAGTTTCACATAGTCCTGCATGGAGCAGGGGATTTGACTCAGTGATTCCTATGGGTCTTTTTCAATTTGACATATTCTATGATTCTATGATTGTGTTCATATTATGTGGGATGTAGTTGAAACCACAAATAAAAATTTACCGCACATGTACAAGAACAGAATTTAAAAACTAGCACAGAAAATAGGGGACAACTAACAAGAAACAGAAGGGATATCACAGAATTATTTCAAAACCCCATTTATGCTATGGGAAAGTGTAATAGTTTACACTACCAATATGGACAGCTTTGCATTTCTAAGGATAAACTTCCCTGCATAAATTCCCAATAATATGGTCTTCAATTTACATACAGATAGTTTAAAACAATTGGTTTTGTATGTGACATACATTAAAATAATGTTTTTGCTTTTTTTCTCAGTAATAAATTCCATGAAATGCAAGAAATTTTGGACACAGAAATTATAATTCTAACCAGACACAACATTATTGTGCATTCATGAAATAGAATTTAAACTAGAAAACTGTTTTAGTACATAGTGGACTTCACTTGGGCATTGCAGATTTCTGCTACAATGAAGTCAGAATCATCTTTTCTTTGTTATTAAAAAAGAATGACTTACTTGTTTAGACATGCAACTCCTTTTAATCTTTTTACTGACAGAATGTCTCACAGAAAAGCTTAGTAACGTGAAATTAACTATGAATGACCTTGGCAGAATCAAATTCCAAGTTCAAAGACATTAATGGAAAATATTTTGAAGGGCAAATTAATAAAATCTACAAGAAAATTAAAGAAACTGGAAAATTGCTTTTGGGTGAAATTTTCTACTGACTTTCTCTGCTTTTCAGAAAGAGATTAATCTATGATCTTTGTTGAAAAATCCCTTTAGAAAGTCGACCTCACCTGATTGTGGAACCCCTTTAGTGGAATCCTTGTTAAATTTCCTTAGTGACAGAATACAATAAAAGCATAGAAGACAGGAAACATATATTAATCTAATTTCTCAAAAGGAGAGAACTATATCATGAAAATGGAGAAAGAAAACTTTGAAAAATATAAATTATAGAAGAGACATTAATTACACTGGAAATAATAGCTAAAAAAAAAAAAAATTGATCACATTCTGATTTTCAACCAACAGACTGTTTTTATGGTATTTTTCTTTCTCTGCAAATGAAAAAGGCAAAAATTGAAACAGGAGCATTATCTAAGCCAGAAGGATGATAAAATTGGAATGTACTAAAGAATGGAAGACCCTGAGCAAGCCAGATATCATGTATTTTTTAGTGCACACTTAGCCAGCGAGGTGAATCCTCCTTGGCAAAACAATATAATGCTGAAGGAGCTGGTATTTGCTCAGAAGTTTCTACACACTTTCAGTCTGCTTCTCAATGAATTTAAGAAAAGCAAATGCTGGCTCAAAGTGTCCTGCAATAATGCAATAATCTTCTTGTAGATTAATTTAAACAGTAAGTATTTTAGATAATATAACCTTTAAAAAATCTTCATTTCTCAAAAAAATAGCAATTAGATTAGTTTTCTGGGATACACCTCCTCTCCAATTCTATATTTTTTTTTTTTAGCATTCAAACTTATTTCCCCCACCAAGTCATGTCTCAACATCTGTGCTGCCAGCACCAGTGGTAGCTACAGTTCAAAGCTCTTACCATATGTGACTCCAAGTACTATGAATGCTACTTGATGGAACACCCTATTCAAGTAACTTGAGCTCATTCAGACATTACCTAACATCTTTTACCTAAATCAGGCAAATATCACACTGACAAGCCTCAGGAATTCAGACTATTGCGAGTAATTACAAGACAAAAATCCTGCTGTAACACACAAGCCTTTCTGTCTCTCAGACATGCCCACACACATACCCGTGGGTAAATTTAATAAGATAATCTACTAAATATATATATATTTTTTTAAGTCTTAAAATGCATGGGAGAGAATCAGATACTCCTTAAGGGACTAGTGAGAAATTTTTGAAGATACCTTCCATTTAATTTTCAGCTGCTCTATGAAACGCATGCTATATGCCCTTTTAGCCTGGTGTTAGACAGATGTTAGACAGATGATGAAAGCAGTACCAGGACTAGTACCATTCCCAGAAATCTCAAGGATGTTCTCCCTCAGCTTTTTCTTTTTTTTTTTTTTTTTTTTTTTTTTTGTAAAGTAGAAAATATATTGTTCTCAGGAGTATCAATTACATGTGCTACATGTTCTTTATACTAGGAATGCATATTTTCAAGAAGGCAATCAGAGAAAGGTTTCTTTATATTTATTACTCAACATTAACACAAACTGTATTACTGCAGGTCTCCTAAAGTCTATAACTAAGAGTATGAAGTTAGAGAAACCTATTCCTTTACAGATTCTCCCCACAGTGTAGCTGGCCTAAAACCAGGCCTCTCAGTACTACATGAATCTCATTTGTGATGCAATTAATATTTCTTTATTATTGGTTTCTGCCACCCACACAATGATGATTTTCCTCCCACAGTAAACACTAAATTATGATAAATCCTATACTGGAAATGAAACCTCCCTGTGTTTTCAAGGACGCTGTGTTTAATCATGAAAAAACCACAGATATACTATATCCTTGAGAGTAAAACTTTGTATTGAGATGTGGTAACTCCCTATAGCCTGAAAATGTGGAAGTCTTTGAAGTGCATCAGGGCCTGTGTAAAAGAAAAAGAAACTGAATCCCTTTATTTTTCCCAGAGGATTCCCAGAAAGTCTTCTGTCCTGCAACTCATGAATGGATAGGCAGTTTTTTCCAGGAATGAAAATGTGATTATCTATGCTGCACAATTGTCAGCATAGTCCTTTTCCAGATACTGGGACAGGAATGACATAAAGGAACAGTTTTCTGCAAAAAAAAATTCTCAGGAATAGTTTACAAGTTTGCTAATACAATAAGTCATCACAGCCCATTCACAGACATCATAGGCCAAAAATCAGATTCTTTAAATGTTCATTGTGGGGTTTATTTATTAAAAATTTATCTCACACCCAAAGTATGGCTTTTCCAGAGGGCATGATGGACCACATCACTTTGAGGTTTTCAGGAAAATGCTGAGCTAGTTGTACCATAGAGATCAGATGTCCCAGAATTTGTCCTGTGTCACTGTTTCTATACACTCATGGACACAGATTAGTGTGCAGGGGCGATAAAAGGAGAACTAAAGTCTCTAAGTGTTATCCATGTGCTACATCGGGGCCCAGATTTTGGATTTATTACTTTAAACACAAAAAAAATATTATAATTTTTGATTCCTGAATTATTTCCATTGAGGATGTCCCTACTCATTTGAGTTCCTACTGACAGCTATGGATTCAAGACCTGACCTTGCACATCCAAATATACAGTTTAGGTCACAGTCTACAAGTGAATGCATGCCCCATCTGATTACATTTTAAACAACAGAGATTTCTACAGCTTTAGAGAATTGAAGCTATATAATATTGCAATATAGCATCTTCTATTATGGAATGAATTTATGGTCATTTAAAGAAAAAATGTTATTTGTCTGTTCTTATACAGAAGTGTGTTCAAACAGTTAGCTTATTTTTCTCCCGTCCAATATTAAAGAATCTTCACTAGATTAGAGTAGCTTCAGAACTTTGAGGGAAATATTACTTCATTTTGAATTTTTGACTGTTTTAACTAGATCAAGGGTCGTGGCACATAACACTGTCAGATCAGGGATTCAGCTGCCTAACTGCCCCCCACAAAATACAAAGACCTGTGGAACAATATAATGCAAACAAAATCTGGAAATTTTATTGTGAAGGTTAGGTTACTAAATTGTCTTTAAATTGTGGATTATAGGTTGAATTAACAGGTTTGTTCTTTACTTTTCTCAAGCATAATATAGAGAAGTTCACTCTCATATCTGTATTTATTTAATTTTTTGTCATACAAACACTTTCAGGAATACTGGATATTGACGGATATTGTTTAGAACAAAGGTGAGTGAATGGCTTGTTATGAATAATTTATTTAAATCCTTTTGCCATATCTATGACCAGACTGCAGTTCCTTTAAATTTATAAAATACTCAGAATTCAGATAGCATCTTTAAAAATTTGTTAATTTTAGAGACTGAATATGAACTGTTTCACAGAGTATTTGTGTCTTGGCTGCCTTGATCAACAGTCATATGGTACTGTCCTTATTTCTTGATTGGATAGACATCCAAGCAGCTCTACTACAAATCCTCACACATTCAAACATAAATTTAGATTTTAGGTTATTTTCATAGAAGTGAGGTTGTGCTCTCTGTCTGCAAGCATTTTAGCCACAAGCAGTAATTGTACTGGCATTAATAAAAAAAAAACAAAACAACAAACCAAAACAAAAAGAAACTCACAAAGTATAAAATATGATTAAAAGGATTGCACAAAAAAGTCAATCAGATAATCACAGAAAATATTTTGCATTATCTTCCTTTAGCTTATTTATAACCATTAAATTGTTATTACCTTTTTTCTGTTTGTTTTTCCATTATTTATGAAGTAAGGTCTGCAAACTGTCATTTCTTGTTATGGCTCTTCCGTCTCCTCTGTTTATTGAAAGATCTAAACCCGTTTTTCTTCCATGCTTAATAATTACATGTCCTTTTCATGACACTTGAAAATCAATAAAGCATAATGTTTAAAGGAAAAGTCAAAGAATGAATTTTTCATGGACAGATTATAGATCATTTGGATTGTTCTGAATATGACTATTTTACAGGCACATGCAACTAACTGAAGGGGAATAAGCACAATCTCCCTCATGCATACATTTCTCCATGTTCCTCTCAAGACAAAAATATGTGTGTGCTATGGCTTCTTTACAAACTGCAAAGAATTAATTTACTACCTACCTAAATCTGGTGGGGTTTCATGTCACTCTGTTGTTCAGATCAAGGCCTGTAAGAATGCATTACAGTTCTTTCTGTAACCAAATTGAGACTGATGTCTACTTTTGACATATTCAGATGCCCAGGAGATCTCTGTTATGGGAACTTGTAGTCTGAGACCCTAATGTTCAGCTAAACAATTTTTATACAAATATGTGTGTAACAACTTCATTATAATTATGATAACAACAGTGATAACAACAGCAGTAGTAATATTGCAGAAATGTCACACATGTCAAAGATCACAAAATAGTTAAGGTCAGAGGCATCAGTAGAATAAAATTATTTTCATATCTAGTCGTGTGTCCTACCTACTGGCCCCTAATACACTGGCAACTCTTTCCAAGTAAAACTCTTAAGTAGCAGTAGGAATCCTCAAGACAACTATTCAGAAGGAATCCTACTTCTGTCTGACAGTTTTTGACAGTAAGCCAATCCCACTTCAGCCCCTCTCACGAATAAATACATACAGTAATTTCACAATTATAAGCTGCACCTGATTATAAACCGCACATCCGGGTAGCTGGACAGACCACAGGATTTGTCCATATATAAGCCGCACCTGAATATAAGCCGCATTTTTATTTTTTTTTTTTAAGTGAGGATCCATGTGTGACAAAATAACGAGTTAGTAGCAGAGTCGCTGCCAGCTGGGTTTGGTGTCAGGTGCTCAAGTTGCAACAGTTTTCATAGACCAGTGAAGCCTTAAAACGCAGCCCCAGGCGCCCTGTCTGGCCGGCTCTCATTTCCGGGTTGGCATTTCACTGGGATTTGTCCATAAATAAGTCGCACCTGATGATTAGCCGCATTACTGGGGTAGGCTGGATTCTTCAATGAAAAGGGTGCGGCTTATAATCCTGAAATTACTGTAGTTATATTACCATTTAAATAGCATTTTACATCTAAGGGTCTCCAAATGCTTATCACACACTACTCACTTCCATTGCATACAATTATTAAGTGACCCAGAAAGAAGCATCACTTTCCTGAAAAAATTTCTCATTGTTCTTTCAGCTTCACCTAAACTCAAAGTTAGGTCATTCAATTTAGAGGTTCCCAGACCTTTTCACTAGAACTAGCCAGATCATCTGCCCTCCTCCTTTGCTTTCAAATGGGTGACATATTGATGAAGAATATTTTAATGTAACATGGAAGATTTAGAGGAGAAGCAGAAGCTTGAAAATTGTTCACAGTTGCCTGTTAAATTTTTAACACTTTGTAAACATCTTCCTGTTGCCATCTATGGGAGATGCACGGTGGTATCTCTGTTTACTCAAACTGTCAGGCTTTCTGATTCCTGGTTTCCTTGGTCTATATGGTACTGTGTCACAGTCACTGACAGACCAGACTTAGCCACCTCTGAATATAACTCAGAAATGCTTTTGGGTTTTGAAAAGGTGAAAGCAGTATGTGGGTACTGTCCTTATGGAAAATCACAGACATTCTAACTATGCCTTTCCTTATAATTGGAGAATCACATAAAACATCTCCTGCAGGAAAATGCTGGACAATATATGGATGGGATTTTTCTTCTGTGATGTATATTTTATAGGTGGCTTGAGTTAAAGGAAGCATAAAGACAAACCAATTTTAAAATTTTCTTTAGTCTTGCATGCTGCAGTACTATCAACACACAATTTGTGCTTCCAAAAGAACAATATTCCTTAGCACAGATCATTGAGACTTTTTCAATTTCTTTTTAATGACATGGAAGTTTTAAAATTGATGATCCTGTAGATATTCAAAGGTCAGGAGGGCAATAAATTTATAGTGTTTAAATCCAGTAGAGATATTGTAGCACTTACTGTGATATTTACCTTAGGAGTTTTTTTTCATTAGGCTTCAAAGGCATCTAGGACGTGTTCATCTAATGGAATAGTACTTTTGTATTTGGAATATATTTCAAATATTTTAGAAAAGTCTTTATTTGCCAATTAGCTTTTACAATAATAATGAAGGCTAAAGCTGATATTAGACACCACTGAAAAAAATACTGATAAATTTTCCCATGGAATTAACTATATAATAAGAACTTCATCATTTAGATTTAACTGTTAGAAGAAATTAAGAATGGGATATTTCCACCAAGAATCCTTTTCATTTGCCTAGTTCCATTTCATTATTCTCTGAACCAAGTTTATTAGAGTGTTCTGAGGTTGACTGGATTTTTAGAAATTAGAAATAAAATGTGTTTTATCAAGTGAAGATAGTAAAGAAGGAGGAATTCAAAACTAAGATGAGCAGTTAACTGTAGATGGGACAGGATCCAACATAAATGCACATTCTCTCTCATTTCTTTATATTTACCACAGGAATCTCATAAGCATGGCCAGAGCTCTTAGCCCCAAAAATCCTTTTAGCTGTGTGAATTCTGTTCCAAATTCAAGCCTTAATAAATTCAGCATCTTAGTTATTCCCCAGAGGAGTAGTTAGGAGGAAGTATAAGTACAGTTTTCTTAGCATCTTAATCCAGTTTCCCTCCTAACTCATAAATGGGTACCTGCAGGGAATTATAACTTCCCAATTCATCTTTTAGAGCTTCTTCCACAGGCAATAGTACAGTGCACAAGTCTGTCTGTCTACTTGTATGACATAAATTAAGAGGACTCTAGAAGGACTTCCACCTCAAATCTGAAATCTCAAATGCTTGCCTTAAAGAACAAGCACTCTTTTTGTGGTAGGCTATAATAGTCTACAGATAATGGACTCTGATTGCACTGGCAATGCTTAATGATAAGTCCTCACATGAAGGTTCCAGAAACAAGGAAATTAGAAAAGCAAAGTTTCTTGGCCCTAGATCTATACTCTTTAGGCATATAAATGATCACTTTGATTTACATCAATAAAAAGGTTACATCTTCTATGTAAAAGAAAGATGAACGAGAACGTCTGGACAAATATTATCCAGAGTCTCATGGCTTTAAATGTCATGAGTTACTCCAGGGACAGAAAAGTTTTATTTCTGGCCTGGTGCCATACAGATTATTGGCCCCTTACATATTTTTTCATGCAGGCAGCCTATATTCTCCACTCTTTTTTCCTATTTGGTTAAGATTCAGTCTTTCATTTCTCAGTTTTAACAGCAGCTGATGATGCAAAAATAAAGAAAGAAAACCTGTCTTACTTGAAATATGTCCCCCAATAGATGTTACTTAAATGGGAAATTAAAAAGAACACATCAAAACTTAATGTAAAAAATTCCTGCTGAGCTAAGAATTTTGTGACTACTCACATACTCTCAGCTCTGTTGAGGATGGGCCAAAGACGATCTCAATGTTCCACCACCACCACTGTTTAATCCTTTCTACATGGTTTAAGTGAATGGCTCCTCTTGTAATTTTGAAACTCTTCCCGATGTAATTATTTTAACAAAAATGGCAATTCAGCCTTTGGAATTTCTTCAGCAAATCCTTCTCTGATATTATTTATTATTGCACTTACTGCAGCACATAATCTCAGTGACAGTGCATCCTGGTAATGTAATTAAGTACCACTGGGCAATTGTGTTTATATGACTGGTTTTTCAAGATCTCTTGCAAATAAAATGCAAGTTTCAGAAGAACTTTTAGTAATGATGTTATTCCTGCACTTATTTCTATTTCCACCTGCAATTACCTTTCTGAAATTTCAGCAATGGAGCTGCAATTTTCTTACCAGATACATGTCTTGGTCTAAATTTGATAAAATTCACATAGTTAATTCAGCTTTACCCAAAACTAAAGTATGTAAAAAATCTGTGTTCCCTATGTTTAGAAATCAGCCAGTGGCTATTCCTCACAGCACCAGAAGCAGAGCAAACATTTGAACACAAAACAGTGTTTTACTGGAGATGTGAAGTCCATCCCTTTGCCTCCTCTGTGAAAATAAAAACTGCAAGGATATAAGCCCTTCTAAAATTTATGAGTCACATGCTATCAGACAGTTATTTTGGGATTGACTTAAAGCTTGTGCATGTGTTATGCACACTTCTGTCTGTGGCTGGGTAAGTATGCTTACTTAAGGCTCTGTATAATGGGATTGTTCTGCTGGCCTTACACAGAACATGCATTTTCTACTCACCTATGCTGAAGATAAAACTGAACCTAAAACCAACCTAAGCACTGACAGTTCTCCACCTTAGGCTTGTGACCCAAACGCTCAGAATATCCTCAGTGATGCTAAACTTAGGAGATGTGGCAAAAGTAGTGACAAGTCTTGGACCTGTGTTTGGGAATCTTGTCACTCACCATGGTAACCACAGAATCAGTTTTTCATGCTCTCTAAGACATGGCTAGCTCTTTCTTGTGCACTTGGCTCTTTATCTTAATCTATTTAATTTTGTCTAAATAGATAAATAAATCTGAAAGGATTCTGTTGCTGAAGATCAAATAGAGCAGCCATTTGGATTCCTAGCCTGTAATGGAGTATCATGGCTTCACAGAGTCCAAAATATGGATTTTTTTTTTTTTTGGGACCTGGTAATTTTAGGTTTAAAAGCAGAAGACATCTTTTAAGATATGCAAAGGAGAATTTAATGCTTAAAATTGCTGCTTTAAAATGATGAGAAGAGTCAAACATCTATCTGTAAGAGACCAAGAACATGAAAGGTACATAACTTTCAAAACATATTTTTTTGTGGCTTAAGGTTCCCAGGAAGATTCTGTGGTATTAAATGATCAAAAAGACACACCACCCTGAGTCTGGCATATGGCTTTATTTATAGTTAAAAAAATCTCAACCACAAAATCAGGAAAAAAAGAGACTAGAATTACCTGGTCAAATAAAACATGTACCTGAAAATCCTACCACCAACAAAGCTAATGGGAGTTTGGTATGTTAATCTTAATGCCTGAAAAGCAACTGTATAATTAACATTTTAAGAGCTATTCTGGTCATCAAAAATTACATGAAATTGATCAAAAGAGGAGTAAAGCTTAAAACTATTAAGTAACAAGTAGGATCATTTTCTTAGCCAAGACTAGTTCAAAGAATATCCAGAGATATATCCAAAGACTGCCTCTGGTATAATAAAGTTTGAAAAATATTTTTCTCTCAGGTAAGAAAAGACATTCCTAGAAAAAGTGAGATTAATATTAGGCTTCCTTCATACGCTTCTAAAAGACAATGTCAGAAGATGATACTGGAGTCCATGACAGCCACTTGTCTGTTAGCATTACTATTTAATCCCATATTAAAGGGATTTGATGAGGACATTAGCAAAAAGCAGGGTCTACTCTGGCAAACTCCATCAGAGAGAATGTACATAATAAATATAGGATTAATTAATAGCACAGAATGGATTAGGTACTCTTTAACAAGAAGATACTGCTCCAGAGGAGATTCAACAGTCATTGCACATGCCTGAGAAACTTTCAAATATAGACTACTATTAGAAATATGCCTTATGTTTTTATTACTATATATACACACACATAACCCATTTTGGAAAATTTTATATCAAAATACCAGTGAAAATGGCAACAAAAGTGTATCTGAATTAGTCCAGTGTAAGTGGATCTGGGAACACAGTATTGCTTTACTTGCTAAAATTATACACATTACTGTTCTCAGCTATCTATTTCTTGCCTTCTCTTAAACATGGAAAGTGTTTCCTGTAGTATTCCAACTCTTATAAGAGTTCAGTGCTAAAATGTTTATAGGCTCTAACAAGAATTTTCTGGGTTCAATTGGATGATTGAGATAACAAAACATTAAACAAGAGATTAATCACAAATTATAATCTCTGCTTTTTCCTTTGATAAAAAACTACCTCATATTTAACAACTGACATTGGTGATTATGTGCGCTGGTAATTCAGATCTCAATGGAGTTCTCTGCCAAACCACCCACAGCAGGAATTGGCACAAGGCCTATGCTGTGGATGGATCAGAAATGGCATGTACATAGAATCAAGTCATTTTTGTGGTGGGAGGGACAGCTGCTCAGGGTTAGTCGAAGGTGTGGAGAAATTGTACTATTTACAGACTGACCTTCCATGGCAAAACTTATATCTGGCATAAATATGTATCATACCACTGAAGACAATTAAACTGTGCCTGTTTATGCCCTGGCTATAATTTGGTCTTTACTTTCAATTTCATTAGTAGAGTGATGCAGTTGAGAGCCAGTCATTCCTAACCAGATATATATTTTGCTGCTGTCTTGCTAATGTAGTCTTTGAACTTCTGCCAAAATGCCTTTACCAAATTTAATTGAATAAATATTGGAATGAATCTAAGTTTGAATCATAAATTCATTTCTGAGGGAGCATCTCCCAGTACTAGCTTTCCTTTGTGCATCATCTTCTCTTGCAGGTGACAGGGAGGCACTCTTTCTCAAATCTTTATTGATAAGCAGAAGCCATCTTCCTAGTCACCTCCTATTTCTTTTCTCAGTTCATGAAACCTGCTCTCTCTAATGGCATATTTATTGCAACTCTTGCAGATAGATGAACTATACCAAGCATAACCTGACCACAGATGGTGTAAAGCTCACTCTAATCAATCTCTTGCTGTGTTCCTGGAATCAGAATTGGCCTGGTCCCAACTTCATAAGCTTGTTATGTCAATGCCCAGGCTGTACAAAACATCAGGTGCATGGGGCACTAATCTGTTTATTTTTGCCCAACAAGCTATAGACTGTTTTCACAATACAGATTTCAAATGAGAAAATGTTTGTTTGCTGGTCACTGATCCTTTAGGATTTCAAGGGCCACTAATCTGTCAAACCTGAGTAGCTCCTAAGTGTTTCGACGTATCGTTTCCTAGCAGGTAATCAGATGATATAGACAGCTCTGATCTTTAAAAACCTAGTTTGGGTTCATTTCATTAAAATCTTTGGTCAGAGAAAAATATTAAAGCATCAGGACTTGGCCTGATAACAAACTGGATAAGAATAGTCAGGAGAGATGAAGGTGGCTCCATTTGGCACCTAGTGAGGGACACGCTGGGACCCAGCTGCCATCGTCTGGCACCCAGCAGCAGGTGAGCAACAGGCCTGGCTGCCAGGGGGATCTGAGTGGGCATGAGCCACCAGAGCAGCTGCCCTAGAGGTCCCTTCTGACCCCCTTATCCATCCTTATCCTGCTTATCCTTATCTTTGGCTGGGACCAAAAGGACACAACTGAAATTCCAGCACTGTTTTGTAACACTTGGGTTCTTGCTAACCATTCAGTTTTGAGTGCTCTATTTTCTGCCTTTTGACAAAGGCAACAACCATGGTTAATACGTATGTTTAAAACGTGACAAAGTTTTTTCTGGGCAAGAGATGGAAAACTTCTGCTTATTCCATTTTAATACTGAGCTAGATTTGAACCCAGGCCTTAAAAATAGTTTCTGTGAGATCATAATTTCCAAGATGAAAATGAGGACATAGCACTAGGGTCTGCAATGTGGAAGATGGAAAACACTTTTTCAGTGCATTGATTTTATTTTTTAACCAGTTGGTTGATGTTTCCCCAAGGTCTGGAAATTAAAGTAAATCATGGAGAAAATAGGGTAGTGAGTAGAGATGAAAATAGACAATCTAATTCAAGACTTAAATGAGTGTATCACATTCTTCTCAAAGCTATCCAATGCCAGCACAATTTACTGCAAAGATGATATCCCTTTCTACAGCCATATTCTTGGACGAAAAAAGAAAATTATATGTATATAATATGATACACTGCAAGTGAAAACCAAATTTCACACAGCTTTTTAAAAAGCATTAAAATACACAAGAATGTAAAATCATGTTGAAAAACATAAATATACAGAGTGCCATACTTAATTGCTAAGAGAACCTTGCAATATACATTAACTGATGATAAGGTATATTCAATTCTTTAATGACTATAGAATATGAGAATTTTTAATGTGTTTAGCTAGATTTTTATTCAGGTCAAATCCCCATTAGTTTCAATAACTACTAAGTTTCTGATTTTGTAGGTCCAATTAAAGTATAATAACACAATTTTTATGACCTGAAAAAAGTGGCTTTATATGAAAAGCCTTAAGCAACATATAATCAATTGCACATGGGTCCTACTGATCATGACAATGATCCAAAAAGATGGAAAATACAGCTTTGTTGGAACAGCATCTTCTCTACATATTTTTCAAAAAGTCAGTTGAACGCAGTTTCCTTGAATGGAACTTCTTTGGCATAACCCTGCAAGATGCTGAGAGCTCATACGACTACTAAAATGCCACTCTTGAAATCTGTATGATATATGATTGATGGAATTCAACATTTTTGAGGTACTTAGGTCATCCTTGGATGCAAAGCTGTTTGGAATGTAGTTATTCATATTGCACAATAGAACCTAAAAATTTCTTTCTGTGTCTATATAGGGTTTGGGGTGGTTGAGGAAGGATAATGCCACTTAGTTTCTTTGCTCCAACTATCAGAGTATTTGTGAACTTCATATGAGGGTAAACTTTAAATGACTGTGCATTTTCTGTATAATGTTTTCTAAAGCTCTCTTGGCTTTACTTAAAATGTTGCCTTAGAGCATCCTTCAGTACATTTTTACCAGAGTAATTACAAAATAATGTACAATGGGCAAAACACAGTCCTATGATGCTGAATGAAAGTCAAAAAATTGCTTAATCTGATACTTATAAATATGTGATTGTGGTATAACACTAAATAAGTTTTCACAAGAAAATAAGGTTATTATTAAGAGCAACAAATGCATCTAAACATCCTGTCATATAGCTGATATGCGAAACTCTACAAATTTTAGGATCAATTATATCAAAGGGCTATAAAATCAGAACTTAGGCAGACTTTTGCAAATCACGCAATCCAATAAAATTCTTTAATACAGGAGATCACCAGTGTTTAATTAGGTCAGTAAGGTCTTTGCCTTATGGAGTCTTGACAAACTCCAGAGATGGAAATTTCATCATCTGTTCCAGCCCTGCATTACTCCTTATCAAAATTTTTACCTAATCACCAACCTTAGTATTACAAGCCTCAGTTTGTGGCAGGCCAGGCAGCCTGCTTAGTGCCTAGGAAAATAATGGAAGAAGTCTTTTTGGTACACTTTCCAGGAGATATGAGAGAGAAGGAGGTAACTGGAACCAGCGTCATGGATTTTCCAAAGATAAATCACATCTAACCAGCTTGATTGCCTTGCATGACAAAATATCAAGGTCTGTGAATGAGGTGAAAGCAATGACTATAATTTACATTTAGCAAGTTTTTTGATACTGACTTGCAGAGTATTTACACAAAATTAGTAGATTTCAGTCAAGATGGGTAAAAAGATGATTGGAGGGCAGTGGGCTCAGTGAGTAGTGGTTAATGGATTTGTGCTCTATCTGGAGGCAAAAAGTATAGAAGTGCAGGGGTCTGCTCTGGTACCTGTTCTGTTTAACACCATTATCTTGAAGAAATGACTGCAGTCTCCTCAGACTTTCAGAACACTCTAAAATGGAGTGAACAGCTGAAGCAGTTGAGAGAAGACTGCCATCCAAGGTGGCCTGGACAGGCTGAAGGCATGGTCCAACAAGAACCCTAAAAAATTCCCCAAGGACAAAAGCAAAATCCTTCTTAGAAAGAGCAAGCCCTGGAAACAATATGGGCTGGGAAGAGCCAGGATAGAGAGCTGCTGTGCTGTAAAGCACCTGGAGTCTTCATTGATAGCAGAGAAGATGGCCAACTGTGTTCTGGGGGAAATGAGCAGAGGCACAGCAAACACATATGAGGCAGTTCCATTCTAGCCAGCACTCATGAAACCACATTGGGAGTACTGCATCCAGTTTTGGATCTTCCAGTATAAAAAAATATTCTGAACAAGTGAATCAAATTCAGGAAACAATTTGGTGCTCCAGGTTGGTGCTGGAGCATTTGTCTTATCAGAAAAAATTGAGGAAGCTGGACTTGTTCACACCAGAGAATGGAAGGCTTCAAAAGGCCTCATAGCAACCTACCAGTACTAACAGGGAGTTAGGGAATAAGATGTCAGGCTCTTCACTGTGAGGCATATTGGGTGGGCAATGTACAGCATCCATAAGTTGAAGCAAGAGAGGCTCAGACTGCATATAATGATAAACATTTAAACAATGAGGGCAATCAGAAAATGGAAGAGGCTGGCAAGGGAGGTTATGCAGCTTTCATCTCGGAAGGTTTTTAGACGAGACTGCCTGAAACCATAAGCAAACAGGTCCAATCTCCCAGCTGACTATGCTATGAGTAGGAAGTCAGCCCAGAGATTTCTTGTGTTCCTCTGTCTAGCCTGACTTATCTTACTGCCTCTTGCTGAAACATTTGCTGAGAAGGGTTTTGCTCCCTCATGTTTGTAACTGCCCTCCAATTAATTAATTCATTGTCTCTTAGTCTTCCCTCTGACAGTCCTAAAAACCTCCCTTAACCTCTTCCTATAGACGTTTTTCTCTGAATATCTTGGTAGATGACTTTAACCATGCTTAAGAGCATCAGTTTTCTTTAGAGACAGAGACATTGTTAAAGAAATTAAGTCATACTTGCTTCCCATTGAATTTGTGTCAAATCTGTGCAATTGCATTTCACTCGATCACTCTTCCCGCAGTAATGCTTAGAAATAAATCTGACTTCAAAAATAATCAATCAAAATGTAGTGAGATGATGCAAATGCTGTGGACATACAGATATGCAAATTTTTTTCCTAGGCCCAAACTGAGAAATGAAACTATTAATATGAATTGTCCCAGGAGTCAAAGAGGAGGACATGTGAAAAGAGAGAAAAAACAAGAAAAGAGAATTTTATCTTTTAAAAGTGATTGCAACATTTCACCAATGTCAGTGGAACCAGTATTCATCCATTTGTTAAAAAACCTCATTCTCAGAGATCACCCCTAAATTTCAGTCCTCTGTTTGGTGAATAATAAATTGCCCTTGATCTTGTTGGCTTCTGGTTTTGCTGCCTGATATGTATCATTACACATCTGTGTACTAATATCTTCTGCTCACAGGAGAAAAAACTACCGTCTGTCATGGATGGAAAATAGTGTACAAAACATGTTCAGCACTCCACCCAGTTAGACATTTCTGTGCTTTGGAACCACAAGACTCCTCTGTTTATTTGCATTTTCCAGGTTATTCCTTTCCTCTGGGAACAGTACTTCAGGCATTGACCTGGAGACCGAGAAAGAAACATATCAGGGTTTATTGATGTCATACGTGACACAGGGATGTGATGTGCATTGGAAAGTAATTTCTCTCTTAAGAGACCACAGAAATGTTTTTTTGGTGCAGATATAAACAACCAACAGCTTCAAAAAGACTTCATTTTCAAGAAATAGGCAGAGTAATGTCTTAGTGCTGTCATAAAAATGAGTTTGTGCTCTAACTTTAGTGACTCAATAACGTGAAACACCAATATAATTCATCACACTGTCAGAAAAAAAGAACCAAGGAGGAGAGAAATAAAATATCATATTTGATTGTAAACTCAGTATTTGCAGTTCCAAAGGAGTAGGGTACCCAGCTGACTGATATTTAAATATCAAATCACTAAAAATAGCTCAGTTAATAACTGTCATTTAAAAAAGCTTAATTACTTAATTTGATTCTTTTTCTTTTTTGGAGAGTAGTCTTTGGGTTTATCTTCACCTGTTTTAATAAGGAGTCTTTCAGTTAGTGCTCTGAGTGAATTCTGAGAATATTACTTCTCATTTTTGATGAATATCTTAAAATTATTATCTTTTCACCCTAAACTTTTCTGAGATATAATTTCTGAGCTGATTTAATATAATGGGTCATGTTACTTTGTTTCTAAGCCATTTAGAGAAATGCAGCAAATTTAATCAGCTCGTCACTAAAAGAAATTAATGTAGTGTCACATGGGATGTTCATTAAACCAGGAATAATAGAAGAACTGAATTGTAGGTAAGAAACAGACCAATGAAATCTGAAAAAGAACTCAAATTAGATTTTTCTTCATAGAAGAAACTTATTGGTGAAGTTCCTAAAAGTTTAGGCTTGGGTCTGATTTTATTTAAATATTTCATTAGGGACTTGGCACAAAAGTGTCGATGTGATAATGAAATTTATTAATGATAGAGAATTGAAAAGCACTTTAAATACAGAATATCATGTGAGGATGACTGAATGATTCAGAGGACTGGAATAAAAGATAAACAGGACAATGTAGAAAACTTAAAATGCAGGCTAGACCCCCAAAGTGTTATTGGGGCATGGCCTGCTCTGTTTACCTTCCATATGAGTTGCATAAAAACATGCAAACTTCTAGAGGTGGAGCTCACTTCCATTTGGTCAGTGGGTGCCTCTGAAGTTCTCTGAGTGATACTGCATCTGGCTAATTTAGGTTCACCTTGGACAAATACACGTTTGAAGGAGAGATAAATGTTAGCGCATTACATATCTAAAATGGGGGTGTTAGCTAGTTAGCTAAGTTAAATCGGTTGCATTTAATCCCCAGGAGAATATTGGTTTGACATGTGAGATTTACCAGTCTGGAATCTAAAATACAAATTAAGAGCTTTGATCTCTGACATTGTAAATGATATATTAGGCAATCCAGAAATGACACTGTTGAGCAAATGCAGAAGTCAGGAAGGGAAGCAGGTTGAAATCACTGTCCTTTATATAGTTTGAGCAAGAAACCTCACTGGATTTCCATTTCAAACGTACAGATTGAAGGAAGAGGAGGTAGCACTTAGCACTATGAAGGTTTAGAAGTAAAGCACTTTCCCCAGCTAAGTAGAGATGGGTCAGGATGAGCTCAGGCATAAGTCCTTAAAAGGGGCTGACAATCCTCGGAGAGGTGACTTTACACACACAGATTGACTATAAAACTTGTATAAGTCAGGAAGCTTTTCTACATCAGACACTTATTCCTCTGTTCACAGGCATGGGTAAACACTTATCGAGTCTGGAATGGACAGATAAGATGGCACACTGCATTTGTAATTTCCTTATTTTTAAGTTGCAATTGAGTCTCACCAATTTTTTATCTTTTTCCTGCCCTTGCAAATATTAAAAGAAAACCAACTGGACTTCTGCAGCAGCAATAACTGCTCAGTATAATATAGCTCAGCAAGCTCTCTTCTGACAAAAATAGCATGTTGAATCCTATAATCTCTAATGTTTTTCAAACACAGTCAAGTGAATCTTTTTCTGCCTAAGATTCCACAGAGTTAAAAGGCAAAAAAAGTAAAAAAAAAAAAACCACATTAAAATGAGGAATGTACTATTGCAGTTAGTAATATTTTGTTTACTCACCTTGATTGATCATTTAAGTTTCAAGTGTTTTGATTGCTTTTTACCTGTGGGGTTAAAAGTTTTACTGTTGGTTGTTAGTGTGAACCAATAATAACACATTTGTTGGTGACTTAATTGTTAGGATAGAGGCACCTTTTATAAGGACATCAGTAAGGACTGCCCAGTGTAATTAAGAGTAATATAACTTTGGAGTTTAATTATTTGTTTATGTAGATAAATGAACCATAGTTCATGATTTTATGAGCCAAGAATGTGTAAATGCCACACACTTGTGCTTTTGTGCATGATACTGCACAACATTGTTTTCTTCCAGGTATGTGGAGCTTTGGAGAAAAAAATTGAGCCTTTTCAGAATCTGGGCAAGTAACTGAGGTTGTTAGTACAGATGCATCATCTCTTTCAGAGCTATGTGGTGAATCTAGATAGAAAGGCTCATCTAGCTGCTATCAAAATCTTCCGTGTATCTAAATTTCTCACTTAATCTAGTCCTCTGTCTGTTCCCACAGGAGTTTATTACAGTAATTTCACAATCATAAGCCACACCTGATTATAAGCTGCACCTCCCAGTAGCCGGGTAGACCATGGGATTTGTCCATATATAAGCTGCACCTGAATATAAGCCGCACTTTTTTCTTTCTTTTTATTTTTTTTTTAAAGCAAGGATCCAGTGTAACAAAGTAAGAAATTAGTAACAGAATCCCTGCCAGCTGGGTTTGGTGTCAGGTGCTCAAGTTGCAACAGTTTTTATAGACCAGCGAAGCCTCTAAAAGCAGCCCTAGGTGCCTTGCTTGGCCAGCTCTAACTTCTGCGTTGGCATTTTACTGGGATTTGTCCATAGATAAGCCGCACCTGAATATAAGCTGCACTACTGGGGTAGGCTGGATTCTTCAATGAAAAAGGTGCGACTTATAATCGTGAAATTACTGTACTCATTTTTTGAACTCTGTCTGCGGTTGGTCTAGCCTTGAAAGGAAAACATAACCCAGTGGGAATTAATTAATGTAGAGTTATTTGTCCATTATTTAGTTTCTAAACTACTCTTCAATTCCATTAACCATCCTCAATGAAATACTTCCGGACTGAAAGGAAACAGAAAATTTCTACTCTAAAATAGCAAAAGTGGGCAAAGCAAAGAAGACACAGAACAAATGGAACAGACCTTATCATTGCTGTCATTCTGTAAACAAGACCTCTCTTTTGTGAGACCTGTCTCCATGATGTATTAGTTGCATTAAGAAAGTTCTGAATAAATTTAAGAAGTCACTATGATTTTGTCAGTTTTGCATTGAAGATTTTCCAGCATTAGGTACATCTTGGGGCTTTAAATATCCATTAAAATTATCTGTTGTCCCACAGAGCAAAGTGGGAAAGGCGCTAAAAAATCTGCTGCCAGCATGCATTAATGACTAATCCAATAATGTTCATGCGATGCCAGAGCAATTAAAATTATTTTTTACATTTTAAAATTTGCAGTCAAAATTACTAACCTACTAAATGAGCTACCTACCCACATTTTCCTATTTTATTTCAAACTCTTTATTTCCCTTGCAGATAAGCTATATTCCAATCCTCACTTCTTTTTTTTTACTCAGGGAAATTATGTATCACATTTTAAGGTTCTAAATCAGCACTGTAATGATACAGTGAAATGAATAGCTCATTCCAATAAAAATATGGTAGTAGAAACAGATTGTAAGGTTGTTAACTCTTCCCTCTTCACTTCACATTTATTATACTATATCTGTGAATACATAAGCACTACTATGAATGAGAAATTTTAAAACCTATAAAATCAACATTTCATCTACATGTATTTAAAAAAAAATTTCCAGCTAACATAAAATATAAAACTTTTCCAGAGCGACAGTTTTCAAATGCCATGTCAGAGGAAATTTCTTTTTTTTCATGAGTTCAAATATTTATTGCTAACCAAAACATTGCACTAGAAGCAATGAGAATGGAAGCAAAGGGTGTCACATAAATGTTCTCATATCACAGCATGCCATCAGCATCAACAGATGTTTAATTTTTTCCTTTAGCATGGAAGTATGTTCATCCCTATTGTGATGAGAATTTACAGGTATGCTGTTAGGTAAGAGATATTTTTAGAGTGCTTCAGGTGAGAAGTATCATTATAATTACTTCTTGTGTATATGAAAGAAATAGAAATGCAACTTTAAATTTAAATAATTTATTAATTAGACCATGAATTATAGGAATGCATTCAGTTTTCAATTCAGTGTCATGAAAATCCAATACAGTTGCTCCTGAGCTCAGTCGTTAATTGTTACATTAAAGCTCAGTCGTTAATTGCTTTCGTTAACTGAAGTAACTAATTTTGAAATATAATGTAATATGGTATCAAATTCTTGGTTGCTAAATTATCTCTTTAGATATTTTCCTACTTTAAGGTTAGATTTTCTAGATGCAATCCAGAAATTACATTAAAACCCTGATCCTCAGTTTGTAAAATTTTAAAATAATACTATTTAAAATGGCATCTAAGATTAAAGTGGAATCTCTGATATTTTTCCATAAATAGCATTAACTGGAATAACTCCCTCAATGGAATTACAGTAATTTCACGATTATAAACCGCACCTTTTTTATTGAAGAATCCAGCCTACCCCAGTAGTGCGGCTTAAATTCAGGTGCGGCTTATCTATGGACAAATCCCAGTGAAATGCCAACCCAGAAGCGAGAGCTGGCTGGGGAGGGCACCTGGGGCTGCCTTTAAAGGCTTCGCAGGTCTATGAAAACTGTTTGCAACTTGAGCACCTGACACCAAACCCAGCTGGCAGCAATTCTGTTACTAATTTGTTACTTTGTTACACATGGACCCTCGCTTAAAAAAAAAATAAAAAGAAAGTGCAGCTTATATTCAGGTGAGGCTTATATATGGACAAATCCCGTGGTCTTCCCGGCTACCGGGAGGTGTGGCTTATAATCAGGTGCGGCTTATAATTGTGAAATTACTGTATATATTGTAAGAATATCCAGAATCATACAGAGAGCTTTGAAAATATATGCATAATTTAAAAAATATATAGTCAAAAGAGGTATAACTGCCTACTTTAAAAAAACAAACAAAAGAAAACCCTTCCACCATATTTCATGCCTTCATATGTCAAAAAAGGATGATGTCTTTTACTATAGATACTTCACAGATAGGAAGGGTATATTTGGTTTTATGCCTAAGTATCATGACTCTCTACAGCTGTATTTTAAAAGCTTTAATATTAAATATTTCACATCCAACATACCAGCACACTTCACAGCAAAATATAATATTACAGTACTTGGCACCATTTCTTTCATCCATCCTGCCTGTCTGCAATGGATCAGTTGTATTTTTCATTTGAGAGAGAGAGAGATTCCATTCAGTAAGGCTACCTGAAAAATGTGAGTAAACTGTGAAATGGGCATTACCACATTGTCAGCTCTCTTACAGTCCTACTGGGAGGAGGCTAGGGAAGGTGTTACCCTTCTAGATGCAATCTCACCATTTCCCATAAAATTTTAAACTTGCCAGTTAATTTCCTTTTACAACACTGAAGTTCCACTGGTGCTAATGTGGTGGAGATAAAATTAAGAAACTGTTTTGAGTACCCACATACAAATTAAGTAAAACCTAAAATCTCTAATTAGTAACACTCTTCCCTCATACTGTGAAGACAAATATTGTATAATTTTACTTTGATGTAATTCTGTCACTTACACTGATAACCAATTCTACCTATATTAAATTCAGAATCCACAACACAGATAATCCATTTGTGACAGGGTTCTATGAATATATGAAAGATTATTCTCTATATTTCCTTAGTACTGATTATATAGGATAAATGCAACATTTCTCACTTAAAAATCAAACCAGGGAAAAAATTGAAATTCTGCTTATTTGTGCTATATTTAATAAAACAGATTTGCATCCCTTTGTATTCGTACTAACTGCTTAAAGAATCTGCATCAAATTAATGTATTGTTAAATAACTAATGCTTGGGAAAATCCTATATTGTTTAAGCTATTTATTTTGTGCATTTTCAGAAAGTCTACATACTGTAATAGCTTAGACATTAAAAAAAAGTCATAGATGGAATCTGGTGAAAAAAAAGAAAGATCTTGCCATCAGTGTGACATGGGTTTGATGTACAGTTGGCTAAATCCAGCTTTCTTCTTTGAGGATGAAAGTTGATGATTACTTCTGAATCAGAATGGAAAAAGATCTTTTCAGAGCTCCTATCAATGTTAAAAAGATTTTGGTCTTTGAAAGTTTGATTTTGATAGTATTTCTAGTACCTACAAGGATTTATCAGCTCATGTAACCCTCGTTGTAGTTGGATTAGGCATATTCATTTCTCTTTGGATGTCACTCTAGGTCACTCTGTAGCTATCCTTCTGTCCTTTGTATGTCAGTCTGCCAGTCCCATGTTGCTGTCTTCAGTTTCTCTCCACTGCTCTCTCAGTCTGTGTTTATCTTACAGGCAGTATTTTCCAAGGGAAAATGGGCTATTGCTGTTGTTTGGCAATTTGACAGTCGGACGTGATCATGCGCAGCTGTAGATCTTCCTGCTATAGAGAGCTGCCCACATTGCTTAGCATTCTCCTAACTGTGACAGAGTCTGTCATTTCTCTGATGGGGTCCAGATGACTTCAAGGGATAAAAATGTTTTTCTAGCTCATCACACTTTGTTTTGTTACCTAGGAAGATGCTCTGCTGGATCCAACACTGCTAGGTAAGGATCCTCTTCTGTTTGTTTGCCTTTGTCATCAGTTTCTTGGATGGCTTTCCAAGGGATTATGCATGCCTACTGCTATCCATTATGTTTTCAGATTCCCAGATGCCACTGAATCACCTGAATTCTTCTGTAATGTCTTGCTCACTTCCTGACTCAATGTCAGATAGGTCAGAAATCTATCTTTAGTTTTGTCATGACATATTTTGCCCTCCAGATAGAGTTTCTCTCTGAAATTGTAAATAAATCTTCTGGCATCCAAATATTTCCTAAATACTGACCCAATCTTTTCCAGGTCCAATTGAGAATTTGTTGAGGCTATATATCTCCTGTAGTGTTTGTACTCTTCTCACTGCTTGAACATATGCACTATAATCTTGCGTACACAGACACTTGTCTATATTTGTCCAGCAAGAAACATCCATTTTTATTTATTTATTTATTTATTTGGTCTGCTCCTAAATCTGCAAGGGCTACCTCTACATCCCCTCAGTAATTTGGCATATTTTTTCCTTAAGATCTGCCCATTTATTACTTTTCTTATCATTTTTCACAAATAAGGGTATGCCAGGAACCTGATGGAATCAGTATTTTGCTTTTCAGAGCTATCCTCTAGGAATCTTGTTTGTGCTGCCTTGCCAACAGTTGTCGGAGGCAAAATATTTTCAATTAGAGGAATTTTACTTATGTTTTATTGTCATTGTTAACAGAAACAGATTCATGTAAAAAAAATGGAAAACACACAATTGAGCACTAATATTTTCCTCCCCTCTCCCCAGGCTCACCTGCTTGTTGCTGCCAGTTAACAGGATTCCAGTTTTTGAGACATTTTTACACTGCATTAGCCACTAACCAGAAGACTTTATGTACATATACTGGGTCCAGTGATGCAGCTGAACATGTTCCAAGGCTATTTTCAAGTCCATTACTTCTGCAAACTGACTAGAGCCTCCAGTCCCTTCACAGGTGGCAGCTCCTCCCATGGAGGGATTCCAATTAGCAGCTCACCACCTCCTGATCCCTGCTGTAATTTTACAAGATCTATCTGTAAACAAGCTCCATTGTTTGTTTACAGCACAAAATTCATGATATGCTGGGGCTTCAATAGCCTGAGGAATTTGGTTTTTCTCACATTGTTGATTTGCTGGCTACAGACTAATAAACTCATGTAGCCCCAATCTGGATCCTGAGCCAGTACATATTTACTGGGTAAAGGTCAGCACACATTTTTGCTACATGGCAGTAGATGTTCTTCCACCAGTGCATTTTGAACTCCTAAAGAAAAAAAATTCAGGGCCGACAATTTAGGGTACAATCACAGTGATTGCTCTGTGCCTAGCACTGCAGTGGCATGCAGAATGTCCTCAACAGCAGCATAAACCTCTTATTCTTCAGAGATGTACTTATTTTTTAATATTTTGTGGCCTCAGCTCTTGAATCCCAACAGCTTTCCTTGCATTTCTTGAGGAGCTCATTGCCACAAGCTCTTGCTGCTGTTGTCAAAAGCCGCCGTTGTCTCCTGTGCTGGTATGTGGCAGAATTTTTACATCACTCTGTTTGATCAGTACTAACATCATTGCAGAGGCAAAAACCTGACTGGCCTGGTCAAAAGCTCAATGCTACTTCTCTTACCTCTCAAAACAAATCTTTTTTTTGACATCACAATATAAAACTTTGGTCAATTACCCGTAACTGAGGATGTCCATATACCAATATGTATCAATGATCAAGAAGGCATTTTTGATAATTCACCTCAGTAAAAATATAGTTAAGAAAGGGCAAAATCCATCACACCAATGGTTCCCGAAACATTCTTTAAAAATAATGGATTGCTGTTCTAGTTTCTGAAGAGGTAAGGTTCTCTAGAATCTTCTACAGTCACACTTTGCTTCATTCCAAAGTACAGTAAATTCACAATTATAAGCCACACCTGATTATAAGCCGCACCTCCCAGTAGACCACGGGATCTGTCCATATATAAGCCGCACCTGAATATAAGCCGCATTTTTTTTTTTTAAAAGCGAGGATCCATGTGTAACAAAGTAACAATTTAGTAACAGAATCACTGCCAGCTGGGTTTGGTGTCAGCTGCTCAAGTTGCAACAATTTTCATAGACCAGCGAAGCATTTAAAGTCAGCCCAGGTGCCCTCCCCAGCCGGCTCTCACTTCCGGGTTGACATTTCGCTGGGATTTGTCCATAAATAAGCCGCACCTGAATATAAGCCGCACTACTGGGGTAGGCTGGATTCTTCAATGAAAAAGGTGTGGCTTATAATTGTGAAATTACTGTACTTATTTTTTCACTAATGAAATACTCAACTCTGTATCTGACAAGACAACCCCCTGCCACTACAACCAAAATAGCATTAGTTACTTTAGCTACATTAACTCAATTTACAGATGAAAACACCTAATGTTTCTAAAGATCCATTGATTTTTTTATTAAGAAAATTCTTATTAATTTATTTACACTATGCATAGCAAAAAGTCTAAATAAGCTGCTTTCCTTCTTCCTCAATTAAGTATTCTGCCACTTCTAAGTCAAATACTATTCTGACCACAAGCTAACATGGTATGTTTAACTTTGATGCAGACAGCAGAGACCAGTTATCTTCCATCCCTGTATGCTTTTGTGTTGTTGCCAATTCTTACTGTATTTATTGTGCTCTTCTTTAAATATCAATACTCAGAGATAAGTGTTTTCACTTATAGGATGCTCACAGAGAGAAGTTGAGTAACATCTTATGGCCACAATACAGCAGGAACAGGAAGGATGACAATATTATTACAATGAAGAAGTAATTTAGAAGCCTAATTTAGAAACCAATTCTAGGATAGAGGATGGTGAGTGTGAGTCATGTATCCACTACATCTGAACAATTTGGTGGTGCTGTCCAAAGTTGTTAGTTGTTGTATACTGTTTAAAGGTTTCTCATGTCTGATATTTCAGAATAGTTTGCAGAAATTTCAGGAAATATGGGCAACAGCAATTAACTGATATTGCTATATATAAATCTGTGACAGTTTAAAATGTCAAGAGGTCCTTTCCCAAACAACTTCCCAATTATTTTGTTCTCTTGTGATTGATACTTAAAATCAAAATACATTACTTTGCATCCAGCTGGATATTTATTTGCTCTGACTTTGTATGGGGAAAAAAAATGACTGGAGATGAGAAAGGAGGTACATGTAGTGCTCTGTCTGCATTTCCTATATTCTTGCCTTTAATTTGTACTTCACATGGCAATCTGTGCTTGGCTGATCTGGGAGGTTAGAGCAGAAGTTCCACTAATACTTCAGGTACAACATTTTGGCTGCCTGCTCAAGCAGCGCTCCTCTTGCAAAACTGCCTGCAGTTATTATTAAGGACAGTTCTGTGTGAGGTCAATGCACATCACACCATAGAAGATAGGTAGAGCACCCTCCTCCTTCCGCCAGAGACTCTGCACTCTTTCTTACACACCCATAGAAAAGACCAGCTTATGTCTCAATATTTTGTAATATACTTCAGGGTACTTGGAATGTGAAAGACCATTAACAAAACCAAAAACAAAATCCTTAGCAAAAAAGAATATGGGGAAAAAGTAGAGATAAGAATATAGGATGATATATAAAACCATTTTATATTTCCTTATCATCCATTCCTAAAGCTGAGATGTCAAGTTTCAGTCTGTAGAGACACAATTGTCTCATTATGAGGTGAATGCAGATATCATTGTTCTGAGGATTTTTTTCTTTTTATTACTATTTTAACTAAGTGGTATGGCAAAAAGCAAGAAAAACAAACCTTAGAGCTGCTTCACCTGTTACTTTGTTCATGTTAATGTATATACTTCAGTGAAAAGATAACAAATACTAAAATAGGTTCAATTTTATTAGCATGACACAGCTACTTTCAACCATGAAAAAAAATCTGTATAAAGTGATATGAGCCTTTCCTTCAAGATGAACATGCAAAATCCTTTTCAGGGAGAATCACCAAAGTCACTTGTCATCCAAAGTGACACATTCAGTGGATCTAAATCACAGCAACTTGCTCAGAAATATTATTTTTTGTATCAATCTGACATTGCTTTACAAAGAGTTTGGGAAAAAAATGTTATTATATAGTTGACTTGAGGCCACTTGAGTATAATGGCCCGAGCATATTGACTGCATAATTCAATACCTGATGGAAAAAAATTTAAGTTTATAAAAAAATTGCTACTATTTGTGCCTTTCTTTTGGGAAGTAATAGTAGAGGCTCATCAAGAAAGAAAATAGCGATTGTTTTAATTCTTTTACTCACATTACATTTAAAGAATTGCAAAACAACTCATACTAGAAAACTGAAATAAGAAGTCAGAGAATATGCCTTTCATGACTTCTCATGACATGAAAATGTGAATCAGCAAAACTTAAAAAATAAAAGTATTTTGACTGTTGAGGTCAGACTTTTTACCATGCCAATCAATTCAGACTCCAGTTAAACTGCACTGATAGTTATTGTGCATTTTCAGAGCAGGGCACGCTGGCGAATCTCAGTCTGTCTTTGTAACTGACTTTACGAAACCTCAGAGGGCTGCATTAAGTAAAGGCAGTGCTTTGCAAGATCTGGACATAGAAAGTCACATTTTGGAAATCCTCTTTACCTCTCTGTGTTAAGGTTTCACCCCATATTTCTTGTATTATTTGTCCTGCTCCTTGTGCCCTAGACCCAAAAAGCTTTTGTGAAAAAGACATGAGAAACCTCCAACTATTTTGGCAGCAAGAAACTACAGACATTTTTGAGGAGCATTAACTGAAAGGTATCAAGAATTATTGAATGAATCTTTTAATTTTTCAGAGTCACCTCATCATAGATACAGCTTCCTGAAAAATAACTCTAGAGGAAGGATTTTCTAACTATGCCACTGTAATTTTTGCCCTAATTTTCTGAGGGAAACTAATTGGTAAAACAGATGGAGAAAAGGAAGACATTAAAACAAAGAGAAAATATCCTAAAGGAATACTTTAGCTTATAAATCAACATGTTTCCTTGTACTTTAAGGCACAAGGAAAATTTAGGTATTTCAGACAAAGAAAATTAGCAGGGATTCTCATTAAAGCACAAAACTGGATCACAACCATCCTGTCTATGATTCACTGGATATTAGTTCTGATTTTTTAGAAATACATTATTTAATAATCTAACCACCATACATAATAACAAAATTTCAAACTTCCAGTAAATCATACACAGTTTAGAGAAGGCCTACATATCTGGGCTCATCCTCAGAAAGAAAAAAAATAGCAATTTATTTTAAGTAGATTTTATTATAATTATATCCATAATTATGTTGATGCTTTGACTTACATAACCTGTGTAGAACGTTTCCTCCAGAGGTAGTTCAGCATGTTAAGTTAAAGGAGAGACCTTTCTCACTGACAGAGAAGAAAGCTGTGGAGATTATCCTTTTTTCTACTCCACATCCTGGCAAGTGTTAGTAACTCCAAAAAAGAGCCCAGTAATCCACTTAAAATTGCCTTATAAGGGATATTTTGTAGAAATCCAGAAATAACTCAATCTTCTAACAGAAAATTAATAAGATTATATATTATTTGTGCTACTTGGGTTCTGATCTTAGTTAGAATGCTTAAAGTCCCTTTAAACATATGGTGAAAATAATATTTCCTCTAAGCTGCTGAAGGATTAATTTGAAAAGTTTCCATTCGCAAAGAATAGAGGCTCTGAGTTTACTGAAAGTTTACTGAGTTACTGAGGTGTCCACAGAAGAGGATTTCACTTGCCTAAGAGTGAGTATTGCCTTTTTTGCTGGCATGACACCTCCCTACCAATCCTGCCTTCCTGTCATGGGGAGTAGCTTTAAAGCCAAGAGCATATAGTTCTTGAGAGATAAGACTTCACACATCACTTTATAGTATTCTTATAATGAACTAATATTGAATTTGTGAGAACAGTAACAGGCAAAGATTTCATTGTAATAAAATGTGGGATTTATTTCAGCTATGCTGCTTTACAGCACTGGACGTGATGGTTTAAGAAGTATCCAAGGTGAAGAGAACATGTTCACAGCTGGATGTGGAATTTATCTCTTCGAGGTTTTAAATTCAGACCCCTATTATTTCTGACAGCATTACAGTTATTATTAGTGAAAACTTGCTCAGAAGCTGATTTCCAAGGATCAGAACGGAGCCAACTGCTTTCTTGGGGCCAGAGGCTGGGGTTAAGGGCCAGAGGCTGCATCAGGTAGGGCATAAATCTTTCCTGAAAGATAAAATAAAACTTCCACAAATCTTACTTGGATATTCTGGAGATAAAACCCATCTAGGCTTTTCCAACATGAGTTTTCAAATATGAGTTCTAATATTTAGATATGTTGGTTTTTTCCTTATGTACATACTACCTAGGGGTGATTGTGATAAATCAGAATTTATGCAGATACAATGATTTTACAGGTTCAGTACATTTTGGGGAAAAATGGGAGAGGCTATGGACTTATTTTAACATTTACCCAGGTATTCTCTTTCCCTTGCTTCCATGTGCCCATGAGAAGGCACAGGGAATTCAGCAGCCCTGGCATAATAAGGCATATATGGTGTACCAGAGAGAAGGCTCAAGCAGAATATATTCCCTCATTCATCTAGTGCAACAGTTAAGACATTCTAGTTCACAGTTTCCTGTGTGAATTCCTCCTGGAGCATACATCAATGTTACTTTATCTTCGGGATTAATTCAATGTTACTACCAAACAACATTTACTCATCATCTTTGACGTCACATCCCAGTCATTTTAGCAGCATCTCCTTTGGTATCTGGAACATATTTCTATTTAAACTGATTTGCCTATAATTTCATATGCATGTTTATTTCCTTAATCCATTTCAGACCCTGCATGTAAGTGTATGTGTGTATAGCAACTAGAGATATTATTAAAGCTTGGTTAATACTAGGATGAAATTTAAAGACAGATTTTATTTCTACTTTCATTGCTCTAATTAATTTGCAAGATTAGTTTTATAACTGAATATAGACTAGTTGGATTTTTTGTTCCTAATAAATGCATGTTACTATTTTCTCAGAAGAATATTCTAACATACTGCTTTTTAAAATGTTTTCCTACTTATTTAATGCTTATTTTCTACCCACATGTCCTCTACCACAAAGGCCTAGATCTCTGAGAGACCTAACTAGTGCCATAACTACTGAGTAATATTTCTTCAAATTTCCTTAGCTGCTATTCCCAGGATTCACAGATAATGGCAATTTTTCCCTGGAGCAAAGCACTCTGTGGAGAGGACAATTTTCTTATAATACCAAACAGAAGAGCATTTAGACAAAACTACATGTAGCCTTTTTAAAGTATCCAAATTTAGGGTTTTTTTTCTCCATTAAACATCATTTAACCTTTTTTTTTTCAAACAAACTAGCAATATTTGGTTCTGGAAGGCTTTGCTTGGAATTAAATATGCAACAGAGTTGTCACAGTTCCTGAGTATGAAGGGTCTTCAAAGCACCCATGAAGACATAAAGATGATTTTTTTCATTACATCTTTTTAAGTTATAACTTTTTGTAGACAACAGACAACAGTCATACAGGGAATTAAAAAAAAAAAAAAAAGTTTTCTTGTGCTCACTAACTCTTGGAGTGTTTATTGGCATTGTTTGCAAAGAGCACCAGTTGCTGCTTCTCTTCTCTAGTTGTGCATAGAGCAGTTGAATTATCAATTCTTAGGCTGACAAAGCCTAAAGAGAAGTCTGATTTTTTTGGCATGACAATAGAGGGCCATATGCTACATGTACTTGCTTAAGCCTGTAGTACTAAGTACTACATTGTGGTACTAAGCATCAAAGTAGAAAAGTCTAGATGAAGGACACCAATACACTGTTTAAAAGGTTTTGTTAGCCTTTGCACTCCAATGAGTATTACAGAAGCACAGAATAAGCTGAGTTGGAAGGGACCCACAAGGATCATCAAATCCACCTCCTGGCCCTGCACAACACCAATCCCTTGAGTCACACCTTGTGCCCAAGAGCATTGTTCAAATGCTTGAACTCTGTCTGGCTTGGTGCTGTGACCATTTTCCTGGGGAACCCTGTTCCAGTGCCCAATCACCCTCTGGTGAAGAACCCTTTTCTGGTATCCAATGTAATCCTCCCCTGACACAGCTTCATTCCGTTCCCTCTAGTTCCATCACTGGTTACCGCGTAGAAGAGATCAGTGCCCACCCCTTCTTTTCCCCTCGCAAGGAAGTTGTGACTGCAGTGAGGTCTCCCTTCAGTCTCCTCCAGCCTGTACCAACCAAGTGACCTCAGCCACTCCTCACTCAGCTTCCCCTTAAGGCTTTCCACTATCCTCATTGCCCTCCTTTGGACAGTCTATAATTGCTTCATGTCTTTTATTGTTGTGCCCCAATTTGCCCCCAGCACTGGAGGTGAGGCTGCCCCAGCTGAGAGCAGAGCAGGACAATCCCCTCCCTTGCCCAGCTGGTGATGCTGTGCCTGATGCACTCTAGAACACAGCTGGCCCTCCTGGTTCTCAGGGCACTGATGGCTCACAATCAACATCTCATCCAGTCTGAAATTGCATTGTATGTATCATCTTTGTACACTTCCTGTATAATCCATGGATTAAAATTAGGCTTCCACTTACTGTAGAAATCACTACTCATTTCATCAGATGTGAAACATACATGGTAGAAAGCTGTAGCAATGCACAGGGGAATGAGCTGGGAATGACTGGAATATTTCTTCAGAAATATTCTTTTTGCCATTCCTTAAAGTCAAAACATTTTTGAAAGAGACTCCTAACCACTCTTCTATCTTTTCTCTGATTCTTTATTCATGTTTTCCTCCTCATACTTGAAGGTTTAGTGTAAACTCCTAAAGGATGGCTTTAAAAGACACTGCTAAGTCTTTCTGGTACTTTGCAGGTCAAAAAGGGATTTGATGATAAGTGTTTTACTTTTCCAACGACTTTATGTAAGTAAAAGATATTTTAACTAGTAGGACAGGAAATTATTGTTGAAGATAAAGACTGAAGGTATTAATATCTCAGGTTGAATTACCCTAGCTAAATGGGGTCCCTGAAATACTCTACTTACAAAATTGTTGTCCTGACATTTCCCTTTCTCCTCATGGAAAAAGGGAACATCTGAGGACTGGTAGATCTGAAGATGTTGAGCAAGGTCTTCATTTGTATGCCTGGAATATGAAAACTGAAGAAGCTGAACAAGTAGGGCTCCCCTGGAGTCAGTCAAACGCCCTGCCACTTAAATGGTTCCCTATGCTTTTCATAATTCACTCAATTTTTTTAAAATCAAAATGAAATGTTGCTATTTCAGCTACATTAACAATGTTATTGCCCTCTAGTGGACTTATTTATTTGCAATTGCATAAATTAGCCTGAAAAGATTTTTAAAAACATATGCTGAGTAACACACAATAGCGAGTCTGAACCAGAAAATAACTTTGATCGAAAAATATCCCATGAATTATTTTCATAAGGTATGCACTGGGGTTTATGAAATGCAAATTATATTGGAAGACAGGAAGCTTCTTGTATTATGTCAAACAATGAAAAGTGTCTGTTGCAATACAGGTTCAAATATCCACCTGGCAGTGGCACCAACCAGTCACGTATGGCAGGAATGCCTAAGGCCCAAAAAATATATCAGGCATGTAGTGAAAGCACAAGGGGAAATGGCTTCAAATTGAAAAATGGTAGGTTTAGGTTAGATATTTGGACAAAATTCTTTACTGTGAGGGTGGTGAGGCACTGGAACAGGCTGTCCAGAGCAGCTGTGGATGCCCCATCCCTAGAGGTGCTCAGGGCCAGGCTGGACTGCACTCTGAGCACCCTGGTATAAGGAAAGTGCCCCTACCCATGACAGTGGAGGGGCTAACACAAACCATTCTGTGATTCTATGTTTTCAGCTCTTCAGTATGTGCATTAATCAGTCTCAATAACTCTCAGACATTATTCATATTCTATTGTAGCTTCAATGCTTGGTTAAATTTCTGAAATTAGTCAGCATGTCAAACTCTGTTTGGCATAGAGAGCAAGCCTTGGAAAATGTTCTATCAGAGAAAAAAGTAAAGGTTAAGCACTGAAAGGTAACAAAAGAAAATATTGTCAGAAGTATATTGGAAAATTATCAGGTCATGCATAAAATATAAGAGTTTTTAAATTTAAAAAGATTAAAATTGAAGGAACTGGCCTAATAAAGATAGCTAAGGTGAATAAAGATGTAGATGGATTTTAGAAAGAAACCACAAGGCTAGGCATTTAACTTGTTGACTTCTAAAAGCATTGTTTAAGGAACCTAAGTTGCCATTGCAAATTGCACTGATCATCAATCTAGATAGCATAGCTAGATCCATTCACATGTGTCCTTATGTGGTCTTTACATATTAAATTAATTGTAATTTAGATGTCTTAATTTGGAACAAGAATCAGTGAAACTCTCTTTGGGATAAAATATGTCTGAATTTTTTTTTAAATACTGAGTATTAACGGGAGTAAAATATGGCTTCACAAATATGACAAATTTCCATGTCGCAGCATTTCTAATATTAACATAATTTGGTAATTTAATATTTTTAAAATACCCGATGGGAGTTGTTTTAATATTTGGAGTCCATCTATAGCACTTCACACAATAAGGAGCTACATAAATATTTATTAAATGACGCATACTTTTTCAAAACCATTTCTTAGCATAGCAGGCTTGAAAATTGACTGAGAGAGACTGATCACTGCAAATTCCATTGCTTATGCTTTGAAGTGAATTGGATTACTCTGGATTTACACAAGTGCCTGGAGTACATTAACAGGCTTTAGCAACCTAAGCAGCCTCACCTGGATCTTCACCCAGGTACTCTTGTTATGGGTACGGAGGTTTCCCGAAGCTCATGCCAGGACACAGCCTCGCCCTGCTATGAAAGTGTCCCTGAGCCCTGACCTGCCTCCTGCTCTCCTGGTACAGGGATTTACTCCACAGACCTGGCTGCAGCAGCCTTGTATCCAGCCCTGTCTCCTGCCACTCCTGAAGTAATCCCTGGGATCACCCCAGACTTGACCCATGATATATTATATCCCATATTATATGGGACTGCTAATGGATGCTGTTCTTCCCACGGCCCTGCCTTCCTGCAATACTGCTGTTCCTTTGTCAAAAAGAGAACTCTCCTGCCTGTGCTCAGCTCTTGGCTCATACTCTTCAACAGACCAGTGAATCATCCTCTTCTGAACTGGATCACACCCCTCTAACCAGAGGCTTTTGTTGCTCCCTGGAAAACAGGTATATAAAACAAGATTTTCTCCCCAGCAAATTTACATTCAGTATCAGCAAATTAGGTACAAATTTATGTTTGCTTGAATTTTGTGAATCATGTTTAATGCTTCTGAGTTTTAAGGGCAGAGAGGAGTTCTACACGTCATTCATAAAGAATTAGAGATATATTATTCTACAATGTATTTCTTGCCCCATTATGAATACTTTTTAATCTAGTATTATTTGGCTCCTGTCGTAAAGAAACCTAATACATTAAAAAAACCCAGCCTGCGAGTTTTTCCTTTAAGGGTGGGGGAAATGTGCACCATTAACCTACTGGTGAAAATGTGGGCATATAGACACGCTGTATCTTATACACCTCAGAGAAGAATGCACGGAACTCTGGCAAGCGAGTGCTTTGCCTCTTCCATGATAAAAAAATTGATCAGTTTAAGTGCTCCACAGTACAGGTGAAGTACACATCACACTGATGTAAGTCATCATATGCACAGCTTCTAAGGGTGAGCATGGTGAGATGTGTATCAGCCATGCAACAATTCCATCCCTGTATTACTCCTGGGGTTAGATCAACTGCAAAGAAACTCTATATGCAGCTGATGAAAGCAAGCAGCCATTTGGTCATAACTGTGATCCATCCTTAGACTAGATTAAAAAATGTCACTAAGGTGCATTCCTCATATTAGGGAATCTCTCTGTTTATTCTGACTGAATTTTAATTGTGCTTGTGTTGTCAAGAATTTCCTAACATTCTATAAAATTATAGGGTTGACTCTATGAACAAAATTGACAGGATCCAGATTTACAGCAGTATTTGTGAATGAGAATCTAGGACTAGTTTTATGATAAACAAATCTATAAGCAAATATTCAATAAACTGGAGGAATTCACATCTCTCAGTTGTAATTATATGACGCACACCCTTTTGAATTTCAGTGGATGCAGGATTTCCTGATTTCTTCTGCAAGGAATCAAAAACTGTTTTCTGTGCTGCACAGTAATTTTGCTCATGCTGCTTTAACATACATCAGCCAATTTACAGACAAAGGATATTTTCTCCCAATTCAGTCAAGCAGTAGTAAGTCTCACAGTTCACTTCTTGATCTCATCCTATTACTTCACTATTTCTTCATTTCATTGTTCCAATCACCATGTCCTCAGACAGTATCATTTTTCCTTCTTTCTCTTAGTGGAACTGATGCCTCATCTTTACCATATGCAATCAATCTCTGGCCTACTTCTGAAATGGATATTCCCCCATTCAGTTTGACTCATCATTTTTTATCAGTCATTATCTTTTTCCTTGTTGTTGTTGTATGTTTTTTTGTTCTGCTTTAGTTTGGGGCTGTTGTTGGTTCCTTGGTTTCTGGGTTTTTTTGGTTTGGTATGCTTATTATTTGTCTGCTCTTCTCTTTCCTTATTATACAGCAATACAAAAGTCATCTTCAGATAGATGTCACAAACCCAACCTACCCCTTTGAACAGGGAAGAGATTGCTTCTTCCATTCACCACAAAAATCAAAATACTTCCAAAAGAAGTGGGAGAACATGCAGAGGCAGTAACAGAAAGGTGAAAGATTGTGATGTCCTTTCCCCACCTGTAACAGTAAGTTTAGAGACTGTACTGGTAACTGTCATGAGAATCCATGGCTTTCAGAAAAACTGAGATCATTTCCCAAAGCTGTACATGCTGTAATTACATCAGAATTGTAATATTGTCACCATATTCTCAGAACAGCAAGCTCTTGTCATTCCAAACAAGTACATTTTTAATCATTAAATGAAAATATTTCAATTCCAGGGGCTAGAGAAAAATATATCATCTGTCTGCAAAAATGAGAGAATTCTAGTGTTTCAAAGAGTAGTCCCATTAGTCAGCACAGTAATGTGTTCCTCAGAGGCCTAGATCATGCGATGATCTTTCCTGACCAAGAAAAAAACAACAAGCTTATATTTAATAACCAAATTTGATTTATGTACTGCAGAAATGCAAATATTTCTTTGTCTTGTATTCCTTCTCAAGGACTGGAACTAGTAAAAAATTTTTATACATATTTAAACACCAATCAAATATCAATTTGCTTTTTTTCTAAGGTTGATTGCATTATTTACCTGTAATTCGTCAATTAATAATTAGTGGGTCAGGGTTAGTTTCACTAACTCTGTCTTGTCTGGAACTCCTCTAGTTCCAACCCCCTGATTTTCCTATCTTTTTCCTTTACCAGAGTGCACTAGAAACTTAATGAATTTAAATCTAGTTTAATAGCTCTACACACACCTACAATGCAAACATATATATAGATAAGCTTGAAATGTGACTCCTGACATGAGGTCATTCCCACCGAAATTCTAGAGTAATGTAGTGCATCCTTTTCTTCTTAACAATCTACCCCAGCACCCTCATCCTTTCCCACATATTTTATGCTAACTACTTAAATTTCTGTTGTTAAGGCCATGACTGCCGCTGCAATAGCACAGAACAGCCAAGGTGGCCATGAAATCTGACTGATGAAAAAATTTAACTTGGCAAAATTTGGTTTCAGCTTAATTACTTTTAAAATAATTTCCTATCCTGTCCTTCTGGACTATAAATTAAAATCCACCTGTAAGAGTAAGAAGAGAATGTTCATGGTGCTCTAATTAAGAAGTACACAGAGGACTTCTGTAAAAGAGAGGGACTGAACATTCAGAGGAGCCTGGGCACAGGAAAACTGAGTCAGGTCCAAATTTACATTCCCCAAAGATATCAAAATCATGTACACAGGGCAACTAGATTCTGTGAGTGTCCAATGCATTTTCAGACAGTAACATCCTGGTAACTATGTCCGCCCTACTATTCCGGATAATTAATTTTCTGAATCTCTTCTTCCCTTTAACTTCCCAAATTTTTAACCTTAGGATAAATCTGACTATAGATATTCACCCACATTGTAATATTCTTGCACTTAAAAGCTGCATTTCTAAATTTAATGTTTCTTATTAGGCCACCAGCACTCAAGATAAAAAGCTGAAATTGCAAATGGAACTTTTCTGCAAGTCTCATGAGAGTGCGCATTTTTTTATAGTCCTCTTTGACCATATGAGTACTTCCCAAATGACAAACAGTTAGTCAATCATACCAAAAGCATGCTAAGATAATATTAACACGGAAAGTTGTCAATAAAATGGGAAAACAAACAGATTGTAGTTGGAGGAATAGAGATACAGAAGAAACTGAACTCTCTGTGTGTGATTTTTCCTCTCTCACTTGAATAACTGTTTCCATCAGATATGCATCTGTCACTTTGGGTGTATCTGTATAGCAGAGTTAAGTAAAAAAAACTTTAACCTTAAGAAACCGCCTCTTCTTGAAGGCTGGCCTCTCCCGATATATTTTCAAGTGTGTCCTTTGAGTACACATTTTCTTTTGTTAACACTACTCTCCCTTCACAAGAAACATGCAAGTTTTTACCTCTAAGCCCTCCTCTTGTCTCTTCTTGAACAAAAAGCTCATATGTATATGGTATAAAGTAAAATGATCTTAAGAAGTCATATGTATCTGATGGTTTTTGAAGGAAGTTACTCCAGTTCTTAGGCTACTAAAGCTGCAGAACTGCTTTTTAGACCCTAAAATTTAATTCATGCAGAAGTAAGTAATTAAATTATGCTGCCACAGTAAAGATATTCCTGAATGTGTATGTCAAGCATAATAATTATTTTCTTTCCCAAGACTGAAGAAAAATAGCTTTAAGAGGTGTCGTGATTTCATTAGTGACACTGGTAATTAACTCTGAAACTCACCAATGATATTTAAATATTAACATTCCAATCTATTTTACTGGTACTCTTTTTGCCAGATACATCCAATCCATCTGTGAAATTCCAGTCTTAGGTCTACTTCTTCCAAACACAATGCTATTTCAAAACTCCAATTGCCAAGACTTATCTTTCGCCATATAACACTTCCAACATTCATTTATGCTGTAAACACACGGGAAACATGTATTAAGTATTTGAGAGCTGGAAAGAGAAAATATACAATTCATTTTTATGGATAATGAAAAAAATGACACAACTGTTCTAAGT
>VRYO01001463.1:25066346-25106748 GCA_009812075.1 Sialia sialis
GTCATAAAGCAAAGAAATAAAGTTTCATGCGAACAGTTTCACAGAATAAAGAAGTAAAATTTGACTGCTTCAGTGCATTTTTTTACCTCTTCTTCACTAACCCAATAATAACTCACTTTTCTAAAAATGTTATCAAAAAGAGATTTTTAAAATTATTTTATACTTATTGATGTTTTTCTTCCAGGAGCCATTTCTCTTCCTAACTCTATGTTCTCTCTCTTTCAAATGTGTTTCTCTCAGCATTCAGCTGCAGAGTTCTGTTTTCTGTTCCTGTTTCTCTTGACCACTTCTCCTACCTTCAAGAGATTAGGAGATACCTGATCTACTTGTTGAAACGGGTGTTGTCTCTACAGAGACCAAAATAACTGAAAGCCTGACAAATGTCTCACAGAAGAGGTTTTACTCTCAAAATAGCTCCCTGAGACAGAGAAATCACATTGCAGATGAGAAAATTATACTTGGGTTAGACTAACTTGATTCCTAACTCCCTGAGCAAGCACCAGAGTAACCTAAGTTTCTTCTGCATTGTACAGAGTTGGACATGACTTATAAATGCCTCATTGAACCTAAATTATTCTATGATATTATGCTTCTATGAATTAGAAATTTAATTTAAAACCTCCTTTAAACAAAAACAGAAAACTTTACACTTTCAGATTTTCTTCCTCTCTAACTTCAGTGGCTCTTTGTCAAAAACTCCAACCACACGTGAATAAAAATATTCTGAAATATTACTGATTTTTATGACTCTAAGCATTTTCCTTGTGATTCTACAACTATGTGCAAGGTTTTACGCTGTCATGTCTTGTTATCTTTACTTAGGTTCTTTACAAAGCCATCGATGGAGCTGCAAGACAGCATAGTGAAGTGCACTGACAGTGTAAGTCAGTTCTACTTCCTGACAGGATAACCTTATGCCTGCAGTGAACCTTGAGTAAAGAGACACCTGAACACAGGCACTACGAATGTGATCCTGACAGGGATATATATTCAGTGTAATAATCCCTCCTATGCTGTTAAACTCCCTCATTGCCTTCACATCCTGTAGGACCTTTCAAACAGTCAAACAAAATTCATATGGACACATCTTTGAAAATCTCATTCCATGAATACAAGACAAGGTGTTTAGAAAAATCTTTTGCGAACCACAACTAAATATAACAGTGTGAAATACGTGATACCTACCTTCACTCTTTGCAGTTTGTTATGTCTTGTAATAAAGCTCTCTTTTAAAAAAATTCCAGCTGGCAGTATCTGCAGCTAAGCAACACAAAGCGCAGAAAGGACAACATGTAATATTTTCTTTTTATTAAATTATTTATCATATGAATTTCTGTTCATAATTCGTAAACAGAACAGTGAAAGATTTTTGTGTTGTACTCAAAGATGAACATGGGAATGTATCTTATCTATGTCGGATTCTGGTATTTATTCATTGCAAACCTGTGACTACAGTCATCCATAAAAGATATATCCTAGAGTTTAAGAAACTCTGACAATATATGGGCTGACTGGTAACACAGTAGAGAGAGGGATCTCTTCCTGCCTTTTTAAATGGCTAAAGTTTTAGAACAAAAAATTTCCCTTTTTCAATTTTGCTTCCCTGCTCACTGCTTATTAATTACTGCTGGTAACTGCCACAGGCAAGAATATAAAAATCATATCAGTATTTGATAAAGATAAAAAATCTGTAAGATGCTTATAAAGTACATGACTTGAATCACTCAAGCACTTCAACCGACACTTCGCATTTCTTTCCTATTTCAATTATTCTGCTCTGTTCCTTCTTTACTTGTTTACTTACCCTTTCATCTTCGTTGCTTTTTTTGTCTTTTCTTTAATCTCTATCATAATCCCAGACACACGTAAGTACAAACAGTCCTCTGTATGGAGATTATAATTTTTTTCTATTTTATTTTTCCTTCTTACATTTCTCATGTGGCTCTGACCCTCTTCTTGCATGTTTCTGCCTGAAGCTTACTCATAAATATTCAAAGCCCTTTCCCACCACTTCTGGCATTTCTTCACTTACACAAGCACTCCTGAATGATATCTCTCACTTCAAATATCTTTTCTGTCCTTCATATGCCTTGTCTCTCCCTTGGTGCTCCTATTCATACATTTCTACTCTCTTTCCTTACCAATCTCCCTCTACCTGTGTGATCTTTCTCTCTCTTCCTCAAACACACTTAAGAAATATATTCATGCGCCTTCCTTGTCTGCCATTCTCTTCATACCATTGCTTTTCTTCTTCTTTCTTTCAATGGATACAGAGTAAAGGAAGGAGGTAGCTGTATTTATGTCCCTGTGCTTTTCACAACAAATAGTCACAGGAGTCCTGGCAAGGCAGACAAATGAAATTTCTGTTACAGTACCTTATCTATTTCCATTTCCGTTTCAATTTCTGGATATTGCAGTAATGGCAGATTCTACAAAATAGACTGGCAAACATAGAGCTAGTATTTGCTGAGGGCACACACACAGTCCCTTTGGGAAAGAGGAAAAACAATAGGGACAGTATAAAGTTAGTGTTTCCTTCATACCAGTTACAGTGATGAATTCACAGCAATAAAAGGAAAGAAATTACTGAATTACTTCTGCTAGAAGTAAAAAAGTTTACTAGATCTCATAAAACAATCCTCTTCCCTAAGAATAGAGAGGTTAACTATAATAATCTTGCCTATCAAACCTACATATGGAAGAGATTCCACACTTCCACTAGGTAGGTATCTTGTTCCAAATGCTAAATTTGGGACATTTTTGTTCCAGTATATATGAAAACACATATATGTCAGTATAGAAACAGTAACACTTTAAAAAGTTTTGTCCAGCATTGAATCGGAACTTTATGAATAATTTAGATGATTCTTATTTTTTTTTGCCCAGGAAAAATGAAATATTTCTGTCCTTTTCACAGCACTGCTTACCACATAAAGAGATCTTTACTTCTATGTTCTTAAGCAAGTGTTCTTTCAGTTTCTCTAAACCATCTCTAACTTTATACATGTTCTAATATTTTGTAATTTTCCTCTGGACTGTCTTCAGTTTGAGACCAAACACAGTTGGCTTCATCAATCCCTTGCAGAAAGATAATTTGTCCTGTCAGATGTACTGCACACCTATTAATACACTCCACAGTGACGCTGTCTTTTTTCTTTAATGGTAGCACATTGCTGACTCATATTTACATTACAGCCCCCAGATTATTTTCTGAAGGGCTGTTATTTTACCAGTATCCTTTTGATTTTACTTTTTAATTTTTCTTCCCAAATAGAATTTGCACATGTCAGTATCACGTTTTCTCCTGCTTCTTCCAAAGCATTTCTTTAACTTGTACTTAATCATTCATTTCTTTAATTTGACTTCCCATATTTGTCACCAAAGTGCCAACAGGTCCTTTTAGCGTGCTGACAACTCTGTATTTCATAATTTCATAATTCACATCACTAACAATCAGAAGAATAGAAAATGCCTTTAGATCAAGCACTTTTAAGAAGTATATCACATAAGGAACTCTGCTTAAACAGGATTATTTTGATTATGCAGATCATGACTTCTTCACATAACTGCCTTACTCTTAAGCTACCAAACGGTGGACAACCTAATACATTCCTACATTCTGCTACTAGGTGCTGCCAAAATCATGTGCATCTAGTCTGCATGTGTTTTAATTTCAGCCATTGGCCTCAATTATCAGAGTACGTAAATTTCATATTGTGTGTCTTCTATATCCTGATCATACAATGATCAAGTATCTTTGCATGTTTTTTGATAACCAACAAAACAAACAAAAATTAAAAAATATATGTATATATATATATATATATATTTATTTATTTATTTAATTTTTTTGGCCAGTAAAGTTAGAGTTTTGGGGGCTTTTTGAGGGTTTTTCCTCTCCATTTTTTTCCACAAGACGCATTATTGCAGTATCATGTCCACTGATGCTACGGATCATCTCACCTTCCTTTCACTGGATGACATATCAAAGGGCCATATACCAAATATATAATAATATTATACATTTATGAGGATAAAGTCCTGTTTACCATTAAATCACTGCAAGAATAGTTCATCTGCCATAATCACAAGGCATTTTGAATATGACAATATTCAGCATGAAGTTAGTCCGTGCTATAGGATCTCACAGGCTGCTTTCCCCTAAGCGTATGGCCATGTTTTCGGACGCATTAAGCAGCTTCTCCCCGCAGGCAGCACCACGGGCAGGGAGCGCGGCGCTGCCCGGGCACGGGCACCGCGTGTGGCGCGGGGCGCCTCCCGTGAGGAGGGCGGGGAGGCTCCGGCACTCGTGCGGCTCTTGGGGACGGCACCAGGGGAAAAGGCCGCAGCCTGCTGCCGGGCCGTCGGTGCCCACAGCCGCCAGTGCCCACAGCCGCCGGTCCCCTGCAGCCGCCCGAGGAGGCTCCGGGCCGGGGCCCGGTGAGCGCGGCCGTGCGGCGCTGGCGCGCCGGGGCCGCCTGGTGGGGCCGTCGCCTCTAGGCCGCCTACGGGGCGGGGCCATGAAGGTTTCGGCTGAACATTCTGGAGTGGAGGGGAGCGGCAGGGGGCGAGGCGAGACAGGGCAGGGAGCGGAGCTGAGCCGAGCCGGGCTACGGCACGGAGCGAAGCCGAGCCGAGCCGGGCCGGGCCGGGCCACGGCAGGCAGCCCCGAGCCGAGCAGTGCCAAGCCGAGCCCGCCTTCCCCGGGAGGAGGCGGAGGCTGAAGGGGAGGAGGCAGGAGAGGAGGAGGAGAGGCGGAGGAGGTGGAGGAGGCGGGAGCGGAGGGAGGACACGGGGAGGCGGCTGGTGCTGCTGGGCAGAGAGGAGTCGTGCAGGAGCAGCGGCTGCACTCGGACGCCACATTCGCTCTTTATGGGGCTGGTGGTGAGGATGAGCGAAAGCTGACCCTGCCGCGCCGCCGCCTGTGCTGTGAAGTGTCTGCTCCTCCTCCTCCTTCTCTTCTTCCTCCTCCCCGGCCGTGGGTGAACCTGCGCTACGGGCTCTTCACCGACACGGGGGAGGTTGGTTTGTTTGTGCATTTGTTAAAGGCAGAGAGAGAGAAAGAGAGATCTTCCACCCGCTGAAGCACAGTTCACTATGATCGTACTCGCATCCAGCACTGGAAGCCGGTTGGATTTCGTGTCTCAGTCCAGGGTGTTTTTCTTGCAAACCTTCATTTGGATTTTATGTGCTACAGTGTGCAAAGCGGAGCAGTATTTCAATGTGGAGGTAAGATCAGCCGGATGCGTGTGCGAGCGTGTGTACTTCCCCCTCTCCCTTTCCTCCCTTCCCTTTTTTATGTCCCTCAAATCAAATCAAATAGCCAGCCAGCCATGTCTTCTAGCAGCCAGGGCATACGTCTGTGTAGGCTTTCCCTCCAGCAGCCGGTAGCGAGCTCCCCTCCCCGCGCTGCCCCGCCTGATGGATGCGTTTCAGCCGGAGATCCCGTTATCCCGGCAGCGCGATGCCGGGCGCTGGAACGCAGCCCGCGGGAGACGGGAAACCCGCGCCCGGGCACGGAGGAAACCTGGGGCGCACTGTGTACATGCAGCTCAGGGGAGGTTCGCTGAATATCTTGGACTTTAGAGACCACTGTCTTTCTGAGTTTTCCCAGCCTTTTTTGGTTTGGGTTGGTTTGGGGTTTTTTTGAAGAAGAATGAATGAAACAGCGTTATGAGGACAGGAGGAAGGAAACTTGAGATTTTTGGCACGTTTCTTTGTGGTAGAGTATCTGGGAAAAAAATTAAAAAATATTTTTCCCATGGAGACGGAAAAAAAAAAGAATTGCCACTAGAAATAGTGAAACAAATGGCATAAAGGTGCAACTACAGCTCGGAAGTTAGGGGGTGTGGAGGACAAGGAAACAGTATTCTTCCAAGAGAAAATGAAGATTTAAATGTGGGGATACCAAGATGGGGCAAACCCTAAGAGTTTGCACTTACAGTGACCGTCCATTTCCAGTCACCTTTGTCTACACTCCCAGTTTTCCCATTAGGAGTTTTTGCATAGTGCTTTCACTTAGCTAATGTTTCTTTAGTGACTTTTATCATCTTTGCATATATTCTTTCCTCCCTTTTTTCCATCCTGTCGCTCCATTTGTTCTGCTGTGATCCTTTACTCTACTGCAATGGGATGTGTCTATTTCCTTCTTCTTTTCCTTGTCAATTCAACTTACTGATTTTTCTTGTTATATCTCTGTAATTTATATGTGCTCTTTCAACTTATACGTAATTCTGGTATTCTATTAGGTTGCTCTGTACCTTCACTTTCTTCTGTTCTGCCAACCCCACTCAAAACTTTCTGCTGCACCCATACTCCAGCTTTTTTTGTTTTATAGTCTCTTTGGTCTCCTGGGTTCCCATGATTTTTTCTCTCAGAAAAAGGAAGTTGGTGTCCCTGTCTCACACATATTATGAGCTCTTGTTCTCACTCAGTGACACACATTCTTGCTCCTTTCTCTGACAAGATTGCTCATGCAGATCCTGCTCTGTTCCTAGACTGTTTGTCTAAAGTTCTTACCTGTATGTCTTCTCCCTCTGTCTCATGCAAATATATAAAGAACCCATATTTTCTTTCTGCATGTCAGTTTGCATCCTACTCTTTCCTTATGTACAGGCAGTTTCCTTTGGAATTCTCTCAGCTTAACAACACTCATCCATTGATTTTTTTCTTTGACTTCCATCTCTCCAGAAAGTATTGTCTTTTTACTCCATTATTAAAATCTTCCCTGATTATAAATGCAAGTCTTTTTTTGTCTGTCATCTGTGCTCTAGTCACTCATTTGATCCTTATCACAAATGTGCATTTCTGCTTCTGTTGGATTGTAAGGTCTTTGGAGCAGGACTCATGTCTTCTCACATGTTTATCTGGCGTGTACCATGCTCAAGCCTGGAGTACAATTGTGAGACTTCTGCTATATGACTATTTAAAGTTGCATATTTAAGAGGACACAGTAACATTTTATCCTTCTGCTCATGTCCTCAGCTGCCTTCTTTACTGATGAGCAGAGGAAGGACTTGGAAGAGAGGAAGTTGCTCTCTGTATCCTCCCCATGCTTCACAGGCTGGCCCCCTGCAGAGTATAGGGATGAAATTCCAGCGACAGAACTTTCTCCTCCCACAGCAGTCTGCTTTGCTGGCATCTGGCTCTGCTGGAGAGACGGGCGGCAGATGGAGCTAGTGTGGGAGGAGAAAAAGATTGGTTTAGTCAAGTGGAATATGAACAGGAGGCCAGCTCCAGTCAGGATGAGGTTTTCTGAGGAAAGAAGGGAAACACTTTCATTCTTGCCACCTCTTCCATATGGAAAACAGCACATTTCGAGGGTAAAGGCAATATCAGGAGCAAGAAACATTGCTGGATAGAATGAAGTGGCATGTATGTGTGATGAGGGCACATATTTCTCCTTTTTGAAATATGCCATCTCCTGCTCTTCTTTCCAGCCTTTCTGAAAACAGAGTGTTATCATATGCCAACGCTTCCAGTCTTTTCATATGTAAGTCTTTGAGCCACATATTGCTCAGAGCCAGAAGCCACAAAAGCCTTCCAGGGGATTGCTTGATTATTTGAGAGTTGTCCTAATATGGGGCATTTTCCTAGGTCACTGCTTTTGGCAACTGCTAGTGACATGGTCCTGGCCTAAGTGAACCTCAGATTTGCCCCAGAACAGCCATTGCCATGTTCACATTGTTTGGGTAGTGCTGAAAATTCAATTTTCTTTTTGCTGGGAACAGCAAAGGCTAAAAGCATGGGAAATTTGAGGCAAAGGACTTGGCAGCAGCATGTATGTATTGTGCTGTAAAACTCTGCATGTCAGCACAAGTGCATTAAGTAGTAGTACTTCAGAGTAAATTGTGAAAATATAACAAAGATTTCTTATGAGAATAAGAATAAATATGCAAAGTAGGCTTCAAGAAAGAAGTAGTGTACATATTGCTGAATGAAATGTCACTGAGAAAAAGTGCCTAAGATGATTGGAAAGCAGATTTACTTTTCATTCTTTCTTGTCTTTAAATAAAATACAGGTAATACCTGTTGAACATTATAAATTGTGGAAATGATTTATTTCCTCTTGTTTAATCCACTTTCCTGATTGATAAATGAAATCTGTGCAGTCTTGTTGAATTTTTTGGTTTGTTTGTTTCAGTGCTGTGAGCCAGGGCAATTCTTAAGAGATACTACTGTAGCTCAAAGACATTAAATAATAATGTTTCCTTTTAGAAGTAAAACACAAAGCTGACATTTACAAGCTTGTATGAACATATCTGTTCCTTGTAATTTGGTTGTTGTCTCTCTGTAAAATTTCTTTTAGCCAAACTTCTTTTAGCCAAGAATGAAGGAATTCCTCAAGTTTCCAATTATAGCTGAATACAGCTGTCTGTCCTGAAATGTATTAATGTATACAGTGTTTCACAGACACAGCAGGGTAGGATTCAGATATCATACATGGGAGGGGCATGCTTGCACTCTGTATTGGTGAGAGTTTTGTGCTAATGCTTCATGAGAGATGATTGTAACTGATAGTTAAGAAATCATGATGAAATTTAGGAATCACTTGGTCATGTGAAGGAGGCTTTTAGTATTAATTTTCGAAGTTCATTGATTACCAGTAGCATTTTTGTGAGTTTTTTTCTGACATCATGAGAAAAACTAAGAACTACACTCTTAACTCCTTCTTTTAGTGCTGAAGTATTGGTCCAAAGCAGTAACTTCATTAAGTACATTAGTGAAAGACTGTGTCATCAATGTTGAGTTTTGCTGCTATTTTCAACTATTTCTGTACCCTAACAGGGGAAGGTGTCCAACAATGAGAATAGAATGTGTGAATGGAGTAGTGAATGGAATAACAGTTATGAAAATAACATTCCAAATATAAAACTGAATCAAACACATTGTTACTAAAAAGCAATAGAGCAACAAACTACCTCTTCCCCCTACTGGGCTCCTTACTGTAGTAATAATATTTTGTGTGGCTCAAAGATAACTCCTTTGTGTGTTACTGGGCGTGTCTATAGCTGGTCTTTCACAAGTATCATCCATTTAGTGTGTATATATAAATATGTATATATTTGCTTTCCTAAACCTAACAATAGTGCACTTTTTGAGCTGGTATTGTTTTGCAAATTTATCTCCCAAAGTCATCCATTAGTTTTTTTGTATGGACTTGAATAATAAGTATGTTTATATTTAATTAACTTTTAAATAGCCAATATAAAAGTAATAAAAACAAATGCTACCATTTTGTTATGGGAAAAATGGCTATTGAAACAAAAATACCTTGATCAGAAGACAGGATCAGCATGCATCTGGAACATGATTGATCTCTGGAACATTATGCTGCTTACTCTTACTTGGATGAGCATCTGGCTAAGCCCTGTTGAGGAAAGTGTTTTAAGAATTCCACCTAGTTTCATTGGCTGTATCTGTGGTGTGGGAAACACTAGAGAGAAAGTATGCCTCATCATCTCTCTCCTCAAGCTGGCAGTTATTCTGTTTTCCTCCTTTTATTGCTAAATGTATGGACTTGAATCCCTAGGGGAAGTCTTAAAATGACTCTTATTTTAGTGTGAGCAGATTTTTAAAACAATACAGTCGTCTCCCGTTTTCAAAAGTGGGATAGTTATATTGCATATTGTGAAACAAAACAGAGTGGAATCTGAACTTTAGAAAAATAACATCGGTTTCCTCCATGGTAATAATTTTCTGAGAACCCTGTTGTTTTCATTGTTTATTTACAATTAGCCTCCAGCTCCTGCTAAATGGTAAGGCATGACCTTTTATTCCATAAGCTCTTAGTCTTTTAGGCCTAAAACTAGACCAGTTTCATTCTTCAGCTGGCAACTGAAAAGGAATAAACATTTGGAAGGGGGAAAAAGTCCTCCAGTATCACCTTTACACACTTTTGAGCTAGTGGACTTGGTTGTGAGCTTTATAGGCACAATACTTTTACAGTTCACTAAAATGCTGAAACTATGGAAAAGGAATTAAGGTGGTTTTGGTATCAAAGTGACATGTATCCTAACAGGAATTTACAGGATCTTCTGGATTGATTTAAGTTACAATCAGCGTGCATGATTCTCAATTACTTAAATTCTGAATCTCACTCTTACATAAGATATTGATGAAATGAACAGGACTTTTGTTAGAACAAACTGAAATTGTTAGAATGATGGAGTGGAGTTACTGAGTCAGGTGATGAAGACGATTTGTGGGTGAAATATTAGTCAAAGAAAATACAGATAGGTGGCGTATTTTCTATTTGCTTGTTCAGGAAATACAAATACAAAGAAAAGCTCCTATATAGGTCTCTGATGAGAACATATAACTAAATAAGGAAAACAGTTGGAAAATTATGTGTCTGATTACAGGCAACAGAATGCTTTTCTATCGAAAGAATACCTACTATATATAATGAACTGGCTCTCATTTGATATGAAGAAATACATGTGAAGAAATACTACTTAGTTGTTGGAGTGCATTTCCTACTGTAAAGTATGATATTATTGTGCTACTGACATTGCAGGGAAGCTCATGGCTTCTGTTGCCTGTATTTTTTTCAAAGGCAAGTTGGAAGGATGATGCCTGTGGGTTCACTTCTCTCGTAGTATGTTATACCTTAGGTACGAAACATATTTTGTCAGTTTAGTGTTTAGGCATCACAGATCTTAGTGAATCTCAATTCTACTAAAGAAAAGATATAAAATGGTTGAAGAGATTTATGTAATCCCTTGTGTAGTGCAAGATGGAACAACAAAAACATGTATTTCTGATGTTTTCTGACATAAGAGCTTACTAAAAATAAATACAAAATTTATTAGCCCATCGGTAAACGTTGAACGAACCCAAGCTCTCTCATTCCATTACTTGGAAGGCATAATGTAGAACTCCTACATAACCATTCATTGTTTTTCAATGTGGATATACTGTGTTCTTTGACTGGTTTAAGATTTATGCTGCTCTTTGTCAGTTTTATTTGAATCCATCTAAAAGGTCAGTGCTTGCTCTAGGCACCTCAGCTCTGCTTATGCACTCAGTAAGACTGTGTTGTAAGAGTTTATAAAGATAGAATGTGGTATTATATATTTTTAAAGCATTTCAAACTGCATCTGTTTTTACTATTTTAAAGTCTGTCTCATTCTTGTACTTAGTTGAATTATCATTTTATGATGTTAAACATTGGAGGATTTTCTGTTGATACTGTTCAAAGATCGTTAAGGAAACAGTGTAACTTTTGAAAAAGTATTTTAATTACCCTATTTAAATTGCTTGAATCTTCTCAGCTCTCTATTTCAGATTCCAGTTTATTGTCTAACCTTTTTGCCATCCTCAAACTGCACTGTTGACCATAATCTGAAGGAGCAGGTTAAGTCTGTTTAATTTGTTATCTGTGATATGTCAAATGACAGATTTGGTTTCATTTTGTATGAGGAAGGCCAGGATTAGTGCTGCAAACATGATTTTAGTTGGCACTGAAATAGATTTGAAAAATAATTATGTTTAGAACTTTATCCTTTAAAGAGAGGTCATGCTATTTGGAACCTTTATTTATTGGTTGCCTGGCAACTGTTCATTCATATTCCTGCTTATCATCATTCATTGTAAGCATCTTTGCTGTACACTAAGACCAATTAAGTGGCAACACTTTATTTCTGTGATGAATTAAATTTGACATAAATTACAGATAAAGAAAAATTCTGTCATTTTACTTGTTAACCAAAACTCTTGGTACAATGTTTCTTTGCTTATTAACATCTGGTTTATACAAACTGAGAAGTTCAGCTGTAATAATAATGTTTCTAGCATACCTTTTGAAGTATTACAGCGCATAATTGACTTAGGGGCTTATTCAGGTATTTTTGCCATGCTTAGAAACTCATGTTAATTTCAAGATCAAGGCTTCAGGGTTTTAGGAAACTTATGTCCTGTTGATTTCAGAACTTAATATTAGGCAGTCCAATCTCAAGTATTGAAGCTTGAACCCAGTCATTGGAGAAGGGGTTTCACATTCTGGAGTTGAAACTGCTGTGCTAGGAGATGTGCAGGTGAAGCAATAAGAAGGACATTAAAGTAATTTGATGCTTTCTCTCTGTAGAACAATAGCAGTTTTTATTACACTGTGGAAAACACATAAAGCATATTATTCAACAATTACTTTGTGACTATGGATGAAAATATTTTTCTCTCTTTATTAATTCATTATGAATCATATAATGATTGACCCTTGTGTGGAATAGCAGTGTGGAATGAGCCTGTTGGGTTATGGAGCATTTGTATAAAACGTCTTTTTAAAGAACATTGAAGAAAATTCCTTATAGTTGCATTTTAAAAGAGCATCTACACTGTGTAGCCAGTGTGGAAGTAGATTTATGTCTCTGCTGCTACAATTTGGTAGGATTGTCTCTATTCTTGGTTGGCTCAGTGCTTTGGAAAAGAGGCCATCTCTGTTCACATGGATGATAAGAATGTTGTCAGGAGTATCCAGAATGGATTTACTAAGAGTAAATCATATTTAACCAACCTAATTGCCTTCTGTGATGATATAGCTGCCTGGATGGATGAGGAGGAAAGCAGTGGATATTGTCTACCTTGACTTCAGTAAGGCTTTTGAAGCTGTCTTGCTCAACATCATCACAGGAAGTGTGGACTGTGTGAGTGGACAGAGTGTTTTGAGAACTGGCTGAACAGCAGCTCCCAGAGGGTTGCAATCAATGGCACAGGGTCTAGTTGGAGGCTGTCACTAGTGGTGTCCCCAGGGTTCAGTACTGGGCCCAGTATTGTTTAACTTTTCATCAGTAACTTGGATGAAGGGGCAGAGGCCTCCTCAGCAATTTCCCTGACAATACAAAGCTGGGAGGAGTGGCTGATCCTCAGAGTGCTGTGCAGCCCTTCAGAAGGACCCTGACAGAGATGGGCAGAGGAACCATCTGAAATTCAACAGAGGTAAGCGCTGGGTCCTGCACCTGGGGAGGAACAACCCCATGGACCAGTGCAGGATGGGGTGCCCTGCTGGAAAACAACTCTGTGGAGAAGGATCTGGGAGTCCTGGCGGACAACAAGCTGTCCACGAGCCAGCAGTGTGTCCCTGTGGCCAAGAAAGACAAAGATTTCCTGGGGTGCCAGGAAGAGCATTGCCAACAGTTTGAGGGAGGTGATCCTGTTGCTCTACTCAGCCCTCAGTTCTGTGTCCAGTTCTGGGCTCCTCAGTATAAGAACATCTCTCCTACAAGGACAGGCTGAGGGATCTGGACCTGTTCATCCTTGAGAAGAGATGACTGAGAGGGGATCCCATCAATGTCTATCAGTATCTGGAGGGAGGGATCAAGAGGATGGAGCCAGGCTTTGCTCAGTGGTTCTGAGCAGTAGGACAAGGTACAATGGGCAGAAACTGGAACGCAGGAACTTCCACCTGAATATGAGGAAAAACTTCTTTACTCACTGGAACAGGGTTTGGAATCTCTCTCACTGGAGATATCCAAGAACTGTCTGGACACAATCTGGTGCCCTGTGCTCTGGGATGACCCTGCTTGAGCAGAGAGGTTGGACCAGATGACCCACTGTGGTACCTTCCAACCTGACCCATTCTGTGATTATGTGAAAGAATGTCCCTCTAGGACTGATGCCCTCTTTATTGAGCTTGTGATTGTATTAACTCATGAGTACTCATCATATCATGTCACAGTTAGGGAGAGCAAAGTAGCTGCTGTAAGACAAATCTATATAAATTTTCATTAGATTTTCCTATTCATGTGAATGTGTTGGTAATACATGAAGATTTTGTTGTATGTTTTTTCCCTTGTACAAAACAGTTGAACTGGTTTCAAAGCTGTATATATAATTAGAAAAGAAATGCTAGCCTCAGGAAATCTGTCTTTAGTATTTTTTTTTCTCCTCATAATATTGTAGAGAAAAACTTATTTTATTTCATTAGTACTGTACATGTTTGCGGGAGTGTAATCACAAATTCACTTAGAGTTGTGAAATAGATGTTGGCAAGGAAGACTTAATTTCTTAGAAAATTACCAGCTGAAAGGCAGAAAGAAAATTATCAATGTCTTTAAAACATAGATAGTAGAACAGGAAAACAAGCCTCCCTTTCAATGGGGAGGAAGATACTTCATTTAAACGTACTGGTGGATATTTACAAATTTTTTACAAATATTTACAGAGGAAATTGCTTTCTTTTTGTATGGCATGCAGATCTGAAGGTTGGTGATCCTGTCACATTTTTACCTCAGACATTGGTTGTGTGATGCTCTTCTAGGAAATTGCTTTGACCCACCATCTTTGCAGAGAAATTGACAGATTATATCTGTCTGTGTTGTAGTTTATGCTTAATTGCAAGTGAAAGAAATAATCTTTTATGCAATAAAATGTATTATTATTATGAGAAGTAATAGAAATATATTGTTAACTGTACAGCATGATTTTTGGTCCTGGCATGTGAGGCTTTTTTCTTTTTTTGCTCTCTTTGCTTCTATGTATTTAGAAAAATGAAATAATAATAAAAAAACCCTCAAACCAACCCAGAACAGTGTTCCAGTGTTTGGTTTTTCTTGTTGATTATGAAGTGCCGAGCTCTAATACTTCTGTCTTTCATTACTTATACATTAAATGCCAGCTTTGGAAAGACCTGTATTATATTTTTCTCTATTGCATATATTTTTAAATATGTAGGGAAAAAGATGTGATGTAAGTGACTGAGGCATTTTGCTGGGAGGGCTGAAGATCCAGGTTCTGTGTCCAGTTCCATCATGAGTCTTCTCGGTTTATCCAGTAGTTTATCCATCTTTGTAACCAGCCTTTTCCAATACATATCAAGAGCAATAAAGTGTTGTAAAAGAGCCAGGAATATGTCTTCATCATTCTTTTATCTTGGGACTGTTTCACTTTTTTCCATAAAATGTAGTAGAGGAATATAATAAGATATAAGTACAGCGTTTCCATTTAATCATCTGTATAATCATTCTAGAACTGAACGTGTTCAAAAGAAAGAACCAGAGTAGAAAAGATGAAAGACATGTCTGTAACAGTTTGAACACTCGCTTTGATTTTTTGTGCTTGGGTTTTTTTTTAGTTTTTTTTTTGTTTAGGTTTTTGTTTGTTTGCTGTTTGTTTATTTGTTTTGTTTTTATTTTGGTCTTTTAAAGTATGAGTACCAAAACTTGGCAGGCAACACTATTAGGATTAGGGGAAGGATATCTTTAGATAACTGAAGATAGAGCGCAGCACAGTCTCAGAATGAAAGTTTGTATAAGATCATTTTTGTTACCTTAACATACTCCAAATTATTTTAAATAAATGTAAGTCTTAAATCAGTTTTGGATCAGATTGTCAATACCACATAATGCACAATTAAAAACTGTTTTGGTTTTGAGTGAATGCACCCTTAAACAAGTAATTGTTCCACATACATTCATGTTTCCTTTTCATCCCAATACCTAAGCTGCTTCTTTTGTATTTGAGTATTTGTGGGTTTTTATGACATACAATAAAAGATGCACTGCTCCATGCATTTAATGTTTTATATTACGCACCACTAACAGGCAGCCATACTGCTCACATACTCCTGGATGTTAAGAAATTAATGGGGAGAGGATAAAGTAAATAAGATTTGCTAAGATTCTATGTTAGGTGTGGTAGAGGTGGAAACTAAATGTTTTTCCTCAAGGTTCCTGTACCATCTGTTCGCCTCTGTTTCATAGTGACTTGTAGTATTTTTTGAACTCTCCTGTTGGTATTAATCAGAAGTGTGATTAAGTTGCTCACGTGGATATCGAGCACCATTTAAGGTGCCCTTGGCCAAGATGTGCACAAGGCTGGCAGAAATGACATGGGACCAACAAAAGTTTCCTCTTTAGGCTAGCAACAGGAAAACATTCTCTGTGTTCTAAGTCAGCTCATATGACTCTAGACACTTCTATTTAGGTAACTAAAATCTGTTTCTAGTTTTAAATAATGGTGGGGAGTGATGAGACCTATGTCTGTGGGGCTCCCCCAGGTAGACACTGGCATTCCAATGTCATAATTTGAGGTTGAATACCTTCACTCTGCAGTGGTAGGATTCATTACACATGAGTAGGGACCTGGTGCTGTTTACACTCTGTGGTCTGACTTGCTTGGTCTCTAGATATTGTTCCAGAAAATCATGGGCCTCGTAAGAAATCCAGTGATCTATCTCCCATCCCTTGGTTGTTAATGTAGTTCATCATAGATCACAGCAGACACCTGTACTCCTGACAAAACCAAGAACAGAGCTCCATCTTTATGTCACTACAATTTTTACCCTGTCACTTTGATGCCCTGCACACTATTAAATATATTGATCCCTTAATGTAAAAGTTTAATACTACTTCAAGTCTTTGGATCTCATGTATTCTAAGTATTTAGTTAGGGATTTAAAGAATACAACATTTCCCTATTGTAACAAGGCAGTCTTGTCTTCAGCTGCAACGAGATCAGGTCTGAGCCTGTTCAAATCCATGTAAAACATGTTACCTAACTCAGAGCAAACACTTACAGCAGGTTTTATAAATTTACTGCTTCTGACTGTTATTTTGTGCCTTAACTTACATGGTTTTAAAGATTCTTTTTCTGTCCTAAACTTACAAACATCTTAACAGCTTGAGGGGAGAAAACAGAATGTTAAGCATTTTTATAAAGAGCAAATACATTTTAGAAGAATAAACTTGCTAAGTGTCTATTGCCTGATAGACAATCCCCAAGAAGATAAAAATGAAAATGACATTTTAATAATTTCTTTGGCTAAGGGCCCTCAGCCTTCAATAATAATTATCTTGTTTTCAAGTACTTTTGTTATGTAAAGCAAAATGGGGATTAAGTCAACAGAAATTTACATTTTTGTGTTAATACCTGAATTTAGATCTTTAGGTTTTAGGATTGTTTTAGACCTTCAAAATGGTAATATTATCTGTGTCAGATTAAGAGTGCAACTGACCAGCTTGTATTTATACATTTGCTTATTTACTTAATTTGTGAATCCAAAAATTTGAAATACTTGAGTATGCTACCTAATGTACTATTAAAATGAGCTTTCTGCTATCATGTAATTAGAGAGAGACTAGATCTGCTGAGGATTTTTAAGTCTGCATTTGTGAAGAAAGAGTGACATATCTGCAATTTTTTAATACAGAAGAGCTTCCTTTGTAACGTATAGCTCTGCTCTTGTTTTGCACTCACAGGCTCATTTAGAGATAAAATAGTATTTTAGATCCTTTGTGAGTAATTCCGTCATTTTTCCTGACTGTTGAGAGAATTCACTTTTTGTCCCAGCAGTCAGATAAAGATGTAATAATTGTTCTTCATAGATTAATTGCTTAGATGCCATTTCCACTGAGATATTAGAGAATTTTTCTACTTGGAAGATCTTCCTGAGGAGATGATGTCAATTTAATGTGGAGCAAAAGTTTTGGATTCTACAGAAATATGTTCTTTCTCTAACTTTGCTCAAAATAAAGATTCTGTTTCATTAAAAGTTGTGGGGGTTTAATATGTTTATGAATATTTGCTTCCTTATCTAAATTTTCAGCACCAGAGGAAATGATTCTTAAGGTGAAACTAAGCTTTTAAAATGTTGAAACAATACATTATGTGATGATTTGTAAAAGTTATGAGTGGTAACAGACAGGGGAGCCTAAAACAATTACAGCTTTTCTCATGTCCTATCTCCAGTAGTACAACAGAGAAATTCATCATGCCTGTTAACTTTATCCTGATAGCTAGAAAAGGAAAAAGGGACTTTTAACTTAAAATGTTCCGCAGTCTGAGGGCTTCATAGGTTTTAACTTGTTTTTAGAAATAAAATAGGTAAATGTGTGGTTGAAAATTGTGTAATGGTGTTTGGTGAAGTAACTAATAAAAAAAGTGTTGTTTTTTTTTTTTTTACATTGAAACAAAGAATTACTAGAGTTGTTGAAAGAAGTCAAGAGCCTCCAGAGTTGTATAGAAATGGAGAATATAATTTTCCTCCATGCTTTCTTTTTTTTTTGGAGCTCATACATTACCTATGTTTCAGTTATAAGGAGAAAATAGAGACAAGAAGAAGAAAGGGAGTCCACCCTTATTTAGTTTATTTTCCTTTTTATAAATGTTATTTGTTTACTTATGTACTTACTAGCCTAATAAAATATCTGGTCTCCATTGGGAAAGTTGAATTACACTCTAACTTCGTGGAATTGTAGAGATTGTGCCATTAATTTACTTGCATCAAAGGTTTTGCTCCAAGCTATTTGAAAAACACTGAATTACTGATCATTTTAACTTAGTAAATTAAAAGCATGTATATCATAGAATCATGGAATGATTTAGGTTGGAGTGGACTTTTAAGATTATCTAGTTCCAGCCCTGCCTGCCATGAGCAGGGACACCTTCCACTAGACCAGGCTACTCCAAGTCATCCAACCTGGCCTTGCAAGATTTCAGGAATGGGGCATCCACAACTTCTCTTAGCAACCTGTGCCAGCCCTTCACCACTGGTACAGTGAAAAATTTCTTCCTGATGTCTAGTTTAAACCTGCCCTCTTTTATTTTAAAGTATTTGTCCGGTCACAACATACTTTTCTCAAAAGTCCCTCTCCAGATTTCTTGCAGGCCCCTTTAAGTATCCAAATGCTGCTAGAACGTCCCTGAAGCCTTCTCTTCTCCAGGCTGGGAATTTATATAAAGATATTTTGATATATATTTAATATTAATGCTCATTAAATATTTAAGATAAATATTGGTGTCCAAATCCATAGGCTTAACCTATATATAGGGATTAAATTAGTACAAAAAGGAGATATACTATGTGTGCATAAGCTGAATCCTGTAGTTAGAACGAAGTTTCAAATCATTAGAGGGGTGGTATTCCTGAACCAGTTTTTGCAAAGAACAGTACTGAGGTCATGCAGAGAAGAAAAAGTTAACTTGAAATGGGATCTAACTATTTAATGTGGAGGCTTACAAAGTGTAACTTCACTCATTAGCAATAATGGACTGGCATCCTTCCTTGTTCTGTACTCTAACAGTAATTTCCTCATTCAGAGAAGCTGATAGCTCTACCGACAGCCATTGACTGCAATATTTATTCTTTTGTATTGGTGTGTTTACCTTAAGAACCCTATAACTATGGTATTAGACCAAAAATGTGGGCTATATTGCATCAATACAGTTTTCTGCTTCATTGCCTTTTATCATTTACACTTTCCAGTTACCATGTGTGCAAGTCTCTTTTTTCCAGTAATATTGAATTTAAGGCTGAAAATTGTAAATAATGCCTATGTAATCAACCATACTTGTTTGAAAATCATATAAAAGGCTTTTAGAATATTTTTAGTTGTCGTCTTCTTTTTGAGCTCTTGGGTTCACTTTTTTCTTTTTTCTTTTTGAAACAAGAATGAGAAATTCACAGCTAAAGAAGAAACATAATATTTTTTATACAGTAAGCCAAGTCTTCAAGAAGCTTTCCAAAAGTTTAACATGAAAGCTGTCTAACACTAGCCCCACACACACTTACTTCATACCTTTCAGTTTTGATTGTCTTCAAAACTGTATTTGCTGCTATTTCTGCTCCTGTTAAAACCTGCCACTTCAAAAGGTCAAAGTACTTCTAACTGCTGACAAACACTGTTTTTCATTATGTGATGACTGTTGACATTACACAATTTGCGTAGCACCTTTAACTGTTTAACAGTAGCTGACTGACCTTGTGCATCACTATGGCAGGAGACTCCTGTTTAATTCTTGGACTTGGATGCTAATTGTAGCTGCAGGGGACTTGATAGTTCTCCTGAAATTTAGCTTTTATTTTTATAGGTGTTGCAATTTTTCCAGGAGAAAAAGGAAAACACATTTTTTTCCTGCTTTTAAACTGAGTGACTTTGTACTCTTGATTTAGTATTTTGTAGCACTTATGAGAGACAAAAATAGGGTTGTAAGTAAGGTAGGACCAGTGTCGCAGAGGTTTAGGATTAGACCTTCAAAAGCAGCATATCAAAGTACCCATATCAGTAGGGTCATGTACTACTGATATGATTTTACTCATAAAGATTTTAATCATAAATATATATTATTTTAGTCACAAAGTAACATTAACTTCTGTTCTCTGAAATGAGTTTAATTTAGATATTAGCATTTAAATAATACAAATGAATTTTTACATGAGTATTTAGATAATATAAATTCTCTCGTCTCTTATGTAATCTGACCTTTTTATTTTGTTGTTTTATTTTATTTCCCTCTGATTGAGCTGTATGAAATTTAACGAGGTAGGACTATTAGTAGCTGACTGCTTAGCTAATATTTTCATGAGAAAAATGCGTTGATTGATACATACTCAATGAATATTGTTTGAAGGGGGGGATGACACAACACTAGACAGTTGACTGCCAACAATATAAACTGAAACTTCAAAATTACCATACTGATTGAGTTCACGTAATTGATTAATTAAATATTGACTTAAAAGTCAGAGGATGGTCTCTGGAAAGCCTGCCAATAGGGATTCTACTTGCTCAAGAAGGCAGATGGGGAATTTAACATTATATAAACCATATTTATTTATATTAGAGGCTATTTTATATCAGCCACCCCATTTCTGTCCTACAATTCAGAAAACATTTCTTGGGTAGAACAAAGACAGCAAGTACTGAATTTCAAAGAGATAAACAGAATGTAATGTGTCAGAAAAGCAGTGAAATGATGGTTTTCAGTTTTGAAAAAAAATAAGAGGTAATCTGTTGAAACATTGCACTTTGATTGTATTAATTGTGTTAGATTCATCTCTTCAGCTGTAGTCCCACAGAGGATCTCTCTAAGGATAGAAGGAGCACCCAAGTGTGGAGGTGAAAGACTAGAATCAGCTGAATCAGAAACATTATTAGCTCTGATCATGACCCACACAGCTGGCTCTAGTGAAACATTTCCCTGCAGTTTGTGTGTTTGCAGTAGCCTGTAAATTCCATTAGCTTGTAGACTATGGATGATGTAAATATTATATTGTTGCCTCATAGTCTGGCCTGTAACTTCGGGGAAAGTCTCCCAGTGGATGGAATTTTGCTAGAAAATGTATTCCCCTTTGGTGAGAAAATCAAAGGTCCTTTGAGGCACATGGACAGTTGTATGCTGGTGACACAATTTGTACCTGGGATATGATTCACGGAAAAGAAGAAACCAGTTCCTGGAGTCTCCTCTGCTGAAAAAGAGGTAAGTCAAGAGAGCTTTTCAAGGCTCACCACTGTTTGGTACTTCGAGACTGTCAAGGAAGAATGCCACTGAGAATGGATCTGTACTATGTTTTTGGGAACTGTGCTGAGATTTTCAATTTGTTTTATGTGCTAGCAGCCCTCTGAACTCCTGTAGTAGGAACAGTGTAGCAATATTAGCTTTTCAGACCACATTCAGAGTAGTGCTTAGAGTCTTCCTCTGCTTTATTCCTTTCCATTTCTCTTTATAAACCTCAGCTTGGTACACAGCAGAGGACTTTAGCCTTGATCTGGGAAACCATGCTATTGAGACTTGTGTTTTGGAAAACTAGACCAGTCAGCATCTCGAAAGCAGAAAGCCCAGAGTGGTTTTTTGTCATTGATACTATTAAGTTTTCTCTGATTGCCTGTGAAATACTGCCTTCAGTATAAACCGTGTAAACAAAATCAAGCTATTGATACCTACTGGGCTTATTACTCCTACACAAGTCAAATGTTTTCTCTTGATCTGACATTCTCCATTCTTGTTTGGAAAACCACTTCTTAATCTCTGTGAGCAACTTTTCTAATGTCTGACCTTGTAGGTGAAACTGCTGTGTGATGCAGCGTCAACTGATTTGAAACTAACATAAATAAAGTGTTCCTTGTTTAAAATTTATCTCTGTCATATCAGCAGTACATACAGTGTTGCTGGTTTTGTTTTTTCTCAATGAATTTAAGTTACTGTTCTGTGCTGCATACAATTCTAAAGTTTATACATTAGGCCATAGAAAGTATTTACAATTTCTGTTCTAAAAGTGAAGTCAGAGTTACTGGATTGCAGTTTTTCAGATCCTCCCTTGTTATTTATGTAAATATAATTATTACCATACAGTATATGGTTCTTTCTCTCTGCTTTTTAACATCCTTTCTTTATTCTAAGTAGAAGAAAGTATATAAAAAATACAGTGAGAATAGCGACTATTAAATCCTTACAGTGAAATTGTGTCCTGACTGAAAAAAACAGGAATTTTACTCAGACCTCTGTGTGCTTGTGGTTTCACCTGGAGCACTTCTCTTATAAAGCTTGCAGTTCAGATGTGAGGGGTTATGTCTGAAGCTGTGAATCCCCTGTGACCAGCTGGAGTGCTTCATGTTACTTTGCTCTTTGCACCCAGAATTTGCTCTTACTAATTCTTATCAGTGCTGTAGCTTGAATGCTGCAGAATATGGGGTAGCTGTAATTTAGGAGAGCGTTTCTTGCATAATGATAATGTGGCTGATAATTTTCCAGAAATGTTTCAAGTGTACTTGGCAAAGTTATTTTCAGGTCATTAAGACTTATTTTATTTAGAAAATGTTAAAATGCAATAAAAAAAATCACGTGAGGCAACACAGCTATTTGAGATGGGGAAACCTGATTAAGAATCCTTCTAATAAGGTGTCTGGAAATTTTTATGGTAGTGTCTAAAATCAAGCCACTTAAAAATGTGGGAAATTATTATCAACATGAGTAACTTATCTATATCCACCACGTGGATGCATACCAGATCACTAGAAATATTTTTCTTGTATTTCATCATGATATAGAATGAGGTAATGGTTTCTGCACCAATTTGAAATTCTCTCTTAAATTTGTTTATTCTGATATGAATAATTACCAGCAGAACAAGGTGTAAATGTTGTTACTTTGACCTAACCTTTTTGTTTGGTCTGCATCGGGACAAATTGTTTGCAGCTCCTTTCCATGTGGATCAGGAGAGCATGAGATAGATTGCACCACGGCCACTCCATTGGCATTAGCAGTGTTACTGCTTCTTTCTTTAGCCAAGGGCAAAATTAAGTGTTTCTTTTAAAATATGAGATATTCATGTCACTATAGTGGTGAATAGTCTGTGATATGCTAGGGGTATCTGTCCTGCAGTACAGAGTGAAACATGGATATCCTGAAAGTTACTGATTCTACCTGATGTGCTTGATACTTGATTAGGTTCCCAATAGCAATCATGCACTGCTATGCCTGACCCTGAAATCCCCATATCCAAAGACAGAAAATTAATATGTGCATGAGTACATCCAAACCTACATTATTTTATTCCTTTTGGACAGAGATCTAGGGGAGATCCCTTCCTAACTTTAAAATCTGTTTTGCTGTATTTCATTTTCCTAGTCAGCATAGCATTTTGTTAAACAATTGTATTGGCTTAACCTGAGGAAGCAGCTGAGCCCTACACATCTTACTTTTCCCACAGTAGGGTGGCGGAGAGAACTGGAAGGGTGAAAGAAAAATTGTGGGTTGGCCACACAAAGGCAGTTGTAGAGGTAAAGCAAAAACTGTGCACATGAGGAGGGCTAAGAGGCTATTCACCACTTCCCATGGTTTATCCATGCCCAGGAATGCTGGGTTCCATCTTGCATAACAGTGACTAGGAAACTTGCCACAATTTTGCATGTTCCCCCATGCATTATTCTACCATCTTTGTATGCTGAATATAGCACTAAATGGCATAGAATATCTCTTTGGTCAGTTGGGGTCAGCTGCCCTGTCTACATCCTGTATTTTTGTTTTATTGTATAAAAACGTGCCATTGTTCAAAATGCTTGACAAAAATTATCAAACAAATTCTTTCACTCTTTCAATCACTCTATCACAGTCCTGTAGTTCTTCCTGAGTTTCCAATCTGTGCCACTTTTACATTCTAGATGTGATCACTCTTTGTTTAAGTATCCCATTTGGCAAATGCTCACCATTCCCAGTGATTTCTATTCATCTATCACATGCCGTAGCACTTACAATGGTTTGGTGGTAATATGAAGGAATCATGGTATGGATCCAAAAGTTCTTGCTTGAGAAGGCTTCCTCAAATGTAGCAGTTCAGGTATAAGTGAGAGGTTTGGAGGAGTGATCTTTGTGATCAAAAGCAAGCCACAATATACCATGCTTGATGCCAATACATTTTTACTTCAGCAGACTTTTGACAGAAGTATGCCCTCTTTGTCAAATGGGATTTTTCTTAGATGCTTTTATTAGTCTGTCGTACATGAAGAAACTGATGTGTCAGTTAATTTGCCTGAACCTTGCTGCAAGAGACAGACCCAGACATCATGATTAATATCTTTGGAAGAACAGTGTCAGAGCGCAGTGTCACACTTTCTCCTATTAATGAGCTTTAAAATCCTGCACACCAGCTTTAAAATCCATACACTAGCAGGTATGCCACACTGTCTGCAAGGGTTACACAGGATGAAAAGAAATGGAGATCAAATGACTAACATCAGAGTGCTTAAGAGATGCTAAAAGAACCTGGAGATGGAAAGAGACCCAAGCAACCATAAAGAAAGGAGAAAATTGCCTCCTTCTGTTTAAAGGTGTGGCTTCTTCTGATGGAGGATGAGGGCTTGAACATTCTACCCCATCTTTCCTTTCTCCTGAAAGGATAAAGAAGAAAGAAGTAATTGCTTTGGGACAAGGTGAAAATTAATGCACCTCATGTAAATAACTATTACTTTACCCTCTTCTGTGTTAAAAGAATGCTGAGTTCTGTAAATGACATTTATGTCTACTATAGGAATTCTGTCCACAGAAGATTGGAAGAGCAGACCAATAGCTGAAAACTAAGAATATTTCCTGTGTCTTCTGTGTCCGACATGATCATGATAGCATAGGAGGAAGCTGTCTGTCATGAAATGTGATTTTTCTGTATTCCCATTGTTTCTTTGACATACACCCTCAGCAGTTACTGAAGCCATCTGTTACATTTTCTAGTAAATTTTCATGGTAATTCTTCTTTCTATATTTTTCCCCATTTCCACTTACACTAAAGGAAACGTATCAACAAACTAATTTATGCTATATCATTGCACAGTTTAGAAATAAATTAAGCTATTAAATAGATATTTTTATTTTTACAAGCAAGTTATAGAAAAGAGCTTTACTAACATAAGTAACTGCAAGGATTTACAAGGGTGTAAGTGCAATATTCATGGGACAATAGATAAATTTAAGGAAGGGCAATAACAACCTTTTTATTTTTTACAAGCTGTGCATGTTCAGAAGAGGATAAAAGGCCTGGCTCTGGAATAAATTCCCACAGTTGGTTAGAACATGGTGCTGGTTACACCAAGGTTGGAGGTTCTGTCCCCATGAAGGCCATGCGCTTAGGAGTTGGATTTAATGGTCCTTGTGGGTCTCTTCCAGCTCAAAACACTCTGTGATTCAAAATTAAATCTCTTCTAGTCCATGTAAATCTGTGTGGGCATTAAAATCATCAGCACATTTCCTCAGCTGTCCAACACTTGCTGGTGTTTGTGTTACCATATCTGGGTTTTTTACACATCCATAATGGGGTCTTTAGATCTATGATAACCAGGCTGTTCTGTGTGCAGCCTTGGAAGCAAACCAGACCTGTCAAAGCCAATGGAAAATAAATGTAATGGCCAGCTGGCTTATAAGACTGCAGTTAGATCAACAGGAATAAAAGCTCCCCTCAGAGGTCTTCTCCTGAGGTGGCCTTTAGTCTTCCAGCAACAGATTATGCTATGACTATCTGAGCTGCAAGACTTTAAACTTAAGGGTCTTTCAGCATTTCATAATTGAGCAAAAGGACTATACTTGGTTTTTTTTCTGTCTGAAGTATGTCAGAACATCAGCAGAGATTTTTTTATTGTCATTTAAGTCTCTTTCTAGACAAGGGAACTCTTGTTTTTGGTGTGATGAAATAGTGAAAAGATACCCACATGCCTTCTGCCCAGAAAATATGTGATGACAAGCGTCAGTTTTCTGTATTGTTTTATGCCAATATATTAGTGTCATGTCAGAATTCCACAAAACCACTTTTTCCAGTAAATGTATAAGCTTGAGGACATGGGAAAGTTCTAGAGGGAGGAGTTTTAGATTGTATCTGGAATAAACAAGGTTACAAGTGATGAAAAATAAAGAATCAAGAAGTTTAGAAGGTTGCAGAATACAGTTTTTCTAAGGTTTATACTTTATATAGCTAATAAAAACATGATCAAGCTCTTGCTTTTGAGGTGATTTTGGATAATAAAGTATGGTTATGTTTAATAACAGGTGTCTGGAAAGCAAGATAGCCAAGGAACAGCACTACACAGCAGGAAAATAGGAAAGAATAGTGATTATGAAGTTAAACTGATCTACTGTGAATACATCAGAACATATTTTCATTTTTTCATTCATAAAGCATACAAAAATTCTGGTTCATGGTAATGGAAAATATTTAGTGAGAAATAAAACAACTCTTCAATAAACACAGTTCAAAAACATTTTTCCTTTTTGATGTAATATAATTTTTCCGTTTCTAACTGTTGTTCTTTGTGTTTGATAATAAATATGCCTGTCTTTTTAAAGAGTGATGAGAGAACTCTAAAAATCAGTATTAGACAGAAATTATACTAAAGATGGTAAAAGAAATCTGAGCAATAAATCTCATTTCTGTGTTAGGATTTCATTTTACCCCTCCAACTCTATTTTAGTTACAAAATTGTGTTCTAAAGAAAATCTATCTTTAATAATTTTCCATCTGCACTGTATAGGATAATCTATTTGTTTGAAGAGCAGCAATAGCTCTTACTAATAATGGGGGGTTAGTACTTCTTTCATGTAAAATAATAGTTGTAGCAGTCCAAATAGGAACTGCTTAATGACTCATTTGTCATTTCAGTCTTTCAATACAGCTACAGAAGATGCTTTTATATCCTTATTTTGCTGCTTCTTTCTTTTTTCTGCTTCTTTTACTGTAGCTATTGTTCACTGCTGAAATGAGCAGGGCTGCTCAGCTGATGCCGTTTTCCGTAGGCTCTCCCTGCAAGGGAGGGAGATGATGCTGCATGTAGATCTCCATGGCGACCTTGCTCTTGGCCTGGTGCCTGCAGTCTGGCCTGCTCACAAAATGCTGTGCCCTGATGAATTATTTAGCTCTGCTGAATCAAAAAAAAAAAAATAAAAAATGCAGCAACAGGCTCCTAGTGAGTAACCGAGGAGAGCAGTAAGGTGACATCAGCTTATTCCAGCGTGCTTGAGGGTGCTCACCAGTGAGCAGAGGATTGGATTGCTCTTCCCTTTCTTGAGGCTCTTTATGCTATTTATCATTGTCCATATTGGAGTCCTATATTTTTTCAATGCGTATGAACAGAAAATAAGACAACTATAATTCCGTAACTTGATGATCTATTTTTCCTTTGATGATCTTTTAATTCAAACAGTTTATTTCTTCCATTTTTAACAATCCAACTTCTTAGATATTGCAGAGTTTGAGGATGTCATACACTGAATTATTAAGCCTAGAAGTAATTAAGTCCAACATTTCCATGTTTCTGTGTATTTAGGTGATTGTTAAAGAGAGTTTGGCACTTATGAATACTTACTGGCAACTAACTTTTACTCTATATATGCATTATATAGTGTTAGTGCACTTGCTTACTTGTATTCAACCCTAAACAACTATTTGAAGTTTTGGCTTCTCAGGCCAACCTGCAGATAGGGAGTGCAAGCAGAATAGACAAGAGTTATTTTTTTTTCCTAGCATTATTATCTGCTTGTAGGTATGAAGAAATTGTGGACTCTCGGGGGAAGAGGTATTGTGTCAAGTATACAGTCCTTGTTTTGGCACCTCAGATTTTGCAGAAAAATTTTATCAGTTAGCCTGATTTTTCCAAGTTTAGTCTATAAAGGATTTTTCCTGTGCATGTTCTTCATGGCTGAGTACTGTTACGTGAATGTGGATGACTCAAAAGCCCTGTTTTTCAAGGAACTCATAATATTCTTGCTAAGGAAGGGAAACTGCATCATACTACTACAGACTGAAGATCTTGTTCATGTCAGTAATATTAAATATTTAAAATAGTTTTTACCCTGGACCTGGTATATTTTTGCATGTTTTTGGGAAATACAGTAGCTCATCTTCTGCACCATCCTGTACAACAGCACTAAGTAAGGATTACAAATGAGCTGTTCAGAGGGGAGCATGTCTTTGTCAGGGGGTTGGAGTTCAGGTTTTTGTTTTTGCTTGACTGACCAACTCTTTTCTGTTTTAAAGTGGCAACATGTAATTGACCCTCCGCATGAAATCTGAACCAGCAGAATGCTCCCTGCTTGGTATATTGCTTGATTTGTCCATGAATTAACCTGCCAAAATGCTACCAGTGAGTGCTACTCTTCATCCTCAGTGGCTCACAAAGGAGCCTGACATTCACTCCAGTCCTCTTTGCAGCTTCATCTTCAACCAGAAGAATCGTCTTAACAGCTTGTAAATCCAAGGCAGGACAGAATGAGGTGGCCAAACTTACTCTGTTCCCTTGAACTTTGCTTTTGTTTTACCCAGAAGTTACATGAACTAAACATAGCTAGCTAAGATTATTAGAAATAAAAACCTGAATGTTGACTGTTAAGTTCTTATTTTTAAAGCAGGTAAGTTAGTCTAATAATCTCATTTTTTCTTGGGACTCACATTTCTTGAAAATGAAGCATGCAATAATTTGCTAAAGGGAAAATTGTAGCTCCTCTACATTTCAAGAATTCCCATGCCAGGTTCTCTTGATTGTAGCTAACATCTTTGCATCTGCCAGCTGCAAATAAATATGAATTTGTAAGCACAGAACTCATTTACAATCAAGAGAATACAAGCGTGTGAAGACCTTACAAAGTCACTGTAAAGATATACAACATAATTCAAAGGCAGACAGCTAATGATAAAAAAAAAGAAAAATCATCATTTTTTGTCAGAGAAACATACCACAGTATTGAAGCACTACAGTGAAGAAGCACTGGTCGCTTCAGCAGAAAAATAGATTTCTGACTCTACCTAATTATAAAATCCACATTTTATATGAATAATCAACAAGTATTCTTTTTTTTCCATTAAGGCTTACTTTATTGCCTTTATTTTTCTTCATTTATAGGAATATTCATTATTCTTGGGGGAACTGGTTCTGAATCTGAGTGGTTCTCCACCTAAGGCAATTAGGCACTTAATTATGGCTTTTAGATTGTATTATTTTTGACAGGTGGAAGGTCTGAGTATTGTTATTACATAAATTATATTTACTCCCAAATAATTAAATATGTAAGCTTACATTTAGTTTCACTTTAAAAATCTTACAAAAAACATTATGTCAAAATGTAAAGCATTTCTGTAGAAATCATCGAAAGCAATTGTCTGTGCAGTAAATAAATTCCTTGAAAGACTATTGCAGCAGTAGAGATAAAAATCCTTTGTAAAATCTCATTAGACTGATCTCATTAACATTAGTTGGATAATTTGTAATTCTAAAGAAGGTACTAAGAGATGGCAATAGTTGGTTTTATTCTTTTAAACGTATGTAAGTAATATATTTTGTTTTCAGATATGCATATTTTTAGACTTTATTTTAGAGTATCAGTTTATCAGTCTGGTAATTTGCATTAGTCATCCAAGGTCATATCTGTCCTGCTACTGCTGAGGCCATCACCAGCTTCGATTATTAATCAACAGTTACAATGATTTATGAGACAGATCCTCTTTTTTCAGCTCTGGCTTTAGAGAAAACGTGATGTTAACCTGGTGGACATGTAGAAATAAATTCTTCCACCAGTGTGGTGTGTGAGTTTGGCTATGATGTTTCAGCATTGCTTTTAGCACAACTGACTGTTTTAATCCCCTTGTGCCATTTTGTCCTATTGAAGTACCTCCACTTGCCACCCTACCTGGTGAAGAAAAAATTTCAATCTCTGTATCTTCTCTTTTTTTAAAAGTTTGAAAGTCATAGTCAAAATACTTGAATCACTGTCTTAGGTTAACTACTTAATGGCTCAACTATGTTTAAAAGTGAGGTTTAGAACCTATAATCAGTATTCTTAAAAATTTATAAAAGCATTACTTAAACTGATTTGTCAATGGTCTAGCTGTATAATGTGATATTAATTTAGAATATTTGCCATGTTTTTTCTTACGTTGTCTTCTGTTACTTAAAGCAGAAGAGTCTGGAGCAAGGATAAATGTGTTTAAAAAAATATTATGGAGCTTGCACATCTTTAGATTGCAATTGTGCTTACTGAAGAGTTCCATTAAGATAATGCGACTTCAGCTAAGCCATCTGAAATGCATTTTGTGCTTCACAAAAAAACAACAAAACAAAACACACACACACAAAAAAAAACCCCCAAAACAACAAACCCAAAAAACCACCAAACAATAATCATAGCAAGCAAAGTTCTGCAAACCAATTAGAGCTCTATCCAGTTTGGTATATTATTTCAAATGTTTTCCTGACATGTTTTCTTAATCAGATAATTTTTTGTAAGTCAGTTTCAAGTTTATATTGTTTTTACTCAGAAAAAAATGCTGCTCAAGTGCACTGCTGCTATACCTGTCATTTTCATCCTAGGTAAAAGGGAAGAGAGTTTTGCCCCAATTTCTTCCACAGAATTAATTCCCATGTCCTTAAATTTATGGAGAAACTGAAAGAAAATATCCTAATTAACATTTAATGCAGTGTATGATCTCATAGCTTGACTGAAGAAGATGACTGTAATCCATAATTTAAGAGTGTGAAATGCACTTTTCTTTATGCAATTAAATCCAACATTATTAAAGAAATACTTTTCATATTAGCTGGCCAGCCTTTCAAAAATACAGCACAATTTCAATATGGAAGGAGAAGTTTCTATTATGTAAGTTCTTACTCAAAAAATGACACTTTAATTCTTTTTGGTTAGCGCAATGAGTTGAATATCCTTTAGTGCCTGCTTATCTTAATCAGCTTTTGGTATTTTCTGTCTGTTGAACACTGGCATGAATATAACAGAAAAAGAAGCAGGCGAGGATTCTCATGACATGTGTAAAAGACTGCAGAGTGGAATGGCTCTCAGGGAAAAGGTGTTACCTGGCATGGGTTTGGTGATTGGTACAGCTATAAAAGAAGTTGCAAGTAGAGAAGCCAAATCTAGTGTATTCCCTGTAAAGCTGGACAGTTCCCCCACACCCCAGTCCTCTGCAGCTGCCCACCTCCCTGTGTGTGTTGCTCCAGAAATTGCTGCTGCTCTGGGTATACTTCTGTCGTGACAATGAGCATGAACATTGCCCTGAAATTTGTCTGCGTTATTCAGTTATTGTTGTTAAAATTAGACAGGATCAACTTCAGACTAACTTGAAAAGCATAAGCTTCCAAAAAAATATTTATGAAAGTTAGTTTTAAGTAAAGGGTTAGTAAAAAATCTCTGAGGGGTATTTGTAGAATTATAGAATGCACAACTTCTCTGGGCAATGTCACAGTTTGAAACCACACTGACGGAGCTGTGACTAATGGGGCCCCAGAGAGATGTTTGGTGCTGTGGGCTTGGCTTTCCTTGTTTCAAATAGCTGGGTTGAATCTGCCTGTTTTTCATGAGGCACTTCTTATGCCATCTGGTAGATGGTTGTCTGACAGCAGTCAGAGTTAAAAGCTAGGTGGGGTTGAGTTCTTGAATTAACATCCAAATCTCTGTAGTTACAAAACCAACAGACTAGGTACTGCTTGATTCTGCTATTAGTGATTTTCCTTGGTGTCAGTTTTGTTTGTTCCTTTTTGCCAGAGATTTCTGAAACTTTCTTGATATGAGAACTTACTTTTTAAGTTCATGGTACCCTGACGAGCTGCTCTTGTAAGGCAGATGTCTGTTAAATTTCCTCTATAAAATGATATTCAAAAGAAACCAAAAGGCTTTTAAATACATAATTAAATACAAAAATTACCTTTAGGTTTTATTAGAATAGAACTAGTTTACTTAGCTTCCTAAGAAAATTCAAAGAGCTTAGAAAAGGCAACACAAATAAGAGTAAATGCAAAATCAGGCAGTTGCAACAAAGAATGGACAGCAATACTTTCAGAAAAATAGTTGTGGCCTCTGTGTGAAGCATGGATTTTTTACTATTTTTGTCCGTGCATGATTTTAAAATTGTTTTAATTTTCTTGTACATGCAGGCAGTTTTGTGATTTCATCTGAAAATGATCCTACTTCATTTCAAGGAAGAGTGAAAGATTTTGCATTGGGGGTCATTTCTCAATGTTCTTTCAAAATACCCTCAAACAGAAGTACAGTAATTTCACAATTATAAGCTGCACCTGATTATAAGCTGCACTTTTTTTAAGCAAGGATCCATGTGTAACAAAGTAACAAATTAGTAACCACACTACTGGGGTAGGCTGTATTCTTCAGTGAAAAAGGTGTGGCTTATAATTGTGAAATTACTGTATTTCTCTGAATAATGCATAGTGGGAGTGTTGCGTACCCTTTTTTAATATGATGATCAGTAGCTTTTTTTCTCAAAAGAGAGACTTAAGAGCAGTGATGCTGCTATCTGAGAAAAAGCCATTCAGTCACTGTGTTGCTCATTGTGCTGCTCTGCCTGTAAGTGTGTGTGTGTTCATGGGGGTGGTGATTATGTACATGGATGAGAGCTTTTTCAGGGGTCAGTCTAATGAATCCAGAGTCCTTATTCATCCCCTTGGTGACAGTCTAGTGTCCAAGAAATGCTCTGAGCTCTTTCTTTTCCTTTTATTCATTGTGGAGTTCAGCTGGTGAGGTATGTAGGTTGGACGTATGAAAGCCCTTCTGGTGTGATGTGATAAGTGACTGTGAGAATTGGGCACTTTTCCTTCTGAAATAGGTTGTATGGATTTTGTGAGGTTTGCTTGGTGTGCAGTTCTAAATGAAAGCAAACTTTTAGTTTCCATAGAAATAAGTACAGCATGTGTTTAAAAACTTTGAATCATGGCTCTATTTAATGCTATCAAAAGAGATGTAACAACACTGTAAATCTGCCTGCTGAATTTGCAACCTACTTGCCACTATTGCTATTTAGCATTTTTCAGTTTCTGGAAATATTTGTGTATGCATTGTTTCTCTAATTTTTTTAATAATTATTCCATCAGCATCTGTATAGTAGATTAAAGCTGAACATTCATTCATTCAATTTTGCTGTTCATGTTCACAAATCAAAGTAAGGAAATAGTTTAATATGTGGCTTTCATTTCTGCTGGTTACATGTGAAGTATAAGCATTTCTGTCTGTCTGAAGCAAAAACAGTGCAAATCGGCTCAGAAACTGAAAGACTGTGCATGGAAAAGCTTTGACAGAGCATCATGCTGGGCATGTGCTGGATGCTATTTGGGTTGGTGGCTAGGTATGAAAAAGGAAAAGAGGAAAAGGAAAAGAGGTATGAAAGTTTTGGCACAACTTGATCAACAGAAGGTTTCCATGTCTGTTTGTCATCCTGCTAATATAGCCTAATACATGTTGAATCTTGGACAAAGTGTCTGGCAAGCAGTTTGTGGAGCCTGTCATTCAGAAACTTAATCCAAAGAGAAGAAGGCTATTTAAAAAGCAGACAGTAAGTCAGTGGTGTCAGCATTTCTTCTGTAGTAACTGACAATGTATGGAAATGGATATTTTTCCATTCCTTTTAGTAGATTGGGAAGTTCTGCAGGAGCCTCTTCTTCTGGTTTAGCCGAATAATATTGCTAAACCAGTATTTCACAGGAAAAAAACTCCACAGATTAAATGAGAGAGGCAAACCTGCTCTATTTAATGCAATGCAAATTTCTCTTTTCAAGTATTGACAGCCATTTCTCTAGTTTCCACCTGCTTGCATGCCAAAATTCTCTAAAGCTGAACACAGAACTCAGTCCTTACAGTCTCAGAAAAATATATGTGTACCACTGTCTTAAGGAGATGGTGGCATTAGAGGAGAAGTTCAGATTTTCCTTAGAGAAATAATTGTATAACCTTGTAGTTGTGATTACATTCTAGAACACTGAAGTCTTATTTTTCAATATTTCTCTTCAACAGAGGTTGTGTATGCCTGCAGTGGATTTTTATGGTTTGAGATTCTTGAGGAGCAGCATGCTAAGTGGATAGAAAAAATCCTGAGCTGTTATGACAGATTGTAGATTTCAAGCAGGAATGAGCATAAACACACTAATGCTGATTCCTAACTAAATTTTTGATATTTTAGGACAGTGTCTAGATGAAGAACAAAAATTGAATGTACAAAAGGAAAGTATGCATAGTAAGAGAGGCTCCTTATATAGTTCAGGAGACTTAAAATTCAAATTTGTTTTCAGTTCTATTTAAAACTCATTAAAGAAGCTCCTCATGTCAGCATAGACATTAGAAGAATATGAACTGGTAAATTCATCCACTCTGCAGTGCAAAGTGCTCCTCAGAGTATCACTTGTAAATCAAAGTGTGAAGGCAAAATTTTTGAAAGTAAAATATTTGAAGAATGTAGAAGCCTCTAGGTGAAAGTTATGAGTAATAACTGGCTGTTCTGGCTTAGGAATAGCAGGTACTGTTTATAAAACTATTGGACTGCTGGGAGTTTAAAACAGTAAAGAGACTTCTTGGTATGACATAGAGTAGGAAGATGTGGGAAATCACTGCAAGTGAAATAAGCTTGCATTACAAAGATGAGGCATTTTTAAGACTCAGCTCCCATACTACCATACCATTCAGGGTTTATTATTGGAGCATGTTGTAATTTGGGCATGTGCCTGGAACACAAGCTGACAATCGTGCTTGCTGATAACTGTGAAGTGCTTCACAAATTAACCTGAAACTTACTCAGGAAGAAACTAAGAGTTTGTGATAGTAGGCTGAGCCCAACCAAAAACAAATTGATGGGTTTGGATATTCTGAGTCAGTTCAAATGGGAAAGCTCAGCATCCAAAGTGTTTCAAAGGCCATTTAGCAGTCTAGGTTCAACAAAAGAGACACCACCTTGGAAATTAAAATCTAAGAGAAATGTAGTGTCAGATCTCAGGCACTCTCCTAGGGAATGTTCCCACGACATGATGCAGTGGTTAGTCTAATTAGCTATGGCAGAACACTTCTGTAGTGCAGTTATACTGCCTCCAGTATTTGAGCTGGCTTGTGCAACTCCACAGGCAGCATTATATCCTGCTGACACAGGTTGGAATTCAGCTTACTGCCTATGCAGAACAAGAGTATTACAGCTCAGAGCCAGTCTGCATGGAAGTTCAGGGGATGAGGTAAAAATACAAGCAGAAGAGTAGGAGTCTGTTTTCATTAAACCCATTTGCTGTGTCAATGTCTCACTGCTTCTTTTGGCATTCCTGTCCTCCCCATACTGTACCTCCCCATTGTTTCACAGTGGAACAGCTGAACCCTTGATTATTACTGAGTGAACTGGAATGGATGGGTAAATCCCAGCTTCCAAAAGCACCAAAGCAAGTGTGGCAACTCTTCCATTAATTGTTTTGTGTTGATTTGCCTGTAGTGGTAGAACAAGGAGTAATGGATACAAACTGCAAGAGGAGAAGTTTAGGCTACATATTGAGAAGAAATTCTTTAATTTGAATGTGGTGAGATACTTACTTCTCAGGGAGGTTGTGCACAAACGCTGACAGTGTTCAAATCCAGGTTGGATAAGGCTCAGTCAGTGAAAGGTGTCCCTGTCCATGAGAGGGAAATTGGGATTAGATGATCTTTAAATTCTCTTTCAAACCGTAATATCCTATGGTTCTGTGATATTCTCTTAGTTCAGAATTATCATGGAGAGTTATTTGGAGGTTGTGTTGTTAATGCCTGAAAATTACTCCTTCCTTTCCTAAGTCAGGAGGTTTGAACACAGCGGTTATAAACAAGCCCCTGTAGGGACAAAAATTGCTGGAATCAGCATTAGTTACCTTGATATCAAACAAAGTATGAAATAAACCTTTCTTTGGGCTACCAGTAGGCAGGAGAAATGTCTCCTGATTGCATCTCCCTTTGCTGAACCTCACAAACAAATGTCAGTTGTTAAAAAAGATCAGTAGAAGCTTAATATCCTTGCCTGGTTGTTGAAAAAATCTGAATAATTAACTACTTCTGTCATGGGTTTATTCAATTTTTTTTCTCTATCTTTGTTACTCATTTCCTTTTTTTCCCCTGTTCTTCCTGCTCTTTAACCAAGAGTTTGTTTTACCTCCAGCTGGAGACCAGTGTTGTTGGTTCTTTCTGCATGATCTTGTTCACATACAATAATGACAATATCATGGAAAAACATTGGCACATCCCTGCAAAGCTTATTATTCTGCTTCCTAGCCCCATCTCTGCATCTTTATCTTTTTATCCTGCTCTGAGAGCAAAACTGGATGGAAATAGGATTTATAGGGACAAGTGCTTGTAAAAAAAAGTCCAAATAAAAAAAAAAAGGCCTAGAGAATTCTGTTTATAATTAAAGGCAATGCCAAAAAAATTAAACCATAAATCTACCTCTTTTAATGCAATTACTTATAATTTTAGACCAAAAAGACCTATGTTCATTTTGAAAATGAGAGTGAGAGATCTGTATCAGTGGCTGGAATGGGAAAAGAGTCACCCTCCTCTTTCATTATAATCACATTTGTTGCCTGGGTGTGTTTCATTTGGCATGACTTGACAGATAATTAAACTAAGACATGTTATTTCAAGATTTTATTTGATCCTTTTAGATATTAACTGAGTTAGGAGTTGTTCTACTGAAAGAAGATGTGTTACATTTTCATTACTGATTATTAGTTCTGGAATGACCTTACTGCATAAAGTGGATTTGGACATGAGTCACAGTTTTCAAGGAGGAGGTAACTACTGATCCACCACATGCTTTAGTGATATTGGGCAGTCTGCAGCATTTCTGTAACACACGTGAAAACATCTTCAGTCTCTTTAATCCCTTTTACAAAAATACACAAAAAGCATTCTGGTACATGAATGGAAATTCAGGTGGTACGTTAGGACCAGAATTGAAAGAGTTCTTCAGAAGCCCTGCTCAGAGCTGACCACTTAGCTACAGATGTTTGGGGATCATGTAATTTTTGTTTGGGTGCTCAGGACCCGTAACCCCGTTGGGGTTATTGGGACTTCTCGAATGATGAGTCCTTAAACTCTGTAATCTCCTCAGCATTCAATGTAAAAGGATAGTTTGAGTAAATTCAGAGGACTTCCATAAAATTAGAAGACCTCTTTTATAACCAGTGCAGTTGTGTTGTTTTTGCTCTAAACAAACAAATAATTTCTTAGGTAGATACTTCTTACAGAGAAAAGAATTCTGATTTTCAGAATATTAATAAGAAAATTCTGAGGGTGAAAAATCTGTTACATTCTAAGGTTATCTCTATCTGAGGCCAAAAGGCAAAACATCTTTTACAGATGTTAAGAAAATTCTGAAAGGATTTCCCCTGTTTAAATAGGATTAGATTACCTAGAGGTGCATTTTATATGTTAGAGGATATGATAAGAGAGTCAAGACCTTTAAGGTTAAAAATATTTAATGTAAAGGAGTATGAAATTTGGCTTTCTGGATAATCCTTGTTTTATAATTCTGAGAAATAATTTCAAGTATTTGATGAACACTTGGTCAAGTTTGGTCAAGTGGTCTTTGCACATTAGTAAAAAATGTTAAAGCAATAGCATACTAATTTGATATTTGTAATAAAACAAGGCTCTTGTAATTGAATATTAAACCCTATTTTGTGAGAACGTGACGTCACTGCAGAAATTATTTGAAAATAATATCTAATGTGGTCCTGTCCTGGGCTAGTTTTGTCAGTAGAGCTTTCATTTTGGACGCAGACTGTATAAGGGAGCTCTCCCAAGATGTAGCACTCTGAAGATATTTTTATTGTATTGTTGGGTTTATAACTTCAGTGGAGCATTTCCTACTCAATGCTTTTAGCATAGGACAGGACAAGAGCCAGATGGACTATTTTTATTAGGGAAGAAAATGTGTCAGAAAACACTTGATAAAACAGGAAAAATTGTAGTGTATCTTTGCTTCTTCACATATTATCCTCTGTGATGAAGACTCATGAAATACAGGATGATGGGTTTTTTCTGTTTCTTTGGGTAAATCCAGGCTGGTGATTCAGAATTTGTACTGTGGTCCTGTGAACGCTTCTGGTTACATTAGAACATTCTACCTAACAGAATAATTTAAAAGCCTGATAGCACTTTCTTGATAACTGAGGTTTACATTAATTTTATTATATTTTCATCGAATCTACTGATCTACTGTCATAAGCACTGGAAGGAACCAAAGAGCTCCAAGAGCCTCCACTCAATTTGCTAGTTATATTTCTTTTTAAAAGCAATATGGTCTTCTTTAAAAAAAGGATAAACTTAGGCAGTAAATTTTAATATATTCACTTGCAAGGTGCCTGACATGAGGAGTGGTAACTCCCTATTTCCATCCTTCTCTGTCTATGTTCCATGAGACTGTTTATGGTGAAATCACTTAATCATTTGTTTTATAACTTGGAAAGGCGAAGAGCAGAAGGTGTTATTACATCAGATAAAGTGTTGCTATGTACTGCAGATGCCATGCTAGTACAAGATACACAGTCTATGGGGACATCCTCCCATATGGTCTGTGGTAAGCTAAACTCTTGGCTGATGCTGATGCCCACTATATTTTGGGTTTTTTTGAATGTAAATGCTGATTTGTAAAACTTAAGTATGCATTTATTTAAAATGTTTCTTCTGGATGGGTGACTGAGTGTTGATTTTGGAAAGCTCTCCAAGATATTATATTTTTGGGGTTTTTTTTTGGTTTTTTTTGTTTTTTTTTCTTGTATGTCCACTGAAATTTAAAATGCATATGAAACCTTATTAGGATAAAATAGGATTGTCTTTTTAGAAATGGTATGTTTGCAGTCTGCACTCTGTGTTACCGATCTTTTATGTTCAAATGTTGCTGCACATTTTATTTCTATGCTTTAATCTTGAAATGCTTGTACTAGCTCAATATAAGTGATAGCAGCTGCAAAAATTTTATTTAATCCTGGAGGATAGCACTCTGACCATTTGAATCTTCCAGAATTATCTATGCGTGATTATTTTAGATTATTCAGAATATGATTACTAGTCAGGTTTCTATAAGTAGTGAGCCAAAAATAGGCTGCTTTGCCATATCCTTGGGTTTGCTGTAGTTGCCTTTTTTTTTTTTTTTTTTTTTTTTTTCTCCTTAGCTAACTTGAATACCTTGTCAGGAAGATATTGCAAGGAGCTGTCTGATGTTCTGGTGTCTGGTTCTAATACCTTTTAGAGTATCTTTAAATAACTGGATAGCTGCTTCCTGTGACTGGTTGAAAAGGGAATAAATGCCTACCTAATGAAATGTTCTCTTAGGAACCAGTTTTTGATATTTTGCTTGATTTTATTATTTTGAATAGAAACATGCTGGCATTTCAAAGAAGGGAAAAAGTTTTGCAAGCAATTCTCAAATTCCATTGCAGTTTTCATCAAGTTGTTTTGTTTTTATCTATTATTTCTATTTCCAGTTAGTATCACATAGCTCTATGTGACTGAGGTTTGAGAAGTGTTGTGAATGTTTTTCCATCTAAGGAGAGAATATACTTTTTGGGGGAGAATCCCCATGGCCCTACCTACCTTTGAAACAGGCTGTATCAGTTGAAGTTAACTAATGTATTTTCCTGTAAGAAGGTGAATGCAGAGTTAAAAGTTCAAAGAAAAGGGGATTTTGCTTTCTCATCCTGAGATTTTAAAAACCTTTATTATTTAAATAGACAAAGCTATTTTTTTCACTGTTATATCTAGAAATTACTGACTAAGGTGAACATGTTCTAAAATATTTTTAAAAAAAGCTCACTATGGCTTCCTGTTTGTTTGTTTTTTTCTTTTCTTTTCCTTCTTCCCCATTTCTGTTCTCCACTTTCTGCCATTATCTCTTTGCCTTACTCCCTTTCCCACAGAATTTGACCTAACATGCTACTTCCAGAATGCTTTTATAACTGCCCTGTGTCCCCAAACCTTCTGCTTTTTCTTTCCCTTTCCTTCCTTAACTTTACCCCCCAATCTTTATTACTCCTTCCATTGTATTTCCATTTGTCATTGTCCATGTCCCTCCCTGGACACTGTCACATTAGCTACCTTATTCTGTTCTCCATTTGCAATACCATGTCCCAGCTGATGGAGTTTTGGTAACATCTCAAATGAGAATATGGGATCAAGCAACCACAGAACATACCCTGCGTGACTGCAGGCACAGCAGGTGAAGCAGATATCAAAGCATAGCAGAGAAATATTTAAGAAAAGTAAGCACTCCACAGGTAGGTCTGGCAAAAGCTATTTCAATAATGTATTGGAATACCAATATATGCTTAAAAATTTAGAACAAACTTCTTCAAAAAAGTTAATGAGGAAGGGGTGAAGAGCAAGCTTCTGTGTTAAGCTCATCCACACTGAAGAGAAAATG
>VRYO01001463.1:25110000-25143100 GCA_009812075.1 Sialia sialis
TGAAATTACTGTATATTAAAGTGTTTCTCTGTCTTCTCTTAAAGTTACAGTTTCTAGTGCAGTCAGTGCACTGAAAAATATGAACATGCATTGTTAATTTTCTTACCTGAAAAGGATAGAAGAACACTACTAAAGAGAAAATATTTTTTCCTTTAAATTCTTGGCTTATACTTGCAATTGTTTACTCCATTTCTGAATACATAGATTTCTGAGAATGTGGAGCTCGAAATACATATGGTTTATGCACTTTATTCATTGAATTATCCATTTTATACAGTAATAGACACCTATATATATAAATGAGAATACTTTGCATGGTTAAGAAGCAGAACTTGACTGCAATAAGACAATAAAGGGAAGCAAACCGTGTTTGATGGTAGTGGGTTTGGTCTTAATGACCTCTGATCTAGTCTTGGAAGGGGTTTTATGTGACGTGTGCTAGAACTACAATCATACCAATATAATACATAAGGTATAATTTCTGAGAATTTACCTATACTTTGAGCAGTTGTTTGAAATACCATTTGCAGAAGAGAAATGAGACCCTAAGATAAATGCTGCAGATTAAAAAGAGTGATAAAGGTCTCTCCGATCTGAAAGGATTTGCCAATTCAGGACAGTAAGTATCACTTGCAGCATAGCTATGTACTGCTATATGGGGCATTAAGAGAGGTATTAGCCTTTGTTCTATTGCAAACACCACCTTTTCCCCATTCCTTTGAAACTAAAAGGGTTTGTCCTTTTATATAGGGCTCATTAAGCAAATCTATAGGCACATATATATGGCCTTTATGGAATGATGTTCAAATGTTGATATGACAGAGAGTGGGTTCACATAATCACAAGTTTTGATTCCTTTATGTGCTTAAACCTGTAGTTTTGTAGTTTCATAAATATACTTAACAAAACATGCACTGTTTTACAGAAGTATTCCCACAGTTCCATCAGGAAGCTTTAGTGGGAGGAGAGTGCGCATTCAGCAAATTTCTGTTTAAAGACATTATGCATTTGATATCTTGTGATAAAAGCTACTGAGTTGCAAATGGCTTGCTTGTTTTTCCTCTCTTGGAGGGGCTGATATTTATACTAGTTATATAAGATTTTTCTTCACTCTCAAGGAAAAAAAAAAAAAATGTTTTTTTCCTTTTCAAAGCGACCATATCTATACAATAGGTTTACACTGCATGTACATAGTACCAAGCATTCATTTCTTCATCTTTGATACACTTTATCCGCTCTTCTTTCTACCACTTTTCGCCCAGTGCTCTGAAACAGTGAACCATTACAGCTGCTTTTGTGTAATTCTTGCTTTTAAAACCTTCTTTATTATTTTTTTTTCTTTTTTACATTTTCATAGCCAAATAGAAAGAACTCTTTAGAGTCAAAAGGATAGTGGTATTTGCTTCCTGGTATTTCAGAGTCTGGAAGAGAATTTTATGTTCCTTTAAAGTTATTAAAATTAATATGTAACAAAATGCTCTGTAAACATAAATTAGTTTATTCCTTTGTGGCATTGCTATGAAAAATTATTGTCAACATATTTGTGCTGAATTTTCCTTCCAAATTTTTATGCACCTGTGTGCTTGAGAGTTATGATAAAAGGGAGATAATTACATTTTTAATAATTCTATTCTCAATGCATATATCTGATGTTATTCTCTATTTTTAAATAGCTAAAATGAGAAGTGTGACTCCTGAGGTAATTTTGGATTTTTGAATGGAGAAAGGAAGCATAGTCAAATATACAGGAAACTTTTGGGTTGCTTTTCTGGATTGTACTGAATTGCAAAAAACTCAGGCAATTTTGAACCAAATTGCAGAGTCCTAGAATTATGGAATAGTTTGGTTTGAAAGAGATTCTTAAAGTTCATCTAGCTCAGTGGTTCATTCTAGCTCACTCAGGAAAATGCCACTACGTAAGTAGGACAAATTCTTGCCTAAGAGAGACTAATTGCATTCACCCCTCAGCAAGGTGCAGGTGTGAAACCATTTCTTTCTCTCCAGATACTATAAAGGTCCTTCTTCAAGCAAATCTTTAATCTTCCCAGTGACCTGTACTAGCCTTAGAGTATGACTACTTCTGTGTGATGGTACTAACCTTCAACTTTTCCACAGGAAATTCTCAGCTTTTTAAATAGACCCATTGACTTAGATAATATCAATTACATTCTTAGTAATTAAATATATGCTTGAATTACAGCCTAATGGGACATGATAAAGTATATCTACAATACAAAATTCTGGGCATTATTAAGATAGAGTTAATGAAGATAATATTTAGAGTATGAGGTGAACTGTTTAGCTTGGGAGGAATATCCAGGCAAAATCACTTTATAACATGTTCATAACTGAGCACCACTCCTGATTATACCTATATGAGTCTTAACAGGAATGGTATGCTGTGGAATCTGAAGCTTATATTCTAATTAAAACTTCTGAAAATGTCTGACAGTGGGAATTATGACTATTTCATAACCTAGACATCTTCTTGATCTACTTAAAAACACTTTACTGCTGAAGAATGGTTTTAGGAAAGTCATCCAGGGCTTAGTACTTACATGATTGATGTTTTAGTTGTTGACCTTGAGCACTATAGCTCAGTGCTGCACCTTTAATTACATATCCAAGTTCTGCAAAATGCAGGTGTTTGATTAGGTAATCTAGAATTTAACTTCTGACTACCTAAAATATTATGAAAGGTAGAGGCTCTTTTTTCATGTAGTCAGAATGATTAGCTGCTTAATTCTTTGCTAACATATATGATAGTTTACCTGTAAATATTGCAGATGAAATGTTGATTTATGGTGAAGAGGTAAGGGGGTTATATTGTGTTTGTGGAGTTTTCAAAAATTTGAAGAAGTAATTAAACCACTAATACTAGCAAATATTAAAAAAGTGAAGTTTTTTTGCTCGGGGTGTAGTAATTTGCATTCTCATATAACGGGTTTACTCAGCAGGTGAAGGTGGTTGTAGCCTCCCTCCTTAGTTCTGCTACACAGTCTAAGTGATTCAGCTACTTGAGTGTATTGCCAGAAAATATGGAGATATTTTCTGCCTGTCTCCTATCTGCCAACCTCTCACAGACTGTGGCAGCATCCATCCTGACACCACTGTCCTGCATGCTCTGCAGTTCAGCAGTTGTATGATGATGAAAGCCCAGCCCTTACTGGTGATGCTCTGTCTGTAGCAAGAGCAGATGACAAATTGTTAATGAATTTTATGCCCAAAAATGTGTATCTATTTTTTCAATGGTGCTTAAGTCACATAATTTTTAATTTAAATACAACTGCCCTTCATTCAAGGTGAGCTTCTAGGAATTGAAAGTGGCCTATCCCTCCAGAACTCAGTGCTCCATTGTGATTACAGAGGAGCATTCTCAAATAATCACATTAATCTTGGGGACTGGTACTTGTGCTGCATGTCTGGTGTTACTTGCCTGCAAATAGCATGTAAGACATTTATTTTCAAAGGTGCACCTGGAGTTGGTATCTGCCAAGAATCTGGAGAATTTGGAATAAATTGCAGTTATGTTCTAATATGTGTGTAGGAATGCTTGCTATTATCAATCAAATAACTATTTTCAATTAAGATAATTATTAATTGTCTGCATTCACTGATGAGGGCAATACTTCAGAGCAATGATTCCTGCCATAGTTGTCCCTTGGCTGTGTACAAGCTGGATAAGATTACTGGGGAAAACGTGAGAAAAACAAGCTTTCTGGATCCCATGCTGTCAGCTTGAGAGGGGCTGGAGGGGGGTGGCATGCTTTGTTATAATCTTGTTACTTGTAAACTGGTAAATAAAATACTAAAAACACTAAAATACAGTGAGGCATGCAGTGCTGTTTTTGCAGAACCATTTCTTGGAGTTGAATCACCCCTTAAAATTGACTGTGCTCACTGATTTAAGAAGCATATTTTGTTGTGCTGCATTCTGTGACTAGATGATACCTAAGGTGCCACCTGGACTTGAAGTTCTTTGGGGGTGTTTTTTCCTCTGTGTGTGTCTTTCATTCTTATTTTGAATATGATTGTTGCTAAGACCGTGAGAGTTAACTTTTCTACAAGTGAACTATTGCCCAGTGTGGGAAGATGTGAGAGAGAAAAGCAGTACTATTGACATTGATTCCCTTTGGGAGAAGCATGAATGTTGTTTAGGCAGAGCCGTTTGCTCTGAGCAGCTCTCTGTCCAGAAAACCAGTAGCAAATGACAGGAGCATTAGAGCAAAAAGAGCTGCCACCGAAACAGCAGAAGTAGGAAAATTTTAAAAGGAGTATGCTGTCTGGACAAAGAAGGTTGCTTTTGCCCAGAAATGTAATAGAAACGGGAAAAAGGAAGTAGCTTCTCAATGAGTATAATGTCCATTAGAAATTTCAGAAGTAAAATTATACTCAGAAACCTGTTGTTACCTTAAGGAGCTTACTTCTCTCAAACTCACTTTTTTTTAAAATTTTTTTTCCACATTTTTCTTCTTTTCAGGAGAGTAGCATTTTTTGTGTTGTTTAGAAATTCCACTGCTGAAGCTGAATTCTTTGTCTGTTATCAACTTGTTTCAAAAATTAAGATGAGCCAGCATCTCTGATATAGCTGTGTTTTCTAGGGGAAATATATTCAATTAACTGTGGTACTTAGGAGGCTTGAAAGGCTGTTCCAGAGAGGAGGCAGCTGAATCTGAGGATCCTGCTCACCTGGAATAGTGTCAGAATTTGTTCTGAGAGAGCAAAACCTATGTTTTTCACCCACTGCTTAAACAGAGGGAACTTCATAGTGTGTCAAGGTCTGTGCATTCTATCAGACTAGCTTTCAGTGAGAGCAGCAGAGCTGAACCAAGCTGTGATAGAGGGCTTGGTTTTAATGTTATCAGGGATGAACTCATGGAAAAATATCTACTTATTGGATAAATACTGAGAGAGAAAAAAGAAACAAAAAGCTGTATCATGGATTTTCAGTAAATTGAACAGACTATAGGCTGGTCATTTTACTGTTTGTATCACTGAAGAAACATAAGGCAACTGTGATGATCAGAGGGAATGGAGAACCTGTCCTGTGAAGACAAACTGAGAGAGCTGGGGTTTTCCAATGTAGAGAAACCTTTGGGAAGATCTCATTTTGGTCTTCCAGTATCTCAAAGAGTCTTAAATAAATAAGGGAAAGGGACTTTTGATATGAGCAGGCACTGCCAGGATGAGTGGTTTTAAAGTGGAACAGAGCAGGATTAGATTAGATGTTTGGAATAAATTCTTTTCTCAGAAGCACAAACAGGTTGCCCATGGAAGCTGTGGATGCCACATCCCTGGCAGTGTTAAGGGCCAGGTTGGATGAGTTTCCAGGAACTTGGTGTACTGGTAGGTGTAAGTTCCTTCCAAACCTAATCATTCTAGAATTCTGTGTTCCTATGATTCTAACCAATCCACTGAACTCACAGGAAATTCAAAATTCTTGGTTTCACTTAAATAAGAAAAAGTAGTAATATTTGGATACTGATACTATTTACAGGAGTGCATTGTGTAGCAATAGACTATCACATTTCTTCAGTGTTTGAGTAGATAGTAAAGAAGAATTCAGAATATTCATAATGAAAAACTGAATGTATGAATAAATGGATCTGTTTCTTCTCAGTAGAAGATAGAGTGCTGGCTACTGGAGCATCATTTTGCATATAGTTTGCATATGGAATATTGTTCACTTAAAAATGAATCAAATGGAGTTTGGAAGTGAAGTTTGAGCCTCTTAAAATAAGCAAACTAGAAAAAAAAATAACGTTCCTAATTTTTTGTGTCTGGTAGAATTATGGCCTTCAGTGATTTGCAGTAGTAAATGTGTAATGGAAAGAAACATTGTACTAATGGGAAAAGTAGGGGTGTGGACTTCAGCCAGACATGGCATTTTCTCATTTGTTTTTTGTGCCCTACTTTTGCCTTTCCCCTGTCACATAAGAAGGCTCTTTTTTCAGTGCCTGCAATTAGATGCTCCATACTGTCAAGTGTTCCTACCCAGTTACAGTAAGGAAATTAATTGTGCTACATGAGTGAACTGGTGCTTCTCCTTCTGCCATGCATCAATTATATTTGAAGCAAATGGGAGTGGTCTGTCTCCTTTGCAAAAGCAATGTCAGTATGCAGTAGCTGTTTCATGGGTTTAGCATCTGCCCCAGATAGGAGCAGTATCTCTAACATCACTGCTCATGCAAATGAGTTTAAGTTTGGAAAAAGATGAATAGGCTGCAGAGTTACTTTGCTCTTTCACAGGAGTGGAGAGATGCTCCAGACGAATCTTTGTGCATTAGATCTACTTAAAAGGAGTGCTAATAAATCAATTCTCACTCTTAGTGGAGGTGCTTTACACTACAAAAGAGGAGAGAAAAACAGTGTTAGCACTAAGAAACAGTGATTGTAGGAAGACAAATTGGTGTGGGAATTGTGGGCTGTAGTGTACATGCATCTACTTTAAACAGTGTACTTGGAAACTAAGATTATTTCTTACTCAGTCTCCTAAACTCACATGCATTTTGTGCAGGTTAATATGGATACATTATTTTTTTTCTTCGGTAACAGGAAATTGTAATTTCTGATCTTGCAACTACTTAAGGCGATGAGCAGGGTACACTGGAGTACTTTTAAATAAGATAAGAGTAGATTTTATAAGGCTTATTTTAAAGCTTTGAATTTCTGTAGGTCATACATATCAATGTTTTATGCTAACCACAAGCAATGAAGATTTATCCACAGTTAATTAAAAAAAGTCAGTGTTAAAAACATGAGGTTGCTGTAATAGACTTAACTAATAACTGAGAGATGGACACTTGCTTTTTTAATTAAGAAGATATTTCCTAAATTACACTTTTAATGTAGTTAGTTACATAGGCACTGTATTTCACTGTTTGTTTTCAAGCAGAGTGGAAATTTAGTACCAAGGTGGCACAGCAAAGCAATGGAGCCAGAAGAGCTGGATTCTGTAATTGACTTTGGCCCTAGTCCATCACTGAAAAGAGGAAGACATACTGCATAGTTAAAATGACCATAAATAAAATTTCTGTGGGTTTAAAAAAAAAATTATTATAAAACAGTTGGAGACACCTGTTATGAAATCTCTTATGAGACTAGCATAATAAACTTTTAACTTTTCAGAATACAAATTGAAAACTGATGAATATATGCATAATTTTCTGAAGTGACAGTTTTCTAAAGAGAATGTTATTTATCTTAGACTACTAAACTAAAAAAAAAATATGGTGTTATGGTAGATTTTCAGGTCAGTCTTCTTTAAAAAGATAGATTAAAGGGAACTGAAAATCATCTGATGGTTTAGAAATCATTTTCTTTCATAAGACCTCTCCAGTTATCTACAAGTTTAATGGGAAATAAGACTTCACAATTCAGCGCTTCCAGAAGAATTATGAGATTATATTTCATCAAATATCCAGAGGCAGAGGTGTATGAACATTCTCATGAGCAATTGTCCTTCATCCACTTACCTAGTTCATTGGTCAAGTCTCCCTATGTGGCCTGTGAGTTGCTGTGGCAATGACCCAGCAGGAGCTTGCAGTGACCTGGGAGACTGAGAATTGGCTTGGCAATTATCCCAGCATAATTCATGTAAACAGTGAAGTGGCTTGTTTGCACTGTGGATATAAGAAAATAGGGAGAATTTAATGTCTGCTTGAGACTATTGCATATCCACTATTGAATTTAATTTTCATTTGGAATTAAGTGATTGCACCCTGTAGAACTCACCACAGAGAAAAAAAAAAAGGAAAAGATTTTCAGGTATGTAGATTGTGAATGAAATGTAGATTGCAAGGATAACGATTGCCTTAAGAGGCTGCCATATCCCAGCAGTATTGAGGTCAGAGGCAGAGAACCCTTTAACTTCAATGAAAGCAGCATGGAACCCTTGCAGAGTAGCATGGTTTGGATGATAGCATATATTTTAGTCTGAAAGTTAATTAGCACAGTTGTAATAACAAATGATATAAGCGATATCTTAAAATGTTAGGAAAAAGTCAGTTTCAGGTCATAGTTATAGGTATTTTTTAAATGCAGTTTTGACATGTGCCTGGATCTATAATTAAACTGTCCTTTTTTTTGGAGCAGCCCACAATGGGCATTTTTCATTCACAGAATGAGAATTGATTCTCTTCATGTGATCCAATGCTCATCTCTTTGACACAAACTAAGAACAAATAAAAATTTTTACAATTGGATCTAAAGCAAAAGAGATTGTTTTTCTGTAGCTACTTACTAAGAATTTAAATACAACTTCACAAGAGCAAGAACTGAAAACAGAAATTGTTATTGTTTGAATTTACCTTTTCTTTCATAAAGTGGCTGTAGGCTCTTTTAGAGTTCAAAGCCATTAGTATGTGAAATTATTATAACTAACTTCTGTATGTTTACTAAAAGATATTGAGAAGTGGCCTGATAACTACTGTTCACTTGCATATAAGTTTAGTGAGATTAGCCTTACACATAATTACTTCATATCTTAAACTTTTTCAAAACTGAGTGAAAAAAGCTGACAAGCAACCAAACAATGAAAACCTCACCCCTATTCATTATTCTGTAATATATTCTGTTGAAATGTGACAAATTCTCAAGCAGGGCCAGATTTTTTTCTCCCTAATGCTCTGTGGACATCTTTCTTCTCATTTATTTGACAGAATAATGATGAAAACTGTTAGAACTACTAAATATAGTATCTTTGCCTTGTCGGAAATAGAAAGGTGCAAATTAGTCTAAGAATTAAGTAAATACAAAGCTTAAGGATTCTGGGGGAAGGAGAGAAATAACTGAAAGCTGAGTTTGCTAGCTGCATATGTCTCCTTCATAAAACTCATGCCTCAAGCCAGTCGATCAAAGGAGAAGTTCCATGAGCAGCCTTTAATCATGTACCTACTATGTGCATATAAATCTCTTGGCTATTGGCTTTGAGAACTACTGCAGATTCTTAATTAAATAAAAAGTTAAGCACATGTAACTGTTCAGAAAACATGGATCTTGATAGTTACAGTCATTTGACAACTATAGACGCAGCTATAGGCACACTTCCGGGTTGCCGGCAAATTTCTGAACTTTATCCATATACAAGGTGCACCGAACTTTAAGCCGCACTTTTTTTCCAGCGAGGATCCGTGTGCAACAAAGTAATGAATTACTAACAGAATCGCATGATCACAGGGTTGATGGCAGATGCTCAATTTGCAAACCTTTTTCATGGACCAGGGAAGCCTTTAAACACAGCCCCAGGTGCCCTCCCCGTGCTGCAGGCCCCGGCACTCCCACCTGCCCCTGGCACCAGCTGGCGTGGCTCGCACTTCTGGGTTGGCAAATCTCTGAAATTTGTCCATATATAAGGCGCACCAGATTATAAGGTGCACTTCCAGGTTACGATCAAAATTGTAGTCAAAAGGGTGCGCCTTACAGTCGGGAAATTACTGTAATTCCTTGAAGCTGTAAATGCAGTCTCATCATTTTTTTATTATGTTAGCACATGATATGATTCTACTCTGCCAGTTTCAACTGCACTTTTCAGACAGGAGTTAGTGGGGCAGAAGTCTTTCAGAATTTATGGTCACCTACTTACTGTGTAAGTATCAAGTCTCCTAGTACAAAAAAAAGTTGCAGGGAATGAATTACTCATTGCTAGAAGCATTATGTGCTTTCGTTCCTCTGCACTCTTCATTTTACAGCCTATGGATTCTTGCATGTATCCTGACACTGACTTCAAAAGAGTCCAGGACTTTATTCTAATGATGAAAGGCAGATTTTTTTTGTTTGTTAGGTTTTTGGGGTTTTTTTGTTTGGTTTGGGCTTTTTGTTTCTTTTTTTTACTTAAAATCTTTAACGAAAACATGTTTGTGAGAAATTAAAAATATTGTTGAGAATTGTTGGTTTAGAAATGTTGGATTCTCTACTCCAGATAAAAGATTTGTGACGTGACCCATTATTTATTTGCAAAACATTCCTTTTGTCTTAAATTCATGTAATGAATAATTCATTCTCTTTTGCTTTATTGGACTCTAAATTTTACTGGACATTTTTCTGAATTCTCTTTTGGTCATAAGTTCTCAGTACAGTTCAAACCTTTATCTTATATTGTATCTGTGATTCTTGGACGCCACTGCTGGATGGCAGAGTATGTGATATTTGAGAAAATTTATGAATAGCACAGTAAACTTTGTTGGTTGGAGGATCTGATTTATATTAAATTTTAACACATAACTTTTTTAAGTGCCTGCAATTTATCATAGTAAGGTTTTCTTTACAGATCTTTCCTGCCTGTCGACATCTTTCTGATTTGGCAGTTTTCTGTCTCACAGGTGTGTTCATTAATTAAAATGTTTCTTACAGTTTTTGACAAAGTTCATATAAACATTCAACCATTGTTTTAATAATCTCCTTTTCATTTTCTTTGACATTTTGGTGTCATTCAATGAACAAGATTTCCTTCAATGTGTAAGGTGAACTTTGGAAATGTTATGGAATTTCTATAAATTTTTTCTGCTAATAAGACAAAAAGCTTTGTTCCTTTCTAGTGGAAACTGTAAAAACATCTTACTTTGTTGGCTCAGGCACTGTAGGTTACTGCAGAAACAGAACAGAGCTAACTTATTATTTTAACATCAAGGATGAATAAATTTCTTTGTTACAAAGTCTACGATGGATTCATAATATCTGACCCCTCTATTTTTTAGTCGTGGAATCCTTGAATTTTTGAGTTTCCCATGAAACTTTCCCTGGTACTTTCCACAGACTACATTACGCTTTTGAAGACTTTTTTTTCAAGACTTCTGTACACTATTTTCGCCACTACAATTTTATTTGAGCTTTGATATTTTTAGTATATTAATATTTAGTATATTGTGACAGTGGAGGAATGGTGTTTCTGCATTAAGGAAATCTGGGTATTGTTGAAGCCAGCTGGTCTTTTGTTGATTTTAATTTTCCTCTATCTTTTAGAGGGCTATAAAATTTTGCATTGGGCCATTTGGCTTAATCAGGAATGCTTGTGCAATTCTGAAGGTTATTGTGCTATAGTTTATTTAAGTTGTCTTCTAGTGAAGAGATTTTATCTCTCAGTATTTAGACCTTTGTTGCTTCTCTTCCTCTTCAGCCATTTCTGTTTCTTCTCTGTGCCAAAGCACCCTACTCTTTATTAACTGCCATTATCTGATTCATTGTAATAACATAAACTATGAAAAAAAGTTTCTCCATTTTACTCTCTTCAGCACAGTGTGAGGAAGGCACATTGCACCACCTCTGAAACAATACCAGAATAAGGCACCTTTGGAGATCATGGAATAAATTAAATGCTTTTTTGCTGTCTCTGATAAGTTTTTTGGTTGTTGTTGATGTTTTGTTGTTTTGTTTGTTTGTTTGTTTTTTGTGTGTATTTTTTTTTGGTTGGTTGGTTTGGAGTTTTTTTTCTGTTTGGTTGTTTTATTTTGGGGTTTTTTTGAGGGTGGGGTGGGGTTGGGTGGGTTTTTTGTAATACTATCTTGTGGTTTTAATGATTAGGTTTGCATAACCTTAGAGACTCCAGAAGCCTGTGTCTTCTTGAAGAGAATGCAAGAACAAGCTCAAATGAGCTGGAGATAAGGTCATTTTCAACAGACATTAAAGAAAGCAACCTTCTCTCTGTATTTAGGTCCAGCTAAAAGAAGTGGAAAGCATGGGAGAACTTCTAATGATAGCAGGCTATTATCTTATCAAAAGCAGGACAAGAAGCAGAGCTTACCACCTTCTGGAGAAACTTTAAATGTTTTTAAGCATGTGTAAGCTACAATGATTGACATCTTCATAAATGTTTGTACTGTAGAGAGATTGTTAAATTGCCAGGCATTTGCTAGTGAAATGTAAAAGAAACCCTCTCTTAAATATTAAGCTATACTGCAGAAGGATGAAAAAGTTCTACTGCATCAGAGTTGTACATAAAACTATACTGAGAAAATGACTACTGATAAACTCTCATGTGAATGTAACAATAGCTTAATTAAATGTAAATTAAACAGTTAAAATGCAAATAATGGCTCTCTACCAGTTGATAGTTATAAAATAAGTGATTCAATTTGTTTGTTTTGCAGTAATGTATGTGAAATGTGAAACATAACATTGTCTATTACAAAAATATTCAATATTATTGGTATTTATTATTTATTGGAATTCTTATTCATTTAATTTTATTTAAAGACAAAGGAATTCTACATTTTTGACTCAGATACCAAGTCTTTCAGTTAAGATTGATCTGAGATATTGAATCAGTCTTTTATAAGCAATGTTTTTAGAATATGATGGATCCTTATAAATTTTCATTGCATTTTTCTAATACATTTATAATGCAAAATGTGTAGACAGTTTCTAAGATCTCTTATGTCCATTCAAATAACACAGATTATGCCTTTATTTCAAATTATTATAATATAACTGTGAAAATATTTGCATGTCCAGATATATTTTTCCATCGCTAGATATGCTCATAAAGTTATAGATGTCATTACTGTATTTTTAATATAAATCTGACATGTTCAGAAATTAAGATGCTATGCAGATTATCTCAAAATTGCATCTGAGTGTTATATTGTCAGTGGTGGAATTTGCTATTACAGATAGAGCCCTCTGTGCAGCAAGTGTTGTCTAGTGTTTTGACTACACATTTTAGATGCTTATTTTAGTGTAAACTAAATGATTTAGCTTAAAGTCACCCTTTTTTCATTGAAATCTTTATAATTCAGAATTTCCCCACAGTTCTGAAGATTTAGTGAATATTCCAGCTATAATGAGATCAAGGGACATGACTGACAGGTATTCGCATCATAGAACTACTTTAAAAGACTGAGAATTATATTGCTTATGCATAAAGCAATGACAAAAATTTTCAAGTCTTAAAAACATATCTGTAACAGGATTGTTTTTGTTGTAAGTACTGGTTTTGAAAGACTTGATTAATATAGTTAATGGCTTTGATTGTGGGGTTTACAGATTTTGTAGATACCCTTGTTTTCCCTTCTTTTTGATTTTGCTTCTATTATTGTAAGTGCTATATATAGGCATGCAATTAACAGAACTCTCCTGATGAATTTCAGGAAGATAAGCCACTCAATTTTCAGCTCACTCAGCCATGAGGAGAGGACAGTCAGATTGGAAAACCATAGAAAGGCTTATATTGGAAGGGACCTTTTCAAGAACATCTAGGACAACTCATCTGTAGGCAGGAACATCATCCTTTAGGCCAGGTTGCTATCTCACCTGACCTTGAACACTTACAGGGATGAAGCATCCACAACTTATCCGGGCAACCTGTTCCAGAGCCTCGCCCACCCCCACAGTAAAAAATTTCTTTCCATCTAAATCTACTTTCTTCCTGTGTAAAATAGTTGCCTCTTTGTCCTGCCACTACAAGCTTTGGCAAAAAGTCTCACTCCAGCTTTTTCATATGCACCCTTTAACTATTGAAAGACTTTAAAAGGTAACTCCCCTGAGCCTTCTCTTGTCCCTGCTCTATCAGCCTTTCCTCACAGGAGATGTGTTCCAGCCCCTTTCATTCAATTTTGAAATTTGTTAATGACAATGACCTACTTGTAAGTTAAGATATCACTGATAGGCTGAACTATTCACTTACCTGAAAATTGAGGCAGAAATCTGAAAATTATAGAAGAATAGTAGGAAATATTGAAGGTTAAAACTGATAAGCATTGGGAGTTCTCTACAGAAACGTCTGAAGGGTGTCAAGAAATGTTACTATGAATCACAGACATGCCATGATTTTGGAGTGGTGGGTTAGAGGGGTAAGACCTGTTTAGAAAAGAGAAGCCGAAGAAAACTGGTAGAGTTAGATTTATTTTGAAAAATGTGTTTCTATTTTTCTGATGTTCAAGTAAGAACGTGAGAAGTAGAATTCCTGAAGGCACACCTTCACAGGCTATGAAGGGATAAGAGATGAGATATTATCATTATTGGAATGTATTGCAGGCAGCTTGGTCAGAAGAATGGAGACATCAGAAACATGTGAATGAATTGGCATGGTTGAGTTGAAGAACATTGGATATTCAGTTCCAAAGACAGTGTATAAGCATAGAGAAGGTCTGACATATGAACAAGCTTATTTCAAAATATACAGTAGTTTCACAATTATAAGCCGCACTTGATTATAAGCCGCACATCCAGGTAGCCGGGTAGACCATGGGATTTGTCCATATATAAGCCGCATTTTTATTTTTTTTAAGTGAGTATCCATGTGCAACAAAGTAACGAGTTAGTAACAGAATCGTGGGATTGTGGGGTTTCCTGTCAGTTGCTCAAATTGCAAACAGTTTTCACAAAGCAGAGGAGCCTTTAAACGTAGCCCCAGCCGCCTGCCTCACTCTGCGGTGGCCCGGCCGCCTGCCCGCCCCCCTTGCCCGTGGTCCTGCTCACTGCTGCTCACCCGCGGCTGCGTTCACTGCGGCTTGCCGTGGTCCCGCCGGCCGCCGCTTGCTGTGCCCCCGCGGGGGCGGGGTGGGGTGGACCCGTGGCAAGCCGTGGCGCGGCGGGGCCCCATGGCGCGCAGCGGCAGGGTGGCCCCGAGCAGTGCCACGGTGGGGCAGCATTCCCCAGCTGGCACTGCTCCCCCCCCAGCCCGCCCCTCCTGGCAGCAGTGGTGACCCTGCTGCCGGTCGGCTCGTCCTACTCCTTGGCGACCCCACCGCCAGCCCGCCTGGCTCCTTGGCAGCTGTGCCGCCGGCACGCCCACCCCGCTCGGCAAAGCCAGCTCCCCACCTGACTGGCCGCTGCTGCGTAGCAGCTCTCCACTTGGCTGGCTCACACTTCTGGGTTAGCATTTTGCTAGGATTTGTCCATAAATAAGCTGCACCTGATGATCAGCTGCACTAGTGGGGAAGGCTGGATTATCCAATGAAAAAGTTGCGGCTTCTATTCGTGAAATTACTGTAAATAAAGTTGTTGTTATTATCACAGTTAGATTTGACTGCGACTAAGATTTCTGAAACTAGATGAGTATCTCCACTTGGAAGCCAATTTGGGTGAAAGTGACTGTAAAATGGCAATATTTATGGATTTAGCAAGAAGCAACCATCGTAGTAGAACATGAGCAAATAACTTCAAAAAGAGCATACTTTAATGAAACTGTGGACCTAGTAGAAGTGATCTCCTGGGAAGATATGACTAAGGAGAGTTAGCAGTTTCTGCAAGAGAATATGTTAAAAGCAGAGCTGAAAACTGTCACAATTGGCAGGAAACATAGAAAATATGCTTAAAAATGCGGATGCATTAGAGTACATAAATAATCATAAAAACTGTGGGTGAAAAATTCTGAAGGTATTAGAATGATGTATTAGAACGATAAAAGGATAGCCCTGGTCCGTTACTCAGCAAGAAAGAATAACGATAAAAAGAAAAAAAATCAATCCCCTTTCTGTAGGCTAGTATTTAACCAAACAACGTTGCCATTATCAAATAGGTACAAACAGAATTGGGAAGAAACAATTTAAAGAATAATAATGTAATATGACGTATTTGTGTTGACAGGATCCAATTAAATTTGCCCTTAAGTACTTAGAAAACCTAGCCAGCTTAATCCCTGAACCATTAGCAAACATAGTGCCTAACTTTAAAAAAGGAAAAATAGACTATTGTAGACTTACAGATGAATCAGTGTAATTTCAACATCTGGGAAGTTACTGGAACAAGTTATTAGCATTCGGTGTGTGTGTATACAGAGAAGATAAAATAATAAAAACAGCTAGAATGGTTTTGTCAAAAACAATCACATCAATGTACTCTAATTACTTTCTTTGATGAGATTTCTGGGTTAATCAGATCTGGGAACAGATAGGATTAATTTTGACTTCAGGCAAGGTTTCTGACACTGTCCCACAAAGTAGTCCATAAATAAATTAGGTCAATATGATCTAGATGAAATTAAGATGAGGTACAAAACTAGTTGGAAACAATACTTTTAAAGCTGAGTTACAATATCTGTGACTACCAAGAAGGGTCAACAGTGGGTCTGGTTTTTTTCAAGATTTTTTTAAAATGACTTTGCAGCAGACTAACAAGTATACTTTATACATTTTATGGATCAAATGTGACAGTTTGGTAGCTTTTCAACAATAGGAAAGAAAGATCATTACCTTGTGAAATTTTAGCTGTAATGTAGCACGTGCTGAAATTTGGTAATAACTGTAAAATGATAAGTGACAAGAGAGAAATGCTCAAATAGAAAATTAGAATAAAGAGCAAGGTATTTATTCTAAAGATCAGTATCTGAATGCTAGAGTGGACCACAGAATTTGAGCTAAAATTGTGATGGTTTTGAAAAATAAACATCAGATGTTATTCTGATTCTTTTAACCAGGTTGCTAGATGCAGGGTATGTGAGTTAGTAATTTCACTCCAGACCTGATGAAGACTTGACTATGAACTAATTATGAAGTAATGCATCCTCTCTTTGCCTCCCTACTTTAGAAAAGAGCTAAAATTCATAGCATGCTCAGAGGAGAGTTGCAAAATTACAAGAGGTATGGAAAATTCTTGAACCAAAAAGAAACATTCAATTGTTTTAATCTAAATAGTGTAACTCATGATAAAAGATTTTCATATGCAAAAGGCTGTTATATACATCCATGTGTATAAATAGGTAATAAATAGTTTAGTTTTTAAGAAAAATCCTAGAGGTAACAACCAATCAAAGGCCTTTGGTTTTTGTATGTAGAAAAACCTTCAGCTTTGAGAATGAAATGCAGGAATACTGAGTAACAGGAAAGTGTGAAGGTTCTCTTTCACTGAGTTTTTTTAAGGGAAAAAAAATCTGACTTATGTAGTCTAGCTGCACTTTATTCTGCTTTTGGGATAAGCAAGTGATTTCATTACTTTCGTACACTCAGGCAACTTTGCTTCTTTTTTTTTTTTTTAATAGTTCTTTGCAAAATCTATGTCAAAATTCTGGGTTTGCCCTCATCTCTATTGTTTTTAAACATCTGTTTAGCTTAATGTGACCTTTAAATTGGTCTTTGTATCTGGGGAACCTGACAGGTTATCTCAAATATGATGCCTTCCTAATTAATCAGTTATTCCAAATAGGTTTACGCATACAGAAGCAGAGAAAAGAGTTCCTGAATCAGCTCTGGGTGAGTCACTTGCCAGACTGCTGCTATTAATTACTGCACAGATATTCTCTACAGTTTTGCACGAATGCTCTTCTGTCTCGTGGATGTTCCAGATGTACATCTGGAGCACGGCAGCCTCTCTGCAGTGCACTGAGAATGTCACCTCTCCAGGCTATGATCTTGTTTATTTGGGGCTTTTTGATGGAAATGGCAGCCACCATATCTGACCACATGACATTAGGGCTAGCTGGAATCATAAATTTTGTCCCAAGGCAATTCTAGTCTTTTGACATTTGTTTTCTGTCTTCCTTACTAGATCAGATCTCCTCTATCACACTGGTTTAATTTAGAGTGCAGTGCCTCATGGAAGATGTAGTTCAGACTGCCTAGCAGGTGTTTCATCACTGTCTTAGAAGAAATTGTGCTGGATGTTCCATTTGCTTGCATGACTTTTGTACCAGATTGGTTATATAAGTTTTCATAGAATTATTCCTTATTTGTGCCTGTGTGTTAGCAAGAGAAGCTTAAGCAGATATGTCAAACTGTGTAATTCAGTAACAAAACAGGACCTCATTTCATAATTGGAGGGTTGGGGTTTTTTTCAAGAATACTTCCTGCTCTTACTTAAGAGCTGAGAGATTTATATGGAAGCACTGATTTTATTTTCATTGATGATGAAATTCGCTTCCACAGATTTACCCACTTTGTTGCTTTAATAAAGTGTTGGGGGGAAGAGGGATCCTTGGCTGGATTAAGGAAAGATATGGCTTCAGGAGCAGCAGTAATGTAAAAATGTAATATTTTGTTTATTTTGCTCCTGCTCAGCTGATGGGTGGCACTTAATGGTATTCTGGTTGTTAAGAAGGATTCTTCTGGTTTTCACTGTTAAAGTGATTATGTAAGCAAAATTGTTTGGACATTTTTTATTTATGGTAAAATATTCACATTTTCCCTGAATATATTACACTCTAGCATAAGCAGTTTATTTGTTCTTAAAAATAAATAGTAGACTACCAAGTCATATTATTTTTCCATGTAAGTTCACTAAAGCTATAGTATTCCTTGAAAGCATTGAAGTGTTTACTATTTTGTGGATAATGAAAGCAACCTCATACAGAAATTCTGTCCATGTAAACTCTAGCAACTGTATTTCTTCATCCATTGTAATGCTCTTGTTTCAGGCCCAAAAAATGACAAGTGCAGTTCATCTTCATTGATAAGTTATGCATTTGCATTTCACTTCTCCTTGTCATTGGATTTTTTTTTTTTTTTTTATATGGCTTATGTCCAGTTGTTAAGTGAAGGGAATTTCCTATCTGGCCTTATATTTTTTTTTTTATTAACAAAACCTGCACAGGTATCTCCTTGCCTGTATATGTTGTTTCCATGAGTCTCATCCTTTTACATGGGAAATGATATCTAATATTTTTGTTTTTCTTCAATCCTCAGCAAGGAAATGCCTTCATTTCCTTTCTTCCTCTTAGAAGAGCATGGGCAGAAAAACCTAGAAAAATGACTTCTAGGCCAGGGATACCTAGAAGTACGTGTCTAGTGGAAAATCCATGTGACCTTGATTCCTTGTCCTGACAGAAGCACCGCTGAGATGTCTGTTGATGGGGGAGCATGGATGATCTCTGTTATGGTATCAATAGGTCTGGCAAGCACTGAGTTAAAAAAGGGAGCACCTTATCCAGCAGGGCCTCCTTGCTTTCTGTTCCATATAGCTTTTCAATCATTTTGAGTTCTATCTCCTTCTGTCATAGCTAGATTTTGACTTGTCAGTCTACTTTTAGTAGTAAAGTCAAGCAGCACTAATGGCAGTGTCCCTGCTGCAGACCTATATCTAGTGTGCTGGCTTTTATCTGTGACTTTGAAACTCCTCAGGGCTTTGTCCTTGTTATTCAGTATAATTACATATTTTAAGCTCTTTGTAACTTTTGGCAATACCAGCTTATATAACAGAATGCAGAAAAAACATTTTTAATAGCATTTGTAGTGTGTATTTTTTATGAAGCAAGATGATGTTTTAATTTGTTTGTTTGGATTTGTGATAAATTAAAATCTTATTAGAGAAAGCTAAATTATACTACAATCTCTAGTAAAGCAGACATGCAGTTGATTAAATAATTTACCACTTTGCCTTTTTCTTATCTTTAATTGAATCTAGCCCCTCTCAATTGGACAAACAGGGCTCTTTGAAGTTTTTCCTTTCTGTCAGCTTGCATGTATGGCTCTATATAACCAGGTTTGAAGCTTGTGCTCAACTATTCTTGTAACAGCAATTAAATACAATATTTTAAAAAGAGTAATGGTTATTATTGCTCCAGTACTTTGATGTAAGTCTTGCAGCATGGAACACCAGCTTTTCCCCCTGATTGCATCTACAAAAGCAAGGAATAATTCAACCAAGGCTATCAGGATTAATGAGAGAATGATCAGATCTGTTGTTTACCCAAGGTCTATAGGGGTGGAAGAGCAACTTGTATTCAAGAATGGCTGATTTACAACGAGTAAAGCAACTGAAAAAATAATGAAGTTAAAATCTGGTAAATCTTCCATTAAAATAGCAAGATTTTAAGGCCCTCTTTGCTTTGATATTCTGGGTTAAAAGGCAGGTTTTGCTTATTTTGGTAAATAAATGAGAGTCATAGAATTGATTTGGGTTTATTCAGAATGGTCATGACCTTTTACCTGGTAAAAAATATCCAGAGATATGATAGACAAAGGTGCAAAGGGGCAGCAGGAATTGAGAGAAAAGAAATTAAATCAGTTTTCTTTTATTGATTATCTGGAGGGTGCAGTCAGCAGAATTAGCTCTGCTCTGGATTTCTTGCATGTGGCATTGCTCAGAAGAGCAAAACTACGTGGGAGTGGTGAACTGATACCTAATTTGAGCTGACTTTGCCATTGGATGTCATTAATGAGCCTTCCAAGAAAGAGGAAAACACTTGCCAGGAGAAGGAGAAGGAAGAGGGAGTCGTGAACAGTTTGAAAAGCAAGAAGTGGACCAAAAATTTAGAGATATCACAGAATTGTTGAAGTCTGGGAGGCATCCTTGGAGATAATCGAGTCCAACTCCCTTTCTTAAAGAATGATCAGCTAAAGCAGATTAGCCGGGGCCATGTTCAGCTAGATTTTTAATATCTCCAAGGAGATTCCAAGACTTTTCTGGCCAGCCTGTTCCATTGCCTTTCAAACCTCACAGAGAGAAAGATTTTTCTTAATAAAAACAGAATTTTCATTATGTCAATTTCTGTCAGTTTGTACTTGTTGTCTCTTGTCCTGTCCTTGTCCTGTCTCTGGGAACCCCTGACAAGAGTCTACTTTTTTTGTCCTTACTCTTTCTCATCAGTTATTTTCACTGATGGATCCTTCCTGAGTCCTTTTTCCTCCAGGCTGGAGTCCCTCCTATCTCAACTTCTTCTGGTATGACAGGTGACCTATGATAATCTTCATGACCCTTTGCTGAACTTCCTTCCACTATCTATGTCTGCTTTGTACTGGAGAGTCCAGAATGGGACACTGTAATCATGACATGATGTATTCAATGTGTGGAAATAGGAATCTCAAAAAAAAAAAAAAAGAGGCAGTATCAGAAACAGGGCAGCTGCACTTCAATGAGGAACAGCCAAAGCTAGTGATCCTCTATATCCACATTGTCCTAAGCTGTGCTGACTCAGGTGCTTTTGCACCTTCAGCAGAAGTTTTGTGCAAAGCAGATTTTTATTTTTTTTTAAGTCCCAATCCCTCCAAAACTTCAGAGGAAATGCTAAGGGTAAACAAGAATGAGTACTCTTGAGTACTCTTGTCTTTTATGCTTCATGCAGGAATGGTTTCCACACGTTTATATGAATGCAATGTGGATTTGTGACAGGAAGTAGAATTAGAGGAATGAGGAAATATTTCTTAAGATATTCCATAGGTCTCTATATTTAGAGTCTCCCATATGGGCTCTGAGAAAGTGCAATGTGAGTTGATCTGAGTCTGAAATATCTGTGTATGTTGACAGAAAGCTGAGTTTGATCTGATGTATTTCATTATCTCAGGAGAGCTTTTTAAATTCATGTAAAGCAGGTTTGTCTTGGCTAGCTCGTGGCGTGGGCAGAACAAACTCATTACCTGCTGTAATGCACTGTGTAGATTCATGTGGGCCAGTGCCAGAAAGGCTATAATCTGCCATGGAAGCTGTTGGCTTGGAAAAGGCAAGCAAGAAGGCTGCAGTAATGCCTGGCTGAAGTGAGTGAGCAAGAACAGCAATCAGAATTCATGATTTTAAATCCCAACGCAGGTAACAAAAGAGGAGGAAAGGTAACATTTTCCTGGAGTTTGTAATGGGGTGTAAGTAGAACTGTGTAAAAGTTGAGCAAGTGCTTTGAATGTAAGCCTAAGAAAGTAGAGGAGACAGGTGGATGACAGCAGGGAGAGTTTTAAGAAGAGTGTCAATCAGGTTTTCAGAGACAGACAAGTGGACAAATAAATGGAAGCAATATATTCTGTCACATAAAACAGTATGCTTAATATGCTCTTAAGAAGGAAGACTGTCTAAATAGCTGGTTCATAGAGGAATGTCTGATTCTTCTAAACTCAGAAATTGCAATTTATTTAATTCATAAAGAAATTGTGGTGAAGCATGGTGCAGTTGATATTTGGTCCCTCCCTGTTCCTATTCCTTTATAATCAGAGGGCAAAGATATGAAGCTGTGGAAGATTTTTCCAGCTGCAGTTTCTCTCTTTGCAGTATAATCAACACAGCTGCATTGGAGCATACTTCAGGTTGATCATATGGATTTAGTTCTGCTGAGGGCTGCCTGCATGTTTTTATTTGAGAAGGCTTGTGCATGTCATTCTGTAATGGTTTGTATTTCCATTTTAGGTCAGTATGCTTATGATGGCAAACTGCTATAAATGGCTCCACCAGGTGCAGGCATAAGAAATCAAGCAGCAGTATCTCTCATCACAATATACCCACAAGTTTTCCCCTTGACAGCAGCATTTCTCTTCTGCAAGATACAAACCCTGTGTTTCCAAATAAGTTCTCATAACATTCTATAAGAAGATATTATACTGCAGCATTATCATTTCTGAGGCTCTTGGTGTTTCATAGTGGAAGTCAAATGCCTGTTTTATATCTGGAAGGTGATGGGCACTTGAACTTGTGCTGTGGGTGATCTTTAGACACATTTGTGTAAATGTACCAGGTTAAATGGTAACCAACAGCAATAGCATGGGTGTCCCTTTCTTATCTGAGACAGATCTGACTATAAAATATAGTTCTGATTATAAAATATAGTTCTGACTTTCATGCTGCATTAGGGTAAGCAATAGGTAGCTCAGTTTTATTTTTATTCTGAATGGAAATATAAACGTGTATATATGTTCCATAAATTCCACAGACCTATTAGCCTTCACATGCCAATCCACCAGCAGCTTGTGTTTTTGAAATTTTTATACTTTTCTTTGTATCCAAAAAACCTTAGGGGCTTTGTTCTTGTTTGGGAATTGTTTTTTGGTTAATGTTTTCCCTCAAATGAAGAAAAGTATTTCCCAAATTATCTGGGAATTATTTGCAAATCGGAGTAATTTATAAAAAAAAATAATTAGCAGTAGGGCTTAATCTATATATGGCTTTTGCATCCTGCACAGTGTAGGTAAGAATAAAAAAAATCAAAATTATTTGCATGTGTTGCAGGCAAACTGTAAGATGTTTCCTATTGGCAAATATTGGAGCTTATTTAGAATCAATAAATTTTTGTCTTTGTTTAAGATGATCTTATACAAATTTGAATGTATGTGATTATACTATTCTCATTTTTTGTGTTTTACATCATACTTGTATTCCACTTTTGTCTCTTCCTCCTTCCCGGAGGAACCTCAGAGGAGTTCTGGCAATTAACAATCTCCCACATGATATGTGATGGCTCATTTTACTGAAATCTTTTGTACGTATGTTTTGACCATGGAAATCACCTGCCACAACCCACTTTTTCCCACAGATCTGGGAACTTGCATGAACAGTAGCTGGGTGAACTAGGTGGTCAAACGTTCTAAAAAAATATTGTTGAAAGGATGAAGTAATGGTGGAACATGTATAGAAATGGAACAGGAGAAAAAAACTTCAACTGGTTAGAATTGCATGTAATACTTAACTTCTGTTAACTCTTTTATTTTTAATTAAGTATTCCTTCACAAGTGCCAGAAATATGACTGTGTGGGATGTGTAGTTTCTCTGAATTACACATTCTTATATCTTAGAGTTGTCAGTTTTCCTAGACACTTCAGCTGTGTCATTTCTGCTCTGCTTTTTCTTAAAACAATACTGAAGTGTTGCTGGGTTGTATTGTACAATGCTACTCAGGAATCATTGGACTGTTTTCAGAGTTGGGCTTTTTAATTCTATCTATAGCATATAGCAGCATATTATTATGCTTAAAAAGCAATAGCTGAACATTGCATTATTTTAAAATTACTTTTATTACAAGAGTAAAAGATAGAATCTTACAATTGAAATTCAAATTTCCTCTTTCCTCTTGCGTTTCCAGACTTTTTTGTCTGCATCCAACCTAAAAATGATATTGTCAAAGTAGCTGGAACTCATTCATAAAGTGATCTGCCTTGACAGTTGTACCATCTGAAAGCTCTTAACTTTTTAAAGTGAAAGATGTAATTTTTTTTCTTTTCCAAGTAGTAGAGATTTTTATTTTGAGTTATAACTGTAACCAAGTAATGCTTAGCACATCTGAAGTGGTGGACGGTGCAAACATCCCTTCAAGCCAGGCTGGTTTCTCAGGATGGTCTCAGAGCACAGGTGAAGTCTCTGAGTGGTATGCTCTGACTCGCACTGGTTGTCTGTGACTTTTAGGACAGTAATGGCTTTGCTTTGCCTGTGTTTCCTGCCAGGCTTTACTGCCCTTAGCTGGGGCTAGTGAGAGCTTGGTGCAAGCTGTCAGGATCAGAAGGTTTGAATGCATTTTATGCTCTAAAAATGTAGGGGGGTCACTGTTCATCTTGACTGTCTGGAAAGCACTGAGCTAAAATAGGAGTGTGCAGTGCTTGGAGTATTTATCATTGCACAGTACATGGGGGCATCACTCTAATGCAAATGTTCTAGTTGGACTTCTTCAAGACAACAGTGGGAGCTGCATCACTACCAGCAATGGGCTGCAGCCAAGTCAGAATTGATCTTGGGTATAGAGAAGCTGTCTGCTGCTGTTGTTTTTAGTCCAGAGCAATGATTGCCAAACTGTGGCATACTCTTTTCATAATTCAGACACCAGCTATTCCAAAGTAGCGTGCAAAACAGTAATATGACATCTTGCTCCTTTATTCACAGAGGAGATGAATGACAGCTGGTAGCCAGTAAATGCCCCTCCTGTATCTGGTTGGCACAGAGATGTGCCAGCTACTACTATGGCCATACGGCAGAAGTGGGACCAGAGCCCTGCTAAGTGTATGTGTGACTCTGCCCTGACCCTGCAGGGGAGGCTGCTCATTATACAGGCAATCCCTGTGGAAAAAATGACATATTAGAAAGCATCACAAGCGAGGGGGACTAGCTAGAAAGCTGAGGGGCAATCCCACGTGTTTTACCAATAATTGTCTAGTTTTCTTTGTTTAAAGAAGCCTATGGCAGAGATGATGATGTAAAATACATTTACAATTTATCTTAATATCAACTTTAAGTGATTCCTTTCTCCCTACCATTCCAGTGGGACTTAGAAATACTAAACTGCATGAAGAGTGGCATCACACTGTCCACACTCAATATTTTGTTTGGAGTACTCGTTTTAAAGCTCTCTTTAGAATAGCAGTATATTTGAGGTGACTTTAGTGGTTTATGCTCATTAGATGGCACTACAGCAGCTAAAAGATGCAATAATCTTTAAATAATTCTTATCATATTTGACTCATCTAACCACTCTCAGGCTTCGGTTAAAAATACAAAAAATGTATTTATAATGTTGGTGACTATCATAGGTTTGAGTGTCTTCTTCATAGTCCAGTTATATTTCATGTTTGTGCTTCTACCTGTAGGCTGCTACACTAGATTGGTGCAGGAGACCATCTAGTCAGCATGCTAAATATTACTACTACGGAATTTTTCTTTCAGTGCTAGCAAAAATGAAAAGGAGAAACAGCTATGCATGGATGAAAGCATCAGAGCATGTAGTACTTCTGGAAGTTATTATCTGCTTATTGTAAGTTACCCTGGTGGGTAAAAGATATCATGAACTATTGAAAGAACTAAATAAATTATTTAATTCAAATTTATTTAACTGCTTCATCCTGCCAAAGAAAAAAATCATCATAATTTATGAATCATTATTGTACATAGTATTTTAACAGTGTAAGGTAATGAAAGAGTTTGTGCCACATTTATGCTCTTTTGTAGACTTCTGACGGATCAGTTGCAGCTAGTGTACTATAGAGAATCACATAGTGCTTGGTATTGGTTTCAAAAAAGCACTTTTTAGCTTTCCGTAATGTTACTTCTACTGTTCTTTTACATACATAATTTCCTTAATTCTGCACAGGATTCATTGCATCCATCCTTATTTTCATGTGGTGTTTGTACTTGAATTTTCCTAGTTACCTATGAAAGTAAAAAGGTAATGCTGAGCTTCCTTCAAGACTCAAATGTCGCCAGATTACTGTAGTTATTTTTCTGACATATCCATGGAAAAAGTTGAACTCTGAGCAGAGCAAAGTGTGAGTAATTCTACCTTGCTGTCACATTTTGAAGAGGCATACAGAAGGTCAAAGTGTTTCTGCAGATCAGAAGCTCTGAAAAGTTGCTGAAGGGCATTGTCTCCATAGACAGGATTGAGTAACTCATGAAGGAATAAAACAATTAAAGTAGGTTCATGGCCTGCGGGTTGTTTGACTGAACAACTTTGTAACTAGTTAACCAGAATTCAAGCTTATACGCATTTTTCAATTAAAAATAAACATAATTTTACGAATACTTGGAGGAATTTTAAAAGCTGTGATTTAAAGAAAATACTATTTCCTGAAGTACTTTTTTCTGATAACTTTTCTAATTCATTCTTTCAGCTAACAGTTTGAAGTAGTATCCCAAGCTGGAGAATTATGCAGATTTGAAGGTGACAGCATCAAAGAAAAATCAATATTTGCAAACATGTTAGTACTTATTCATAGTATACCCTGATTTTGTACGATTGTTCAGACTAAAGGAGAGTATTTTCTTCATCCAAACTGCTGAATTTTGTTGTGATGGATACAGCAAGCAAGGTTGTCCTTCTGCATTGACCTTTCTAAAGCTGAGCATGTCAGATTCTCATCACAGATGGCATTGCTTAGAGGTTCTTTGTCAGATCCCTTGTCACTGAGATTGTGTTTGAATTTTGAGTCAGTAAAATATAGACTGATAAAAACCTTGAAAGTTATTTGGGCATTATCTGAAAATGCAGCTCTTAAAATCATCTATGATACTATCATGTATCAGAAAGCTGATAATTTTTTTTTGGCAGCAAGATCAGGTGAAATAATGACTGTCCTTCCAAAACACTAGTCATAATTTATTTAAATTCTGAAAATACTAAAAAAATATTGTTTAGCAATTCTTGGTCAAAAAGAGAGCAAGCAATTGACACCAAGTCTGACTTGGTGCTGCTTTTAAGCATTTCACAAGATTAAACATCTGGTGAGGTCGCTTTAATCCAAATTTTAATAATATCCCATTTAGATAATGAACTTCTGACTTTCATGTGCTTGAAGCTAAGCCTTCCCTCATGTGCAAGCTTGCATGAATCTGTAACACTCAGGAAAGGACATCTGGTTCTGGATTTAATTCCATGTTTCCACAACCAAGTGTTGAAAAAATAACGTAAACTTACGACTTTGTGTTTGCAGTTCATTTTATTAATTGGAGCACAGTAATAACAAGAGCTTCAGTGTTGCAAGCAACATTAAAAGCCTTACATGGATACATTAAAGTGGAACATGCACTTCTAAGCATGCCCAGACTTTGTTGCAAAGATGGAAGACATTGAAAGTCAAGCCATTGTTACTGGGCTCAGTTACAGTAAAATTATCATTATTTAAGGTGTCTTACGGATGTATTTGCCTTATTGCTGGCAATAAGACATGAAAAATTTCTGATATGAGCTGTGCTTGTGGAGCCTCTCCGTCTAAATTTAAAGCTTCTGTCTAGCTGCCAATTTGTGTCATTATTTTATGTTGTAAAAAAACTACCAAATGTATGCCAGAATGAAACTTAATTTCACAGTAAACTGAAATACAGTTTGTTTAATCAAATGAAAGGCATTTTAAGTAATAGAAGAGGGATAAAAATGCCTGTGAAGGACAATAAGCAGAGTCAAGTGATAATCATTAAAGCATTTTGAAATTATGAGACAGTTAATGTAATAATAATGGAAATAGAATGCATACACACTGTGAAATTGATAAGTCATTTCTATCTGGCTGCAAACACAGCTACTGCATATAAAGTGTTGTAGTTTAATCAGGCTAGTGCATGTAGAGTCTGCAATTTCATTGGGAGAAATCCATGTTTTCTTTGTTTTGTCACATAATGAGAAAGAGAAACTAGTTGTGGTTTCAATAGCTCACTATATATTTTTATGCTTTAGATGCATTGTATTATTAATCTACGTGGAATCTATTGTTGTTTCCATTCCTTGTTTTCATCTACAATTGGAGATTTTTTAAAACATTTTGTAGTAGTGACCAATGCAAATTCAGGCCTGTTCCACTGTCTGTGAAGATATGCATTTTATGTGGTTTAGTAATCTTCAGATTATTAATGAACAGTATATGGTAGGGGAAAAAAATGGATTTATTTGGGGAAAAAAACACAATTATGCTATAACTATCCTGGCCAGAAATGCATAATGAAGAAATACTCATAATTTGCATCTTGTGTACAGTTCCACCTGACCTAGTCAGCTGTCTTCCAGAAAGGCTTTGATTTAATTTTTCAGGCTTTTTGAGATTATAATTTGTAGCTTTCAGCTGACACTGAATATGTGTTCAAACTCACTATTAGATTTCTCAGTCTGCTTCCGAGTAGCTGCTCTAGTCTTAAACAGTTTAAGCTACTATTTGAGGACTTCTGAGGATTTGTTGTAATTATTCATGTTATTCTTCCTTTTGTGCCATCTCTGAGCCTTGCAAAACCCTAGAGGCATTCCAGATTTCACATATAAGGGTGTGGAAGACAAAATATGTGCTGGTTTTGATCACAAGGGCGAATGCCCCCCGGGGTTGCCTGCTCTTCTACATAGGACCTGATTTTTTTTTTCCATTGTTATGTCTTTTTCCTAAATTCTTTGAACATTTTAAGCAGTGCATACTGATATTCACTGTAGTATATCCTGTGTACAATCACATGTGAAAATGTCTGGCCCAGGAAAATGAGCAGACATAATGTGACAGAGTTAAGTGTTTGCAGGGCTTGGACTGCAAACAGAATTTTTGAAAAATAATGCCTCAAATCTTCATTCTTTTAACAGGTAAAGGAGAATAGGGTGTTTATCATCATGGGTTATAAAATACCTTCTGCTTCCATTCACAGCTATGGACAAGAGAAGTTTGTTTGTGTCAGTTACTCTGAGATTTTATCAAGTTAAAAAAGCTCTTTGAGTACCATGGTCTTTGAAAAATACTTAGCTGGTACTAAGGAGTCATTGAATTTTCTACTCTATTTTTTTAAATAAAGCATTTGTTTATATTTTAGGCTGTTCTTTAGCCAGTCCCTTGTAGTACACTGTCGGACTACAGGGAAGTTTGAAGCTTCTTTCATCTGGAGAAATACTACCATTTAGGAAGAATGCTGCCTGAGGCAGTGGGAATGCCTCCACACAGGCACAAGTAACGCTATGAGTTTGTATTCCAGTGGTTACAATAGAAAAAAGGAGAATAAGAGCAAAAGCTGTTGATTTCTCTTCCTGTGGAGGAAATTTTCATGCATACCTGTGATAGAAAGATCTTTCTGAATAGCAAAAACCTGAATTCAGGGCAAACTGAGGAATCTGGGATGATGCCTGGGCTATTGAAGGAAAATGTGTTTGTCTCCAAAAAGAGGAGTTGAGCTATAGGTAATGCACTAAGAACAGTTATCAAATCTTCAGAGTTCTATAATAAGGGGTTTAGAGGAATCCTGGGGTACATAAGTTCAAATAACAGCTTATTTTTATAGTTTTATTTTCTCACAGATATTTATTTCCATAGGTTATAATTATTCATACAAATAGCTTACAATATGCTAGTTGATACTGCATGTTTTGTAATATTAGCACAGTATAAATATATTTGCTTGCTTATGAGTATGTGCAATTTGCAGTTGTTGTAAGACATGAATGTATGATCCAAAGCAGACTTTGGGGTCACATATGTTAAGGTAGTCAGTAATACAAGAGTCAAGGTGCAGAGTTTTAAAGCTGTAGTATTTACCCATTATAGGAGGTAGTTTTTAAAATATGTATTCAATAGGAAGCAAAGTATTAATTAGCTATCAGTTAAATACAGCTTACCAAACTGGCTCTTACCTCTGAATAGGGAAATACCTTATAACAATAGATGTATAGTAAGTATAGAAAGTATACTTTCACACATGTAGTTCCTTTTGCAAAAGACTTGTCCTGAAGCCTTTATCTTTGTGGGTTTTTTTATGTATTTTACAAACCATTTAGTCAAAGATCAAGGTGAAAGTAGTTTATTCTCCTTGAGGCATTTAAAAGAATCACCATATTTATTCTGATGAACCAGGAGGAAGCTCACTTTGTGTCGAAGAGTTTTCTCTCCTCTCAGTCTCCTATCAGAGGTTTAGGAGGCAGTGCCTTGTCTATGGAAGATTATCATTGTGTCCACCACCTGATCTGCTATAAGAAGAAATCTTTTAAAGCTGCAAAATACTCAGTCAAAGTAATTTCTTTATGACAACGTAAGCTCTATTATACATTTTTATGTGTTCATGTCCATAGCATTAGCTGTTCTGTAATAAATTTATTCTAGTCTTATGTGGAAATGAAAATCTGAGTATTTAAAAAATAGATAATGGGCCTTTCTAGAAGGTGTAGCTGCTGTAGAAGCCTTTCAGAATGGCAGAATAATCCCTGAAGGTAACAAATCCATGTCCTTGAAGCAGAGTTTATAGAAGAATTTTCAGGTCATGATATGAGAATCAAAACTGTTTCTCATACATTTCAGATCCTTTCCTGCTGTTACAAGTTTTCTGTATTTTAATGTTATGAGGAAAGAAGAACATAAAATGTAGCATGAGTAGAAGAAAAAAAGTTTTGCCATGTACTTCTGTTAAAATGTTGAATTGTGCAATACTTGGCACTATCTGAAATGTCTCGTGACTTTCACAAGAAGCAGACTTTATATTCTCACACTGATTAGTGGTAAAGATTTTACAATATTTAGTTCAAGTATTCCATTATGAAAAGGGGCATCCATAAAACCTGGTATGTTGTCTGCCCTATGTGCCCTACAGAAACAAACAAAACAAATAGCTCATTTTGAATCTACAAGCAAATTTCTTTTTTTTTTTTTTTTTTTAAATCATATGTCAGAAAACTGGCCTTGGTTAAGTTTGAAAGGATGTATACATATATTCTACCTGTCTAGACCTTGTGTGCACAATGAAGCCATTTATGTAAACAATCTAACCGCTACTGCCATGGTGATTGTACTAGCATACCGTCACATCCTCCTCTTCATGAAAAAATATCTCTGATGAGATCATTAATTCTAGGGGGAAAATTATGTGAAAGCTTTCCTCATAGAAGACTGTTGATCATCCTGCTTCCATAGTAAAGGCTATAAGACTTCCCTGAACTAATTCTACTTTGACATTATACACACCATTTAGGGAAAATGCACTCCATCCTGATTTTCATCTTCTCAGTGAAAATTTCTTAAAACTTTGAAACTTATTCAATTAGCCATTTAACCTTGCAAGACTTTTTCCCACAGTCTTTGTTAAGAAGCTTATGGTGGGATTTTGGATTGAGAGAGAGATTGATACAGATAGAGAAAGAGGGAGAAGTTATTTGCTGAGTGCTGTAGTTCAGTTCTCAGCATGTGTGGATTGGAACGAATGATTGTCAATTTATTGAGAGTGGCCAGTGAAATTCAGTGGTTATGGGATAGTGCCTGCTAGAGGGGATCATTTGAATTTTTCACACACATTGCAGATTTCTAAATTAATTGTAGACACCGAGGGAAGAGAATTGGGCAATGTTTTAGACAGCTCAGCAAAAACAGCTATTCAGTGCGCTACAAAAGGAAGATGCTGGGCCATTTAGAAACAATTCTAAAAAATCCTGAAATATTTTATTATGAAATATTTTAATATCATTAATATGTTCTGCTACCATCTTCTTGCATACTGTTAGGTTCAGAAAGTGATTCATCAAGAAAAGACAACTATACAAAAGGGTGAAAGGAAATCTGAGTATGGGAATGCCATTTTGTAAGATTCAGTATTAATATTGTTTCATTTGAGAAGACTAAATAGGATCAGCCTTAAGAATAAGAGAAATGAAACTCAATTCTATTTATATTTTCAAAAATGAATGTGGGTCTATTGTAGTGGGCAGTAAACTAAGAAGTAAGAATTGCTTTTTAAAAATCAATATTTAATTGAATTAATGTGAATTTTCTCAAACTGAATATTCCTTAGATTGGAAGAAAGAAGAAAAATTACTTTTCATGAAAAATTTCTTACAGAAAAAAACTATAGTGGCAAGCATATGTTAAAAAAAAAAAATGAACCTTAGGGTAGGTATGATGATGGACAGTTGCAGAATTTTTAGGTAAGTAAGGAGGTTCTTGGTAAAAATTGATTGATACTGCAGATGTTTATCATGCAATCATCACCTTAAAACAGTGTAAAAACATACTGTTGAATCTTACCTGCAGAAATTTTAAAAACGTAGCCAAGTTTCTACAATTAGTTTTACTTTATCTGTCATACAAAAAAACAGAACAGTAACATGAGAATACTTTTTCCATGGTGTCCACCACCTACTGGAAGATCTCAGTTGGAAATATCTTGTGTATCATTTCTGATGTGGGATAGAATAGACTAGAACAATGAATCCTAAGCAGTTGTGGCCACATCAGTCATAATCTGAAATTTTTTGATTGCTAAACAGACTGGAGGTTGTTTTGGGTTCCTTACTTGCAGTTCTGAGTTATCCTAATCTGTAGAAGAGCTTGATGTTTTCAAAATTAAAGATTCATTTGATTACTGACTCTGTTTTCTCTCTTTTTAAACTCTGGTTTTCCTTTTTTTTTTTGTGGAGTTTTTGGGGGTTTTTTGGGGTTTTTTTTGTTTTTTGTTTGTTTGTTTGTTTGTTTTTGTTTGTTTTTTTTTTGTTTGTTTGTTTGTTTTCAGTACAGCAAAACTTACACTGCTCCTTTTTCCTAAGGTTTTTTTTTCCTTCCAGAAAAAAGTGGGGGGAAAAAACGTTTCTCTGAATCGTATATATACATACCCAGATAAGCAGTTGTAATCACCTTTGCCTTTAATACATACAAAATCTTCTCTCGTACTTTGAACCTCTAAAAATATATACATACTTTTGGAAATTTGTATTTAATTACTGAAGGGGTAAAATTAGGTCTAATTTTGCCTCTAGTTTATGGTAGACCAAGTCTGAAAACATAGGTTAAACTAAAAAGAAATTCATATCAAATAAACTGCTGCTTGGGATGCTTAATGTTGTATTCACAGGATGAAAATAGTAATGGTATTGCTGTGACAATAAAGGACGTGTGATAATTATTAATTGCAAATGTAATTTTCAAAATGTGCTAGTTTACTTAATTTCATGGAAGACCATGTCTTCTGGAAGAAAAAAACAGAAAAGTATACTATATACATTAATTTCACAATTTTAAGCCACACCTGATTATAAGCCGCACATCCGGGTAGCCAGGTAGACCGCAGGATTTGTCCATATATAATCTGCACCGGAATATAAGCCTCATTTAATTTTTTTTTTTTT
>VRYO01001463.1:25144050-25164960 GCA_009812075.1 Sialia sialis
CTGGGATTTGTCCACAAATAAGCCGCACCTGATGATTAGCCGCACTAGTGGGGTAGGCTGGATTCTTCAATGAAAAAGGTGCGGCTTATAATTTTGAAATTACATAATTTTCTCTGGTCTTTTCTGCCATTGTGATTCTCTTTGGATGTTTTGGCTAGAAAACCAATGTGTTTATAAAAAACCCCAAACTTCTAAAATCTCTGAACTTTGCAAATATTCCCAGTGATGAGTGTAAGAAAATTACAGTAATTTTGCAACTATAAGGTGCACTTCCGGGTTTTTGGCAAATTTCCGAACTTTGTCCATGTATAAGGCACACCGGACTATAAGGTGCACTTTTTTTTTTTTTTTGGCATTGAGGATCTGCACGCAACAAAGTAACGAATTAGTAATGGAATCACACAATTGCGGGGTTTACTGGCAGGTGCTCAATTTGCAAACATTTTTCATGGATTGGTGTAGCCTTTAAACGCAGGCCCCGGCACTCCCGCCTGCCCCCGGCGCCAGCTGCTGCGGCTCACATGGCTGCCATGGCTTGGCTTGGTGCGCAGCTGTCGCAGCTTGGCTCACGGCTCATCACAGCTCGCACTTCCGGGTTGGCAAATTTCTGAACTTTGTCCATAAATAAGGTGCACCAGATTATAAGGCGCATTTCCGGGTTTCAATCAAAATTTTAGTCAAAAGAGTATGCCTTATAGGCGTGCAATTATTGTATTTTCATTAAGCAAGTTATGTTTTAGTATGTATAAAAGTGTAGATGAATTCTAATCTTCTTCTGGGTTGGCAATGACATTTGATTGAGTTGAGCTGCTTACTGAGTGCTCTAAGCATCCATCTCAACCTGTGTCTACTGAGAGCACTCAGGGATTCACAGCATCAGGTCCTAATTAAACAAAGCTGAAACTGTTCTACTATGTTTTAAAATTGCAAAACACATGACCACAGCCCATAGGGGAGCTAATAAAAGATAATCCCATGGCTTGCTTTGAAGCAATTACTCTACGTCCCTTTCTGCCTGCAGGAATTACCTTGTCACATCCCTCACATGAATCAATCTACCATTTCCCCTTCCCCCCTTCTATTTTTGTAATTCTACCCTTTAACAAAAATAGAATTTAGAGGATGACATAAAAAGGAGAGTTGCAGATGTACTGAAATATATTCAGGTTTTTTGGTACTTGCAGGAGGCTTGCAAACAGCTGGTGAGTTAGTGTACTGCAAGCAAAATTAAATTATGTTTAAGGATTATTTTGTCTTTATGAAAGTAGGAAATTAATAGAGCTAGTCTGAGTTGGTCTTATTCTGCCACTGGTTTACACAGACATTGTTTCAAGGAAAAGAAATATTTTTACCTTAGAATTTAGGTATTTTAGGTATTAGAGCAAATGAGATAGTTTTCTCTGTACCTTGTGTCTTTTTTCCTTCACCTTAACATCATTGGCAGGAGTCAAAAGCTATTAATTCCAGTACTGAATTCACCTTTTCTTGCTACATAAGATTTGAACTCTTTACAGAAAAGCAACTGTATTCATCTATTGTGATCCATGCTACAACAGGATTAATGAAGGATATGTGATCATTGTTGAAAACAAATTAAAAAGGTAAAAATGTTTACCTGGTATTGTTGTTACCTCTTTAGTTATAGGGCACCATATACTTCATTTGAACCACACATACTAGAGGAAAATAAAGACAGGTGTAATTTGCATAAACCATCCAAGAGAATCATTAGAAGCAAGCATGTGTAAATGGCAGCTCTAGGTTCTGATTGATTCCTGTCCTCCCTGTGGCAGAGTCGTCTCCCAACAGGCATTTTCTGAAGAAGTGTTGGGAATGAAAGTGGGAAACGTTAATTATAGATCAATATCCCATGGAAACTCTTCTACTGGACCAGCATTTTCAAAATTGGGGAGTAAGTCAGAAACAAAAACAGTATGGGATAGAGGACAAGGTATTTTCTGTACTGCCTTTCTTTTTCATCATTAAGGCCTCTGATCAGATGTGCTCATTAAGCAGCTGAATTGATTGTGTTCATTGAAAAACAGTGGCTGAACTAAAAGGTCCTTCTTCCTCATGAAGAAGTTATACCATTCAGGAAATGTATTTCCTTTTTTTTTTTTTATTAGCTCCCTGTCCTTCTTGCAGTTATTATGAGGTTTTTCTTTTAAATGTTCTGTTGTAGAGTTTTGTTTGTTGTAGTATCAGTTTTATTTTCATTCTGCCGTGTAGACCAAATAAAGTATTTTTGGAAAGACATTGGGAAAGAATTACCATTTTTGTTCATTCCCTTTTCTTCCTGTCTTTCCCTGGGAAATGACAACCTGATACCATACATCAATTCTATATATTTACAAAATCCATGTTCATCTTCTGTCTACAGATTTCTGCAGGAAAATAATTCCGATTTTTCAAAGGGCTGTAATAGTATTGTAAATTTAACAAACTTAGACCAGTCAAAAAAAGGAAGTATTTCTAAAATATACAATGACATCCAGCAAGGAAGTGCAGGATTTGAAATTCTGCATCTTAAATATCTGACTTTGAAAAGCAGAAGAAAAAAATGAGTGTTTAAAACTTAAAAGTGGATGTAGCATGTATTTATATATTTACATTTTAAAAATCTTTTGACTGTGGTAAACAAACATACTGTGTTATACAAGTTATTGTTGCTAATAGTCATGATATCATCAATTGCTCAAAAATATATAGAAAGAAATAAAGGTGATATTCATCCAAATAAAAGAACTAACTCGTTCAGTTAAATATCTCCTGATTCCACTGAAAGCAGCTTTATTCTTTACTTTGGCATACCCAGTTAGTTTTCTGCAGATGGACTTTTAAACACTGTGTATGTGTGTTAAAGTATGAATTTATGTGCAATCTTATTTACAAAGATGTGGTAAAAAAAACAGTAAAGGATAAATCAATAAAAAGTTGCATTGTGCTGTTGCATTTCTGTTCTTTTGCCTTAATGCAATTTTAGTTTGACCCATAATATAAGAATATTCATTATCTTGATATCTATTCAGAAAAAAAATTATGTAGCTATTTAGTGGATTTTTTTTTAGTTCAGAATATTTGTGTTTATAAAACAAGAAAAAAACCTATTATAATGAAAATTAAATAAAGACAATAAGGATAAAAAAAGTTTGTTCAAGTTGCATTTCCTTTAGATGTTTACATTGCATTTAATCTATTTCAGCGCTGTAAATCAAAACGACGTAAATTATAATAGTAAAGTTATTTTATCTAATGGATTCAAATACCAAGTGCCAAATATGGTTTGAATAATCATTTCCCCAAAGGAACTTTGTAGATTGACCTTTTCCTTTTTTACAATGGTCTACCTTCCCACAAGCCTTTTTAAAGTAACACACCACCATCTGTTGGTCTCCTACATAAATGTTTTAGAACAAAGTTTTGGTACTTTTATAAAATTATTTGAAACAACCTGTTGGGATATATAAAAAGGAAAGTGATTGTTACTGTATTTTTTGTCAATACACTCCTGGTTTTGTTTTTGTTTTGGTTTACATCACAAAATGTAATTTATAATTGCACCATAGAAGACAGACATACAAAATAACCAAGATTTCTTACTTCAGTCTTATACTACTATGAAGTTTCTGTTTCTGGTGTTGTTGCCACTGCTGCTAGTGATGATACAGCCTATGAGGAAAAATATATTTTTTAAAGTTTTAGTGATGTGCATACTCCTTTTTGAAGTACACATCTGCCTGCAATGATATTCTCAGAGCCTAAAAAAAATGTGGTCATTTCCAGCTAGTGCCATCCACTTGGAGACTTTCCTACATGTAGGATAGTGATTGAAGCAGGGAGGCATTCCTCATGAATTCGTGATGAAATGCATTGCTTTGATAGTTTAGAATATGTGTGTGAGGAGAGATAGGCTTTCTCTTGAGAAATCTAAACCAGAAGGAGCAAAAGTTCAAGCAAGTACTTAGCTGTAGGATCTAAGAAGCAAATTCTCTTTCCCTAGTTGTTAATTTCCCTGCTTGGCTTTTTTTGTAGGAATAAACAACTCTGCCCTAAAATATTGTTATGCTAAGCATAGTCAATGTTATGCCACCAATATATATTTGGATTCAACCAAAGCAATCAGCTTGAAAGCAAAGTATTGCAAAGCTATAGGGGCCAAAGATGCTAATACCAAGGTGGGGTGATCTTCTAGAGTATGGTGAAAGACTCACGTGGAACTCTTGACTTTTTTTGATATATCACCAAACACTTGCATTTATATATGGACTAATATGTTCAAAGCCCTGTCTAAATACCTGCAATGTTGTGAAGAGGAAGGTTGGGAGGCATCACTCATTTTTGCTACCAAAAAGTGAGTGTTGCCTTTCCAAGGAGCACCTCATGGGCCTTTGGTTCAACCAGAATTGCTCTTACTCCAGGCTCATCGTTGGTTTTGTTATGTGCCCATCACCTTGATCTAGTCAGTGGTGTTCTGGGATCCAGGCATCTGAACTGAATGAACTCCTCAGCTAAATATAATGAGCCACAGAGAACCGTAAAAGGAAAAGAAAAATCTAAACCCAGGAAAGATCAAGAATATTCCAAGTAGGAACACGTGAATAACCTCCCAGAAGATACACAAAGAGGAAAAAAAAGCAAAAGGTTTGAGTCTTAAAGGAAATGGAGGATATGGGATCTTGTGGGCAATCTCCATTCCCCACAATATTATCAAAAGAGTAGACAGCAATTCTTTCTAAATGTATAATTGCTTAGCTATCAGGCAGAAAGTTGCAAAGTTGCACCCATGCTCTTTGTTAGTTTGAAATTCATATAACAAAGTTATTATTGAGTAGATATTGTGGAAAGAGGGCACTGTCCAGCCCCCTTCTCAGGACCATATCCAGATGGCTTTTGAGCATCTCCAAGAATGGAGGCACCACAGCATCTGTGGGCAACCTGTTGCCAGTGCACAGTAAAAAAGCGTTTCCTTAGACTTGAGAAGGAACTACACGTGTTTCAGTTTGTACCCATAACCTCTGATCGTGCTACTGGGCACTGCTGGAAAGGGCTTGACTCCATCTTCTCTGGTCTCTCCTCTCAGATATTTGTGTACATAGATAAGATACCCCTTGGGTCTTTTCTTCTTTAAGCTGAAAAGTCACAGCCCTCTCAGTCTTTCTTCATAGGAGTGATGCTCTAGATCCTATTCACCTTCACGGCCTTAGATTATTTTTTTTTTCCTTTTTTTGGGACCAGTCAAGACAAATTCAGCCAGACTATTCAATACAGCATTCTTATCCCTGCAGAGCACTTAATATTTTTTTAGAGGCTATAGAAATTCTAGTAAGATGTAGAGACAGTCCGTTAACATGAGCTGTATGGTTGAGTATTTACATAGAACTATACGTATTATTTGTGGAAGTATTTCCACGGGTCTGGGTCTCTGCCAGACTTTGCCAGAGATTTCTATTAGTGATTGAAGAAAATGTCCCTGAGCAACTAATGAATAAGGTCCACATTCTGAAGTCAGTTATACATGTGTTACAGGGAATGATCAAGAGTTTCTTTCCAGGCCAGGGATTTGTGTCAGAGCTGTTATACCACTAACCCACTCGCCACACAGACAGTAGAAGTAGTGAATAAACAATGTAGTTTCTGCATTTGGAGCTGGGTAGTGTCTAATCTCTGTTGCAAGCATATTTCAGTGGCTGAAGGACAGTGCTGTATGCAGACCCCACATCTGGTAGATTCTCATCTGCCTGGGGTCTGTCAGTAGCTTTGGCCTGGTGCTTCCCACACCTCTTTTACACCTCCCACTTCTGCTACTCTCAAGACACATTGATTTTCCCATCTGTAAATGTGGCAGTAAAGGAAATTATTTAGAATATTTAAATTAAACTTGAATTACAAATTAGAGGAATTCAGCACACATTTTTGAATGCATTTTGCCTTTTTACTTTTGTCTTTTTACTTCTTGGACTCTTGAGTTTGAATCAAAGTCACTTACAAGGACCTTTGGGATTTGGGCTGCAGTCTGCATTCTAGGGCTGCCTCTCACTGGGAGGAAGAGTATCCTTTTAAAATTATCTCTGTCACCCTACATGCGAGTGGGGAAATTCCAGATTGTCACCTCTTTGCTGACAGGCAGTGTCATATGGTGGTAAATCTAGTTTTGTAAGTGTTGGAGACTAGCATAATAAGATTGTTCAGTTTCACATTTATTTTGTAGCTGGAACACAGGAAAAAAAAACCCAATAGGCAGATACATAACAGAACAGTAGAGGTGCCTTAATTAATTTTAAACTGGCTAGCTGCAGCAACACTGAACGCAGTGAAACCCAATTTATTCTCTTCTGTGATCCACTTTGAGGTCAATTCTGCTTCTTCTAGTAGTGTATCTGGTTATTTACTGAACTATGGGCTGCAACCTAGACATCCCACAGACTTGTCTGAATTATTAAGTCCCTGCTGCAATTTTTGAAATCCCCAATAAAGATTACAATCGTTAATATGTCTAAGAATGTGTCAGTGTCACATGTAAATAGTTTCCTGGGAGATTGTGACAATACTTTACAAGAAAATAGGTTGGTCAGTTTCTAGTTTATGTCAGTGGGAAATGATAAATTTTGCAATAAAATAATAAATTTTTCAAGTTGGTGTTTTGACTTTTTCCATCTGGCATGTTCAGAGTGAAAAAAAAGATAATTTCTTGGTCTGAAGATCCTTCCTTCGACTTAAGTTCTTTTCCAAACTACTATACTATTTCCAAGAAATTGATTTGTTTGTGAGCTTCAGTGTACTCTGAACAAGCTGGTTTTTTTTGTTGTTAAGGATTAGTTATCTCAGTTTAAAATCCTAGGTACTAAACCAATCATGGCCATGAAACTTCTGTTTCTGTTTCTTATTTTCATTCTGTAGTCATTACTGATAGACTCTCTTGGACTGTGTGTTCTTAGGTGCTTTTTCTTGGAGGAATTTTTCTTACTAGACATATGCTATGTACCTTATACCCATTCACATCAGTGCATTTTGTTAAGAAGAAAAAACACCACTGGTAAGGACCTGGTGGCACTGGAGGCAAGAGGAAGGAAAGACATTGGAAGATGTAATGCTCTGTGTAAACACTTTGGTTTATTTCTGGCTATCTCTCTATCAAGTTGTCACTGAAAATTTAGTATTAGCTGCAATAGGTAAGTCTGTAATTAAACCACACCATTAGCCAGGATTGTTTGACCTAAATGAAGAAATAATTTTGTCATATGAATACTAATTCTAGAGCTAGCTTATTTATCCTTACTTTAGTTAAAGCCTTCAATCCCTTTCAAAATTACATCAGCATTTGAACTACTAAATCCTGTGATCCCTGTAAGTTAGAATCATAAATGTATTCTTTTTGAAAATATAAATAGCCTGAATTACTCAGACACTTTAAATCATTTCACTTATGTCTTTGGTGAAAGTGTATTAAAAAACAGAAGTCAAAATATTTTGAAATTATGACATATCATAGTTTTACTCAGTGCAGATAGGAGTTCTGTTTGCAGATAAAATCTAAAACAGGAGTAGGAACACATGAATAATAACAATATGCAGCTGCAGTACTGAAGATTATTTATGAAATTGTTTTTATCTGTGCTTTAGTAGACTGATTTACTGAGCCTTCAGGTTCATAGAACATAATTGTACTGTAGGTTATGCTATGTACTGTCATTCAGTTATTTTGTTGCTAAGCTTTCTTCTATCTTAGAAATTAGTAATCTCTCTGAAACTCTGATTATCTTAATATTCTTGCTTAATCTTTAATGATAATACATCAGTTTTCTTTGTTCTTAGCAAGACTTTGGTGTCAACATATTGTTTTTAAGATCAATCTTTCTCCCTAAACTAGCAAAGATCTGAATGATTTACACCTATAAGTAATTTCACGCCTATAAGGTGCACCGGAGTATAAGATGCACTTCCAGGCTGTCAGCAATTTTCTCCACTTTGTCCATATATAAAGCGCACCGGCCTATAAGGCGCACTTTTTTTTGCAGTGAGGATCCATGTGCAACAAAGTAACAGCTCGGGGCTGCTGCGGGCTAGGCTCAACTCAGGGCTGCGCGGGCTTGACTTGGGGCTGCCGCGGGCTCACACTTCTGGGTTGGCAAATTTCTGAACTTTGTTAGTATATAAGGCACACTGGACTATAAGGCGCACTTCTGGGTTTTGATCAAAATTTTAGTCAAAAGAATGCGCCTTATAGGTGTGAAGTTACTGTAATTCCCTTGGTGTATTTAATACACTTTAAGTTAGTGCATTCTTTATTTTTTAGAGGAGAAAAAAAATACAGCCATATGAGGAAGTTCTATCTGTTCCATAGCCAGATGATCCGTGCAGTGGAGCATAAGTAGCATAAAATAAAAAGATTTTTTCATCATGTCAGAAAAAACTCCCAAACCCTAGGTATCTAGTCAATGATATCCAAAACCTGGAAGGTGATACAGCTCATATGCTGAGCGCTTACAGGTTCCATGGATGCCTGCAGAAGTGCCAGGTCCTCAACAAACTCCTGTCGTGTGTTTAGACTTCATCACCAATGGATTCTGTTTATAGTTTTCTTTTCAATTATGAAAACAGAAGGTGGAATTGAGGTGAAGAAACTTTTCTGATGAGCAAAATGTGCAAAACTAGGTTTTAAAATTTTAAAATGTATAGATGAATGAAAATATTTTTAGGCTAATTTTTTTCTGGTTTCTTTTTTGTTGATTTGTTTGGGGGTTTTTTGTTTGTTTTGTTTGGTTGTTGTTTTCTTTGTTTGTCTGGGTTTTTTTTGTTTTTTGGTTTTTTTTTCTTTTACTTTCCAAAATGAAATATTTGGGTGTCCATGTTCTTCTGAATTACTCCTAATGCTTCAGCCAAACTCCAGTGTTTGTTGATAGGCCAACAATGGGAACTAACACAGAAATCTAGTGCAAGCAGATAAATTTTAGCTTCAAGTTTTCTGGAAGTTAATGCAGATAATTAAATATGATTAAAGAGGTTTCTTTAGGTAATTTTTAAAATAATAGAAGGAGTGACTCACATCAGAAAGTTCAAATACATGAAAGGCTGCTTCAGAGAGGAAATGAATAACTGGTTCCCTTTACCTGTAGCAGGTAAAATAAAAAGTTACAGACTTAAGTTCTAGTAAGAAGGATTTAACTCTAAAGGAAACTTCACAGCAGTAGGATACTAAAGTACTGTACTAGAGAGGGAAATGGTGGAACCTGTTCCCTTCCAGCTGTGTTTTTCTGTGGTTATCTGAGAGATACCATGGATCTCATTTTGCAGCAGGACAAGAAAATCCTGCCCAAAAACCTTGACTTGAAGTAGCAGTATTTTAATTTGTATAAAGGAATGAAACATATCACTTATTTGGAGTCTGTGCAAAGGGTCCCTGTTGGCATCCAAGACATAACATTCTGGATGGATCCACTTCACTATTTCTTTGTTCCAAGACCAAAAATGTCTTCAGGATGAGGCTTGCCAAGACACTGTCATTGCTGAAGTACCTTAAAGGCTGACTAAGTCTAATTTCAGTAGAGGGGGGTAAACATTCTTCCGTATATAATTTCTTTAATAGCTTGCCTCAAAAATACCAGATGGACAGAAAATTGTTTTCTTTCATTCTCCTTTTCATAGTGTTTTTCTTTCTGCTGTTTTGTCCACCTGAATATTCTGGGCTTTAAGTTAAGCTTCTCCTCTATAGTTCCCAGCATTTGGGCTATGCACAATAAAATCTGAGGCGCATATTTCAGCTATCTGGTAGTCTGAACCAAGGTCCTTCTAAATTTTCTGTCCTTCCTGCAGAAAACTGCAGAACCAGATTTGCTTTCTTTTTTCTTGTTTCATAATTCTTTCTCATAAGGACAAAGAATTTTGTAACACTAAATGCTACTAGCTCTCAAACATTTGCCAGCCTGGAGGTCAACTTGTCTGAATTTTCAAAAAGAAACTTAGTTTCAGAGTGTCATCTGACTTTCCAGTGTGTTGGCTGTGTCTTCTAGGCTATTTTGAAGGCTGAGGGAAGACCCAGGTGGTCTGCTTCCTTTCTTGTATGGCTGGGGATGGCTTTCAGGCATCCTGTACTTACCTTGTATGCAAGATTTTTTAGATAAGAAAGGCTATACTGTCCTCTCCTGCTGTTTCTGAGTCAACTCTCTTTTCCTTTTATGCCAAGTGTCTCTGCAGTGGCACTCTGCTAAATTCCAGTTTGTTCTCACTGCTCTACTTCTCCCACAAGCAGTAGTCCCCAAGATATTTTTTCTGTCTCTGTATTAATAGCTTTTCTAATTCAGATATCTGAAGGTTGAACTGGCAAATTTTCTTACTTGCAACCTTGTAACTCTGGATTCTTCAGTTATGCTGCAGTGAGGATGGTTTTGCGTGGTGATAGGTGACCTCCCAAGCCTATCAAGCAATTTTGTCTGTCCTTAGCAAAATAATCCCTGGTCTGTGTCTGCATACCATATTCTTGTCAATAAGGTGGCAATAATGTGGCACCATTTTACATAACTGTGACATGCTACTCAGAACTATTTCTCTTCCCTTACTCTTTGTTTTGATACCCCTGACTTGAGAAAATCAATATAAGATTAGCCCCGTTCTTAAATATACTCATTGCAAATATTAATGTAAATGAGAGTCTACATGCTACACTGAAATCAATGCACTCTGTGTCAAACTTATTTATTTCTCAGTTGTATGGTCTTCTTTCCACATATTACATTGCTCTTGCAATATTCAGGCTCTGTCTGGTCTTTCAGAGCTATCTTCCAATAATGTAGGGAAGAACAGGCTTTGAATGCAAAGTGGGACACAAACAAAGTTATTTCTGTAATTACCGAAAATCTTGCACACAGTTAAGCTAAACAAACTCCCCTAAAGCTGAAAAGTGCAAGAAGGTATGAATGTGTAAAGTTATATGTAGGTACTGATTGTTGCAACTTATTTATAATGTAAATAAGAGCATTTTCCTATCTATTTTTTTAAAAAAAATTCTTATTCTGAATGCTTACTGCAAATATAGTGTGAAAGTGAAGGACTTTAGTCTAGGTCTTAATCCTGTCTGTATCTCCCTGTCCTGTTGTATCTCCCTGTTGTGTGGAGCTCACAGGTTGTAGGCCATTAATTTAACAGTTGGATTCGATGATTCTTGGGGGTCCCTTCCAACTCAGAATAGTCTGTGATTTTGTGATTCTGTGGTTGTTGAGTTTGTGTGTGAACTGCACAGGTAAATGTGTGTTTAAGGTAAATATATTTAAATCAGAAATATCTGAATACATAACCTGAAGTTTTCCACAATCTTTAATGCCAGTTTGATCTTTTACTTACACTGAGCCAATGCTTGCCTGTAATGCCTATTTGGTGTTAGTAAAGTAAACTTCAATAATAAGTTAATTGGATGTGATAATCTTCATTGTGTTCATAAAATGGGAGTGCACCTCAGCTATAGTTCACCTGCTGCAAAACTGAAATGGTGGACTCAACAAGATAAAATTAGACTGAAAATAGATACATAGGTTGGCGTCAAGCGGGGTATATACAGTGCATATACAAATAGGTAAAAACCCAGAAGTGTTATATGAGACAGAGAGAGCTCACAAAACACTGTAAGGTATGGTGGGTGAATACCGTTCACTAATGTAATGATTCAGAACCTGTGAATTGTGATGTGATGTGTTTGAAAGAGGTGGCTGAATCAATTTTAATTATTTTTTTTTAAAGAACAGAAGATCAGATTTATGGGGTCACAAATTGTTACTGAGGGGAGTGAAACTGCAGCACAACATTTCAACTTGTAGGTTGACAATATACATACCTTTCATTCTAGTGAGTAGTTCCAGCTCTCAAATGAAGAGACAATTTTGAAGTTGTATCAGTGCCCTCACTTCCTCAAAAGTCTTTTGCTGTTTTCTGTAGAGTCTCGATTTTGGGAATGCATAGAATCATTATGAAACTGCAGCTGCTTGTTTATGAAACGTTGCCTCAAGAGGACAGCATGTTTCAGAGGGCTTGTCAAAGTGTTATTAAGCTTTAATCCGTGGAGCTTTCAGTAGTTTGGACCTCACACTTCTACAAAATAAAGAGCATAAGCAGTCAACATTAAATCCATCTTGATTTAAAAAGGCAGTTTCTCTTACGCAGAGTTTTCTCTCACTGAAGGCAGACTGTTACTTCACTATTTCCTGGACATGTGCATTGCCTATAAGTATGTGATTTTGATATTCTCAAAAAGCTGAATGTCTCCCTACCCTCTCTTTCATATTCTTCTAGAGACAATAATAATTTAGTGTAAATGTGTGAGCTATTGTGGATTTATTATTGTAGATGGTGAATATTATTATGTGCCCTGTGGGTATTCAATTGTATGTGGCGTAGATTTATATTTTGTCTGCTTAAAACACTGCTTCAAGTGCCTAGAGCCAGGGTTAGGTGCTTAAGTTGTACCTTCAAATAAATAAATAAATACATTAAATAAATAATTTAAGAAAGCAGTTTCAGATAATAAAGAGAGATGGCTTCTGGTGGAAAACTCAGTCTTACAGCAACAGAATCTTTAATAAAGAAGATGAAATAAAATCCCCAAAGAATTTCTTATCTGCAGAGAAATTAAAAAAAAAAAAAAAACAACAACAAAAAAACTAGCACCCAAACTAACAGGGCTTATACTGGTGAATTAGAAGCTTCTTTATGTATGGTATAAAACTAATTACTAGGGAGCATTTTATTTACCTCTAATTTCTATTTAATAGCCACTGCACTTGTCATTGCAGGTATGGTTACAAAAGTATGGCTACCTTCCACCAACTGACCCCCGAATGTCGGTGTTGCGCTCTGCAGAAACCATGCAATCAGCTATAGCTGCCATGCAGCAGTTCTATGGCATTAATATGACAGGAAAAGTGGACAGGAACACAATTGAGTAAGTAACCAGTACTGAACTGCTCTTGACTTTTCTGTTTCTAGCAGGGTAAAATAGAACTGGGAAGCAGCAGTGCAACCGGAGTATCCAAATAGTGTTGCAGCTTCAGATGGGGAGGTAAATTGTTTCTTTCTTTCCTTGTCTTTTCATTTTCTTCATCTTCTGTATTTCATGGTAGCAGATCATCACCTGTCTAACTACCTTCTGCCTTTGGGCAAGTGATTGTAAACAAGATGTTACAGGGCTACCTAAAGGAAGGGCCAAAAGGTTATCATTGTGGAAGGGAAGAAACAAGTTGGAAACTGGCGAGAATCCATTAAATGTTTCGCAGTTGAAGGAGTATTTTATTACTGGAAAATTTTTAGTGTAAATGTCTTTATTTTTATTTATTAAATTTGCCAGACTCCACTGGCCTACTTGTTTAGTGGTTTCCAGTGACAAAATACCAGGTGTGGTCATTTTACCATGCAGTAAAATTGAATTAGTTTGCATGCCTGTTATGATTGTGAAGTTGTTTCACTCTCAGTCTCTGATTTTGGTGACAGAATGGACATAGAGAAACTCTGTAAAACAGAGCTATTGAAAGACACTTTCAAAGAGCTCTATACTATGCCAGATTTTAAACATGTGCCCAAAATATAAAATAACAGGGACTATTAATACATAATTAAGAGAATGTATCTGGGATTAACGTAGCAGGAGCAGGGCAGTGATCATGCCACTGTACTTCACATTGGTGGGGCTGCTCCTCAAATCCCATGTCCCATTTTGGGCCCTTCACTGCAAGAAGGACATTGAGGAGCTGAAGTGTGTCCAGGGTAGGGCAGCAGAGCTGGAGAAGAGTCTGGAGCATGAGTCCTATGAGAAGCAGCTGTGGGAATTGTGGCTGTTTGTCCTCAAAAAAGGAGGCTCAGGGGGACCTTGTCACTCACTACAACTGAAAGGAGGTTGTAGCCAGGCAGGAGTCAGCCTCTTCTCCCAGGTAATAAGAGACAGGACAAGGCTCAAGTTGCACCAGGGGAGGTTTAGATGGGTATGAGGAAACAGTTCTTCACCTAAAGCATTGTCAAGCATTGGAACAGGCTGCCCAGGGAAGTGTAGATGTGGCACTTACGGACATGGTTTTATGGTGGATTTGGCAGTGCCATGATAGTGGTTGGAATCAATGACTGTAGAGGTCTTTTCTAACTTCAGCTGTTCTCTGATTTGAAGTGCTTGTTGGACTCATTTCAATTAAATTATGATACAGGTTATCTTGTGATTTCAGAAAAAATTACTTTGCTTGAAAAGCAAGCAATAACTCAACAGTACTGTCACTGCATATCAACATTTGCTTCAGTGAAATATCTTCTACTGCTCTAAAATGAGTATTTGAGGGGGGAAAAAGTCCTTTTTCATTTCCTATTTGCCACCCCCAACCTGATGTGCCATCTTTTGTTATTGTTTTATGGTAAAGTAGCTGACATTAATGATTTTTCTATCATTTAGAGTTTAGGGAAGAGACTACACAAAATGCTGGCAGGATTGGAAAAATCATTTTATTCCACTGACACATACTCTATTGCATTGAAAAGCAATAAAACAAAGCAGATATTGTGGCTGCCCTCAGGGGAGGTGAGTTGATCACACAGTTTAGGAATTTAAAGGATCTTAGGCCATGCAGTGCAATAGCAGTGAATGCCTTGTGAGAGATCCATGTTCAAAAGTATGTTTATGGTCCATTCTGCAGAGTGAAGAGCCTATCCTCTTCATGCAGCCTCATTGATTGATCTTTGAGGAGAAAGTGCTGCCAGTAACTAGTACCCTTTTCAAGCCACGTTAGTAGCAGCTTTGTGGGACACAATGTATTTCGCTAAAAGTATAATAGTCTGTTCACAGCAGCACAGAAGAGACAGAAAGGGGTAACCTAAGGGAAAACAGAGACCAGCTCTTAGTTTAGAGTATCAGCTGGAGAACTGAAATAAAACAAACCAACCCAAAATTCCAAATTCAAATGGAAGTGGTTAATGTTGCTAATTTGGCATTTTGGCCAGCAAGATTTTCTTCACTTCTGCAATTTAAGAGATGAGGAAATCCATCTATGCAGCAATCCAAAATATTAATCTTATAAAGTGATGAATATTGAGTCTTCAAGATCTTTTGATGCATGATTTTCTCCTGCACAGAAAGATACATTAATATATTGCAATTCTTAGGTACATGTAACTCTTGCTGGATGAATGATGTATTTATTAGATATTTGGAGTCACGTTACCTTGAGTCAAGTTAGGAACAGAACTGATTCTTAAAGGCTTGCCACTTGCATTGGTGTTGAAAAAACAAAACAACAAAAACCTCATTTTTACTAAATTCTGGCCTCAAGCTACCATCAGTTCACATCACTGAATATTCATGGGAGGTGTACTATAATAGGTAGATTGTTTTTTGGTTGTTCATTTGTGGCATTATTTTGTAAATTTTGGAAATTATTTTCCCTTTCATCTAACAGAAAGTATATGTACCCTTTAGGTCAGAAATATGTGACAGTTTCTAATTTGTTTCTCTGGGATTAATATGCTGTAATAACTAACAATGCTGGTGTTGCAAGTAATAAATAAAGCAGAAACCTATAAAAATATGTTCTCATCTTGTGTATGAGGATTTGCCTGCTTCTTTGACACATCTTTAGAAGAGATTATGGTGTGCCTCTTTGTCTTCAGAAGGACAAACAATTAAAAAAGTTATAGTAGCAAATTGATAGGAACCAACTTTGGGGATATTAGCAAAGAAATAATGTCCTATGGCAGCAGCACCATCAAATGTCTCCTGGGAGGATTTTGCTGCTCTGAAAAAAGATAATCCCTCAATTACCATTTTGGTATGCATAAATATGAACAGTATTCATCTTCTCCCCACTACTCAGAATTCACTTGTTTATGGTTTGTTTTTTTCTGAAGTGTCTTGAGAAGAATGATGCATACTTATTGCTGGGGAAAAAGAAGAGTGAGTGATAGGAAGAGACATCCTTATAATGGTGCAAAAATGTGAGGGAGGTTCCGAGTACAATGACAATGGCTAACCCTATGAAAATTTGCATGAAGCGCCATGGTATTTTCTGTATTTCATTTATATATTACCAAACACAGTCAATGATTCATGAGAAAGGACATTTCTGAAACTGGACCCACTGTTGGCATTCCTGGTCTTCTGCATGTAGGAAAAGACAAATTGTTCTCTTTTCTTAAAACTGATGTACATTTATTCCCAAAACTTGTTTTACATTTTTGAGGAGTGCACTGCAAACGTCTTGATGAAATGGTCATGTAGGATAGCATGCTGACTAAAACTGTGCAATAATAACAAAACTTTCATTTTATTCCAATGTCATCCTTTAGAAATAAATGACAAATATGCTTATTTCAATGCTTAGATGAGCTTCTAACCAAGTTTATGCTCTCTGCTGTTTATATGTTAACTTCAGTCGCAAAGTAAATTCTGATTTATTTTTTTAGTAAAGTAGTAATTTTTTTTGTACAAAAGTGTACATAATGTCTGTACCTCCAGCAAATATCCAGTGAGAAGTCTTGAAAAGAAATCATCAGGGCTGAGATATCATATCTTACATCTTTGCTTCCTATTACTTAGCAAATGTCAATAAAATCCTGTAATAGCAGGCTACAGTAAGCAAAGATGCTTAGAAAGACATACCTATTTCTCCTCACTAGTAGTTTAAGGGTATAATTCAGTAGTTTTCTTAAATAGACATCTATAATTTGTCCAGCCATTAAGTTAAGTTGCAGTAAGTCAAGTTGAACCCTTTCTTTTAGTTTCCTTTTTTTTTTTGCTATAACTCTGTCCCAAATAACTCCCCAAAGCCAACAACAACAAAACAATTGTGCAACCTTAGCAGGAATTTTGATAAGGGATAAAGCAATTGGGACCTTCAACTGAAGGTATGTTATTAATGTTTTGATTCTGTAAGGGTAGATTTTTTTCCTTAAGACTCAAGAAAAATAATAGACAGAAAGACATTTTTCAAAGAACAAAATAATGTCAGGCAACTGGCTTGAGGTAGAAGTTCAGTTTCATCTCTCTACTGGAAGAGCATTGCAGTTTTGCTGCATATTTTTCTTTTAATCTTTCTAAATTTGCTGTGAGTCTGAAATATATAAATTTTCCTGACATACATAGTTCTTCAAGATTCAAACTAATGGAGTTAGAAGAAGAATGTGATGTGACATAGTGTACAGATAGAGAACATTAGTCACAATTAAGCCTCTTTATTGGGTACTTATAAAATATTAATTTTGAAGGGCTGCTGCAGAAAAGATTTCTGCAGGTTCAAAAACAAAGTGATGAAAGAGAGGCAAAGTCATTACATGTATGCACCTTTTAAAAATTAAGCATATTTCAAAACATTTCAAAAACATGTCAAAAAATCAAACTCTAACAAACAATCAGGAACATGTAAGACCTTGATCATATTACGTGAGAAGAATCTATATTTGGAAGAACACAGAAATTAATGTTTTATTTGTCAATTTGCCCAAGGGAAGACCATATTACGTGCTAAATATCTGGAATGTCATGAGCATTAATGATTATTACTAAGAGAAGTCTTCCTCCCAGCGAGTGTGAGAGCAATTACTGTAGAAAAAAGAAAAATATTAAAGAAATAAAAGGAACATTTATGCATCTGAAATTGTGAAGATTTTGCCTTTTTTCTGTGCTAGAAAATACTGAGCTTCCATACTAGTCATGCACTAGTTTGTTTAAATTTGACATCTAAACTTAGCTAAGATCTAGGTGATAGATTTGGTGATGTTCCAAATCTTCGGCTGTGAATTGCATCTTTCCTTAAATTTTACATGAAGATAATTCCCCAGAAGCTACTGAACTGCCCGTGCATTGACTTCCATTTGATTTATATTTGGATTTATATTGTGTGAACTACAGTCCCAGACCTCATGTAAGAGCAGTAAGAACATTAGTGGTCCAGACAGCATGACAACTTGGAACATCCCCTCCCTGTCCAAACCAATAAGAGTACAAGCACAATGTCCTTGATGGGTACATACTACTTCAAAAACAATCCAAGAACAAATTGCGACTGCTTGAATTTCATAACGTTATTTTGGGCTACATTCTGTTTGGTAAAAAATGGATTGTCAGTAGTTCTAGTAAGATAATACAATGTCGACTTTTGAATCCATGTTACCTACTGTTCTATTTGTTCTAAAAGGTGAAAACTGTTTATATTAACAAGATTTTCTGTAAGATTATGGACTTGAGAAATTATTTCAGATTAATTTTCAAATTTAGGACTTAGAATATTTACTCTTATCTGTCCCTAGCTTACCAGTGAGCAAACCATGTTACCAAAATAGGTCTCCATCAGTTAAGCTAAATAATGTAAATTTTTTTGAGAGGGGAAAACCCTATTTCAATGACTTTTAAGTCATTGCCCTTGAAGTGATACAATTATCAGTGATACATATTTTATGCAATAACTTTGGACATGTTTCTAACAAAATATAATAGTTATTTGGTTTTGCTTTATTCCTTGCTTCTTACTCTTGATGTAGGAATATCACCTTAAGGTGAGAACACCAATCCTTCTTTTGTTTATGTTTTCTGCAATGTGTGTGTGCAGTTTCAGCAACATAATTTATATATACCCTGCTATTAAAATGCTGCATACTGATTTAACATGCACTGTGAAAAAGCATTACTGACAGTGTGTCTAAAATTTTTCAAGGTCTAAGTGAATTTTATTCTCATGAAGTGTAAATATATAATTTTACTAAGAAGAATATTATTGCCCTTTGGTCTGTAACAGACATCTACTTCCTTCCTTCATTTCCTTTTATTATTAGAGCAAATTAAACTTTTCAGTAATATTTCCTCCCAAAAATTCCTAATGTCTACTTTGTTGAATTGTTATTTTATTTCAAAAACCAAAGGAACCTGAAGTGAAGTTGCAGGGTGTTTCAGCAAATACTGATGGGGGTAAGGCTTTTTTGGATTTTTGCAGTAAGGTCTTTGCAGGAATTAGGGAAAGAACATTGTTTTCTTGCATATCAGCTCTTTTATGTGCTATGCCTAAGTATTCTGACTATCGGAGCAAATTCTGAAATTAGAGCAAATGATTTTTTGTCTCATATTTGAAACAGGTGATTGTAAACTTGGTGTCTTCAGTTAAAGCAGTTAAATTCTTAAGTTTTGAATTCCTGACCAGTACTATTCAATAGATTTGTCTCACATCAGAGTTTTTGCAGACACTTCTGTAGTTCTTATCAGTTCAAGTGGAGTGCAGTGCCATCTTGTTACTTTCAAGAATATGTAGTACTTGCCCACAGGTTGGTGAGCTTAACACCTACTTGTACCTTTGAAAAACAGTTTGTTATATATCTATAGCTACAGCATATATGAAGTGTTACAAGTCTAACTTCTTGCACATTTATCAAAATAAATGAGGCTGATGATTGACTGTTGGCTTTTTTTGAGCTGTTCATTACCTGTGCATGTTTTAAAGGGAATCTACTTCCTTAGATGACATTTCCAATTACTTTTCTGTCATCCAGTCATACGTATATGCAGCTGCTATGTGTACATGTATTTACAAAATAATGCCAGTTTAATGGTCAGAAATTCATGAAAGGCTGAATACAGGGTATGACTGGTAAATGCCATTGGAAAACTTTAGCTTTTATATAAGTAATTGTTTGGCATAGAAATGTAGTCCAATGAGTTGAAAAAAGTAACAGAGGAGATTTATCTTTTGCTTATGTAGTAATAGACTTTAGTCTTACTCTCTTCCTGATGGTAAGAAGAGGCATTCAACTCATATAAAATAATATAAAATAATATAAAATAATAACTTTAGCTGTTTTCTTTGAACTAAATAGTGCCTTACAAGTGAGAAATAGTTAAAAGATATTGCTGTGGAAATTATACTTTTGAATTAGAGATCATCCTAATTATAATGTATTTAGAATGCTGGCAAGTTTAAAGTTTTTGAAATACTAGAAAACAATGGAATATTGAAGAGCACAGTAGAAATACAGTCTTTCTCTGGGATATCTGGTGCTGCTGCAGTTTTTATTGTATATGATTTCGATTTTTCATCTTGATTTTGTATAGTACATTAAATATTCTTAAGCAATATTTGCTGAGCTAAATATCTCCATTAGAAACTTACAGTTGCAATGAGATACTTCTCATTGTGTGGAAAAAGAGTAAGATAGAAGAACTTGATAGTATTAGAAAGTTAATGAAAGTTGAATTAAAAGAACACCAACAGTCTGTTGTTTTTATTAGCTTACGTGTTGTATGGAATTATATATTCTGGTATAATTACATGTTTGCATTAGGGATACAGTGGTTATGATTTTTCTTTCATGTTGCTTTAATTGCGTGGTGCTGTTTCTTGCAGCTGGATGAAGAAACCTCGATGTGGCGTGCCTGACCAAACAAGAGGCAGCTCCAAATTTAACATTCGTCGGAAACGCTATGCGTTAACAGGACAGAAATGGCAACACAAACATATCACTTACAGGTACTAAAGATATTCAAATGTCACTAACTGTGATGACTTTTCATTTAAAGTAAATATAATTTCCTGATTTTTTCCCAATATTTTGAGAAGTTTATTATTAATATAAAAGTGCTACTATGGATACCTCTTATAAGTATGTATGGGCTGTATAAGAACCAAGTTGTTTTCTTGAATTAAAATTGCGTGTATTTAGTAGCCAGTGAATACCCACAAGCTTACAACATCAATTTAACACCTAGCATGCCCTTAAGGTTACCTTTCAACTTTCTCGGCAACTTCTCAGGGAATAATGCTCTGAATCTAGTACTGTAATGAAACCCAGATTTCTAATTTACAGTAATTTCATGCGTATAAGGCGCACCTTTTTTGACTGAAGTTTTGATCCAAACCCAGAAGTGCGCTTTATATGCCAGTGCACCTTATATACGGACAAATTCCGTGGACTTCC
>VRYO01001463.1:25166041-25187822 GCA_009812075.1 Sialia sialis
CTGCCAGCTGGGTTTGGTGTCAGGTGCTCAAGTTGCAACAGTTTTCATGGATCAGCGAAGCCTTTAAAGGCAGCCCCAGGCGCCCTCCCCAGCCGGCTCTCACTTCTGGGTTGTCATTTCACTGGGATTTGTCCATAAATAAGCCGCACCTGAATATAAGCCACACTACTGGGGTAGGCTGGATTCTTCAATGAAAAAGGTGTGGCTTATAATTGTGAAATTACTGTACATATGGGAGTGTGTATAGGGCAGTATGTCTGTATCACCCCTGAGTCTGGCATAGTTAGCACAGTGTGCCTGCTGTCAAAACTGAGGCCTTGCAGGGAAAGTTAGATGGAAACTTTCAGGATGTACTCACAAGAGCTCTATCAACTAGAGAAAATATCATGTATATAATATAAAATCCATAATCTGTCAGCAAACCAATCATTCCAAAATGGACTGTTAGAAAATTTACACAGCGTCATCATGGATTCCTGTGATATCTAAAAGGGGTAAGTTCTGAGAGATAAAATATTTTTCAAAGATTCAAAAATATTTCAAAAAATATTCAAATGCCATTATTCATGAACCCATATAAGCATTAAATTTAAAGTTCATAAGCCCTAATGGTCGTATAGACTGTTCTTCATACCCTGGTGAAGGTATAGTTTCATTAGTAACCCTATGTCACTGCTGTGGTTTATGACTGAATTAGAGAATTCTAATTTAAGACATTACATTCTGATATAACATCAAGCAATAGACAACTGACTGCCTTGGGTTGGTGTGTTGTATTGTCTGAAGTCCTTTATTGTTCATGTAAATGTAATTTATAGTTGGTTAGAATTAGAATGCCCACCTACAGCACTTTACATCTAGCTGCATATTAGAGTTTAAATGCAGTGTATGCACACTTAGGAGGCATGCATAATCATTTACTCATATGTGTGGTTTTCTACCACTCTGATTTGTACAGAGTCTGATTCCCTATTTCATTACAGATTTTTTTTTTACAACAGTCTAAATCCTGCCACTTGTATATCTTCTGGACTGTCATCCAAAGCATTAATCCAAGTAACAAATGAAGGTGTCCAGTATCCAACTAAGTGACAACTATCTAGTAATCTTTCTCACTTTGAAGAATTTATAGCAGTTTTTTTATCTCCTGCCTCCTCTCTTCAAAAATGTTCTCTCTCTTACTTTGACAAGGCCTCCAATCAAACAGAGCTTTGAAATGAATAAGTCTGTAATATTTTTGCAGTACGAAAGATATTTAAAATAGAAGCCCTAAGTTTGATTAGAATAAAAAAAGATGTTATATTATTCTTTTGAATTAGAAAATAACCCAAAGCAAATAAGGACCAAAAATGGACTAAAATTCTTTTCACACTTTTCACCAATTCCCTGCTTACAGGCTTATGACATGTTAAAATGAAAGATATATTAACCTGCTTTGTTCCTAAAATTTTAATCATATCTCTAGCATCATTTATCTGCACCATTTTTCTCTGTGCCACTCCTCAGTCCCCTTATAATCTGCAGGTTTCCAGCTGCATTCTATGCCTTCCTGCCCTGTTGAATCTTGCCGTCTGAAGTGTGCCTGCCTAGCCAGTTTAGTAATTCCTCCACAGAAACAGCAATTTCTCCTTCATCTTAGTGTATGCTACATCTTACAATTTTCTGGAAACCAAAACCCCACAGCAAATACTCCTGAAAGCAAGCTTCCCACCTCTCCTTGCCCTGGAACTTTTCCATATTTTTAACATGTAATTTTTCACCTGAAAAAAAGTTATGCGAAATTTCAAGATGGAGTTTCAAAGAAGTGACTTAAAACTACAATTATAATTAGAAGTTGCATTATAATGTAATTTTTTTTGCCCCATGTTATATTTTGAATATTTATTATGTCCTTTTGGCAACAGATTAAATTTTGGATTTAGGTGATATTTATTCTAGGAAGCAATGTGTTTGCAGACAGGAACCAAAATACAGATTTCCAGTACTGAGAACATCAGCATGGAATGGATAATGTGTTGCATTAATTATGCTTACTGTCTCTCAGGGAATGCACCTTTCTTCTCATTTGAACTGATGTGTGATGTTTGTTAGAATTTCTGTTTGCAATGAAGTTACCTGGTTTACAGTATTTTTCTGCCTGGTATAGTTCATGATGATAAACCTCATGTACATTATTAATATGTCTGTTATAGACTAACATGTCTTTTATAAAGAGAGAAACAAAAAGTATTTGAAACTTTTACTAGTCAGAAGAGGATAGGGGTGAAAGAAAACATCTAGAGTACAAGAAAATTTGAACTCCATTACAGAAAACGCCACAGACATCTTAATGCTATTGTCTTAATGTTTTCTTAGTAGTTTAGGCTTTGTCAAGTTACATTGTACAGAATCAGAGAAGAAATTATAGAAAGCTATGAATGGATTTTTAAAAATTACTTAAGTTTTTAAAAAAGCTTTTTAAGGGATATTTATGATTCTCAAAAATACAATCACCTTCTCTTTTGCTAATCCAGTACTTTAAAGAAGGAGCAACAATGTGAATCAATGAAGCCATCAGTTTTATGAAAATAGAATATAAATGTTTATATGTCCATTTTAGATAGAGAATCATTGAATATGAAGCCCTCCTCATCAGAATTCTGTGTATACTATTCATAATCTGAACTCCATCAGCCATTTATTTCTCAATTGCCCAGATTATTCTATCTGCAAAATACTTTTGCAAGTAAAATCGGAGAATCTTCTGTAAAAAAAAAAGCTCTGCATTGAATTATAACCATGACTTAGAACTTGTAATGATTTTAAATTAAATAATAATTTAAAAGCTATTCTGATTTTTTTTATTATTTCTTAAGGGAGGAAAAAGTCAAATTCAATCAATGAACAATATGTAATAGTTTAATTGGTGCAGGAAACTTAGCTGTAGATAGTCAATAGCTTCATCCCAAACGCACTATAAATAATTTAATCTTTTTCTTGACTCTAGTGGACAATGGATCAAGCTCCAGATAATTGTCATTTTCCTTTAATAAGTCAGATATATCCTAGATTTCATTTCTGAAAGAAGGTGAAAGATTTGAACAGGTCTAACTTTATGCTATTCAGATAAATGAATGAATGCAAGCTGGAGCTTCAGTACGCAATGAAAAGTCTTATCTGGCTTGTTAGCAATAAACTATGCAATTTCAATAGTTTCAGTGGTCCATATTGGGTAGAATATGGAGAGAGAATTCTTTCTTGTGTATTTGAAATCCATACAAAAAGTAAGAAAATACTGGATTAAGAAGAAACTTTGAAAATACTTTGCTTCATACAAGAAAAAAGACTTTTGAGTGCAGTACTACAGGTAATATTTAGAACATATTCGATGTTTATGTTGCATTTTATTGATTTTAGATTACATGGTAGTATATTATGAGATCAGATTTCTTAAAATAGCTGTCCTATAAAAACATTTATCTGTCAAGTATTTTGCTATTCTTGGGTTTTTGTTTTGGAAATCCCATCTCTTTCCCATTTCATCTTCTTTTAATGAATGTTTAAGGAAGAATGTTAGAGGAAAATGTTATCTATGAAAATGAAGAAGCAAGGTACAGTAATTTCACAATTATAAACCGGACCTGATTATAAGCCACACATCCGGGTAGCTGGGTAGACCACGGGATTTATCCATATATAAGCCGCACCTGAATATAACCCACATTTTTATTTATTATTTTTTTAAGAGAGGATCCATGTGCGACAAAGTAACGAGTTAGTAACAGAATTGCGCCAGCGAGGGGTTTGGTGTCAGGTGCTCAAGTTGCAACAGTTTTCATAGACCAGCGAAGCCTTTAAACGCAGCCCCAGGCGCCCTCCACGGCCAGTTCTTACTTCCGGGTTGTCATTTCGCTGGGATTTGTCCATAAATAAGCCGCATCTGATGATTAGCCGCACTACTGGGGTAGGCTGGATTCTTCAATGAAAAAGGGGTGGCTTATAATCTTGAAATTACTGTAATTATAAATTCTTTCAATCGTGGCACCAGTAGGTTGAAAATCAAATCCACAGAAAATCAAAAGTAATAGTTCAGGTTTAGGTTTAATCAACATGAGCAAGAGCTATATGAAGCAAGATAATAATCTTAATCTATAGCTACAAAGAGTCAGCAAACTGAAACTGGAAAGAAGTTGAAGCTAAAAAATCTCACGTCAGCGAGAGATCAGTGAAGCAACTTCATAGAAAGCAATTTCTAGAGAAATGATGGCCCAAAGTGGAATATGTTTTTGGCCAGGAGTAATTTATTACTTTCAAAAAAAGTTACAGTGTGTTTAAAAACCAAGCAACCACCCAAGAAAAAAAAAAACAACATACCAAACAAAAAAACCCACAAAAACCAAAACAAAACAAAGCAAAAAAAACAAAAACAAAAACAAAAAACCCCCAGAAAACCAAAAAAACCCCAAAACAACAACAAAAAAAACCAAACACAAAAAAATCCCCACCAAAACAAAAAACAAACCCCAAAAGTCTTGGTTCGGTTTAGGTTTGATTTACATCAATGACAGTAAAAAGGTTGTGTCAACAACTTACTCAAATCTAATGTATGTTTCAATTCTTTTTACTTGAACAGTTTAATATCAAGCACAGGTCTGTAACTAGCTGACTTCAAACAGATTATTGACTGCATCTTTTTACCTACTTAGTTGAAATTCCTGCTCTTTCATCTATTTAAATTTCAGATCACTGGTTTTACACAGTCAAGTGAGGTATATCCTGACAATCTTGCAAGGCTCCTGAAGCTGATGCCGCCAAAAATATGTCAGTGAAACATGGATAATTTTTCTTTTAAGATATTTTGGGAAAGGAGTGGGAAGGGAAGGAAAACCCAAAGCTTTTCTGAAATCAATAGGACTCAGGATTCTAGGACAACATTCTCAAAACAGGACTCTTCAGGCAGCTGTAGAAATAGTAAATCAACATGAAAAGTGCAGATCAGTGAAAAAAATCTAATTGTTCTTGTGGAAGACATGTTTTTTAAAGTTACAGTGCTTGAAACAGCTATCAAGTTGAAAATCATACAAAACCAGATATAATAACCACAAAAATGCATAATCAATTGATATGTGGCTGTGGTTGTCTAAAAATAACAGCTCTCAAAACTTATATAAAGTGTCAGTCTGCCTATTAGTTTGTTAAAAATGGCATGAAAATAAATGTTTCATCATATAGATTGCCTTTTGTTTAAAAATTACAGTAATCAACCTCTTAATAAAGTTGCACTGCCGGTATGGTCAAAGTCAACTTAAGATCTTTCATTTGAACTTCTTTTCTATGAAATGATCACTAGACATTGAGACTAGGAAAGCAATACTTACAAAAAAGATGGATTTTTATTATGAAGGCCTTTTTCTTGCTATGCTTTCACCTTGCAATTAGAGTGGTTCTGAATTGTCATATCCTACACTTACTTCTATTTGAGCTCCATTATCTGGACATGTTGAGTGTAAGATACCCAATTCCTCTATTTTTTTAACTGCCTGTGATTTTAACTGCCAGGTAATTGCTGGATTTAAGATATAGATCTAAATGTAATAGGAAAGGACTCATATGAGACTTTATTTGCTATTGTAATCATAGGTATAAACTGAAGACATTTAAAAGATGAGTCCTAGTATCTCTGGTAATTGATAGACTGTCCTTATGGATTGATTTTACTCTACTTGCCTCTTGGACTTTGTATGATAAACAGCATGAAAGAAATGTAACATAACTTGGGTTTCAGATATCCGCACTGGTGAATTTTTTTAAGCAAAGTTCCTAGCAAGACAATTTCAATGTTTGTGTTGCACAGTATTGGTATTTGCTTGTTTAGGATTGAACCCGGATTTTGTTTAACACATTAAAAATGGACAGTTGTTTTCTGTAAATACTCCTGTATAGGAAAAACTGCTGATTTATGTAATTTCTCTCTCAAGCTGCACTTTTCAATATTATCTTGCCCACTCTAGTGTGTTGGTTTGGAAGCCAGAAATCTCTCTGGTTTTAATAAAGAAAGTATGCTTTGAAAAAATATTGCTTTACAATGACTCTGGAGATGTAGGATGCTATTACAAAAGTAAGTCAATAGCTGAATCCGAAGGAAAATGTCAGCTATCAAAGGTAGTCTACTCTAGTGTGAAACTAGCCCAATGGCTCAATTTCTTATTTGTAATCTGATTAAAACTTAATTCAGTGTGCTAAAAAAGCAAGAAAATGTAAAACTTGATGTTTTAATGTTTGAGTCAAACCCATTTAGACCAATTAATTACCCAATTTAATATCAATAGAAAATTCCTATCCATTTCCTCATTTCACATATGATAGCAGAAGACCCTTCTTTTGTTCTGTTTACTTAAGACCAAAGTGGGACTTTGACCAATTGCAGTAACTTCACGACTATAAGCCGCACCTTTTTCATTGAAGAATCCAGCCTACCCCAGTAGTGCGGCTTATATTCAGGTGCGGCTTATTTATGGACAAATCCCAGTGAAATGACAACCCAGAAGTGAGAGCCGGCTGGGGAGGGCGCCTGGGGCTGCCTTTAAAGGCTTCGCTGATCCATGAAAACTGTTGCAACTTGAGCACCTGACACCAAACCCAGCTGGCAGCGATTCTGTTACTAATTTGTTACTTTGTTACACATGAATCCTTGCTTTAAAAAAAAAAAAGTGCCGCTTATATTCAGGTGTGGCTTATATATGGACAAATCCTGTGGTCTACTCGGCTATCGAGAGGTGCAGCTTCTAATCAGGTGCGGCTTATAATTGTGAAATTACTATACTAAGATTCCTAAATCCAGAAAAAAAATATACAAAACCCACCACAAAACAAAACAGATTAATTTTCTCAATATCATTATTTCAGTTTTTCTCTACATGCTCTGTTTTCTATGAGAGCCTGTTGATTAATTTCCCATATTCCTTACACATGGCAAATAGCTGAGGCTCTAATCCTTCAAAGAGCTCTGCTTGAGGCAATGCTCGTGCCTTAGGGAGCACACAGCAGGACTGACTAGGGGCACATCTGCCAGCTTTGTCAGGGATATTCTTAGCATAGCAACAGTGAAGTTTCTGGTAGTGGCAGTATAAGTGTGCCCCTGTGATGTGTTTTTTTTTTATTTCGTGTCACAGGACAGGTTCCAAAATGCTGTACTTTTTCAGGGGGCACAGACAGTAGTTTATGAACTTGCTAATTAAAACATCTTGAAAAACCTAATTCTCAAAGGCGGGAGCTTTCAGAGAGGGGCTCTGCAAGGGCTGATTGTTGGTCCAACGTGTGCAATATTTTTTTAATCACAGAAAAAGCAATGCAACACTGATCATAAAATTACTGATGAGCAAATAATTATCAAAGGGCATCATAGAAAGCACTTTAAATCACATGGCATTTACATTATGTAGAGTAATGTCATGCCTACAGATCAGAGGACATTTTCTCTCAGACAGCAAGATCAGTGCTGCAGTACTTTATAGTTTTGACAGAGCCCGTTTTAAAAGAAAATTTAAAAAATTGGGTTGAGTTAAATAAAAAATCACAGAAAATATTTGATAGACTGGAGAATATGTCTTGTAACCAGAGATTTAAAGAGTTCAAAATTTTTATTTCTTAGAGACAATTAGAAGGTAGTGACTTTGCAGTGTAGAAATGTCTTTTAAATGTCTTTTAAATGTCTTTGTATAGGGGGAAAATTTTTGAAGCTCATGTATGTGAGAGAGAAAGGCAGAACAAGAAAACCAATGATACGAGCCAGGCAAAAAATAAAGTAGGCACAAGTAATAATTGATTGGTTAAATCACATTTGGAACAAAAGATCAAGGAAAGAAGTGGATTCTTTACAATGTGTTATCTTATAACCTGTGTTGATATCTCTCTGGAACATATATACCAGCTAAAAAATTATGCTTTGGTTAGACAGGACTATTGGACTCAATGCAATAAAATCTTTTTGAGTGGAAGTCCAAATAGGTAACTTTATGTTTACTTCATGGAAGCTATGAAAAAAAAAAATATATGAATTAAAATCTATAAAACTACACTTGAAAGATTTTTTTCCATTTATATAAACATAAATACCATATAATCAAGCACATTTAACATACCAAATAAATTTATCATTCAAGGTTTATTCATGGAAGTATATTTGTTCTCCCTTGATGTGCCATGCTGTGTAAACTGACAAAAATATTACATGTACTCTAGAACTACGCAATTTCTGAAATTTGTGCTGGATACTCAGTCATGTACATGTCAAATGAACAAAGAGAATCTGATTGCAGCAGTTTCAGGGCAGACACAAACCTAATAGAGTCTTTGCTACCCATATGAATTGAGTGGAAATGATGCAGAAAATTGGATAGGGCTGAAATTCATTATTGACATTCTTTTCTTGAATTGAAAAATGAAAATAAAGATTTTTTTTTAAAAGATGATTTCACTATAATTTAACTTCAATTCTGATGGGCTTTTTTCCTTTTTCACATGTATGTCACTTGAATAAGTAGTGAAGACCAAAATTTCTGTTTAAATACATGTTCTTGAGTTAACACATAATTTCCTTCTATAAAATTATTTCTCTGATGGATTCTACAGTTTTATGCAAGATTTACAGATGTAATCAGATCATAAAAGGACAACTTAGCCTGTACTGAACTCCAAAGGCTTTGTTTCTGATAAGGAATTTATCCAGTTGCAAATGCAATAAGGCTTTGTGAATACTGGTTGGTGGTCACAGTATGAAGTTTGCTTTTGTTAATGAACTCACTAATAAGTAAAAATTTCATTTAACTAAAAACGTTTTTCTTTTGATCAGAAAGAACATGACATTCTTTAGCTTTGATAGATTATAATTGTGGTCCAGGAGGTAAACAGTCAGTGGTTGATTAATCTGGTTATCCCACTGTTAAGAATTTTTCATTTTAATATATTTTTAATCTTCTAAATATAAGACTTTTTTATACTGCTGGGAGTAAGCTCACTTAAAGGGCCTTACAGATTGACACCATAATTCTGGACCAGCTTGTTTGAAAATACTCTTCTTAAAGTATATAATGCCAGACTAGCATGTTTTATTAAAAATGCCGAGCTTATAATAATTAGGGAAAAGTGGTTATTAGCAGTGTCACCACTGTGTTAAATTTAATCTATGTAATGTTTCTCTCTTCTTTTCAGCATAAAGAACGTCACTCCAAAAGTAGGTGATGCTGAAACTCGTAAAGCCATTCGCCGTGCCTTCGATGTGTGGCAGAATGTAACTCCTCTGACATTTGAAGAAGTTCCTTATATTGAATTAGAAAATGGCAAGAGAGACGTGGATATTACTATCATTTTTGCATCAGGTTTTCATGGAGACAGTTCTCCCTTTGATGGGGAGGGAGGATTTTTAGCTCATGCATATTTTCCTGGCCCAGGAATTGGGGGAGACACTCATTTTGACTCAGATGAGCCATGGACTTTGGGAAATCCCAATCATGATGGTAAGAGAAGATTTAATTTTAAACAAAATAGAAAAGTGGCATGAATTTTCAGCTAACAGAACTATTTCCATGTTCCTCTGTTCCTAAAGTCACTTGGTTTCCTTTCCTTAGTTGACTTTACTTTAGAAATGTATTCAGTTGATCTCTTTGAATCCAAGGCAGAAAAGTAGCTGAATGTAATACAGTATGGAAACATGTTTTGCTTGAAAGATATTGAATTCTTATTAGGAAGCTCCATGATAATTCAAATATTGTACCAGTGAATATTTACCTAAACTACTTTAGTTTTGCATATTTTAACATGTCAAAATTATTTAGGTTCAGGGAAAATGTGGAATATTCTTTAGCAGTGATAGAAGAGAGATTAAGAACTGCTCCAGCTATCCACCAATGTGGATGCCAATGTACACAAAACCTAGTCTTCGGTTTGTATCTATGATGATGCAGTGGCAGCATTTAAAGGCAAGTCTTAAAGATGCCATTCCAAGAGCAGGCTTTCTGTTTCCCAAAAACTTTTGAATGTGTTTTGGAATTGCTGATTTTTACATGTCAAATTTACTTTCGTAGTACATTCCTCATAGTCAAATAAATGACTGCATATCACTTGACATACCTAAAATGTACCAAATAAAGACTAAATATACCCTTAAAGGTTATTCTTCACAACTAAAATCTGGCCATTGCCAAGCTCTAGGGTGATGTGACTAAATATTGCCATTATCTGGAAATGCTAATTTAAGGCTAAATCTAACTTCGCATCTCTGCAAAACAGTATCAAATAAAAGATTTTCTGTAGACATATTCTGTGTTTTATGCTGTGACAGGTTTTATTTCCTGGTAGATCTCTCTAAGTCAGTTACATGAAGTTTGAGATACCTCTTCAGCAAAAAAATGATACACAAAAGAAGATGCACAGATACACAAATGGGATGTTTGTGGCGTACAAAAGATGATAGAGATAACAAGAAGTGCAGAACTATTGTATTTCAATGTTACACTGAATTTGTGAATGATGAGAGGCTTTATCTAATTCCTTTTCTTTCCCCTTCGCACCTGAGATCTTCCAAGTAAAATTCAGAGCCTTTTATGTAGCAGAATTTTTAGCCTGAAGTCTGCAACAAAACCTTAATTTAACATATTAGGAGTATAAATACGATGTTGTGACTATTCCATTGGTGCAATACTTCTGCTGTGCCAGTCGGTTGAAGCGAGAGCTGTGTGTGGCACTGTAAAAGCCCTCAGTTGGGCAAAGGGTTCAAGACACTTCTTTCTTGTGAAACAGGCCCTAGATGCTTACTTTAGAAAAAATGTGGTCTTGCACAGCTCATATTTGCCCTCTTGACACATTTAGCTCAAAGGAGCACTGGTGGGAGTCCTCTCTTTGTGCAGTTCAGGTGCACAGTCAGTCACAGCTGAGGGTGAGGGTAAATGAAGGTGATTTTATGTGTCTGGTGTTTTATGTTGGGAGACCAGCACTGCACATTATGTTCAGTGGTTTTGAAGCTATTATTTCAAGCATTCTGGAAAATCTACAGGTGTGGGTACATTGAAGTCAGGATGTCAGTTTAATTGGGATAACTCTTTTGGAGCAGTTCCACACCTTGTATGAAAATGAACAAACTTCTGGCTGTCTCACTCTCCTTTAACTTCAGCAATTTTCATAGTGCAAGATGGCACTCATTTCTTTATATGGCTTTTGATGCTGAGTTTTGTAGAACAATTTTCAAAAGATTTTGCTTTTTTTCTTTTTTTAATTTTAATATATTTTGATAAAAAAACCAAGGGAAAGTAAATTGATGCTATCACTAAAACTGTGCTTTTCTGTATCTTAGAACTTTAAACTTTTATAACAAAAAGGTTTGCTATCTGTATCACAAAGGTTTAAGAGTTATCATTAGAAATTTTTTCTGCAAATTTGATAACTTATGCACTTTGGTGAGCTCATATATACTTTTTTGGGGGACACGTATTCCTGATAAAAAGGAATATTCACAGTAAAAAAAAAAATGGAAAATTTTTTTGAAAATACATGCTAATTAGAAAAAATATCTTAAGAGTACAAGTCCTCTGAAGAATTTTGGCAAATTGCTAGTTTCATTGTTGAAATGGTGGCACCCATGGGTCACAGTTGTTTTCCAGAGATAATTCCTCTGTCATTGTAGCCCTAGAAAGAGCGATATAGGTACATTTAATCTGAAAATGCAGAGCATCTGTTTGTCTGACTAGTGACTTTTACTTATTAGGTAGGCCAGGCTTTCCTCATTGCCTTACTGGTTAGCTTGTGTTTAGGAATTCTGGAGGATCGTGCAGGTTTGGGGGCTTTTTTGGTTTTTTTTTAAGGTTGGGGTTTTTTTTTTGTTGTTCATTTGGTTTTATTTTTGTTGTTCTTTCTGGTTGGTTTGGAGTTTTTTGTTTGTTTTTGGAGTTGTTTTGTTTGGGTTTTTTGGGTTTTGTTTTTGTGCCTGAGAAAAATTTCCAGGGGGAAAAAGAAGACAAACATGCCATTTGGGATTGACAGGAAAGAAAGACTTACAGCTCTCTTAGGCTTCTTATCATTTTGAGCTGAGTCTCAGAACACTGAAAAGCAGAAGGTTGGAAAATATATATGTGACCTTAGGTATGAGTCATTTTTCCCAGGTGAGTGTCAGTTTTAAGATCCATTGCTCCAGTAGTCTAGTAGTCATTTTCTTGTAATATTATTTGAAATCCAGTAGAATGGGAAAAAGATTTGATGATTTATTCTTATTTTTAAACTCTCACCCCAAGGGACTGATTTTCTCTGATTCCTATTCCAGTATCCCAGAGAGATTCAAAAACTCAGAGCAACTGGTTTACTTAGCAGCAAGAATGCAAAAATAAATTCCTTTTGTAAAGTCCTAGCCTCATTCTTCACCTTGTACTGTACTAATGAAAACAGTTTATATGCCATCTACCTCAGAAAAGAAGGGCAACTTAATGAAATGCTCTCATAAACTGTTGTCCTTATTAAGGTAATTTTCATTCCAAATAAGAAATCATATACAGAATCAGTATTCTGAGTATAGTTGATTACTACAGCAATTTATTCTGACTACTTAATTGCAGTGTCTTCATACTTCAGGTCTTTGGTTGATTTGGTGGGTTGTTTTCATATCATGTTTGGTCGATTTTCTTGTATTTTTCTTTGGTTTAATGATACTCTAGACTCCAAGGACAGTTACGATAGAAATGCATCATCTGCACAGCGCACTGCTGTGTTCCTTTGTTCTCACTTCAGTGGTATGTTGTCTTATCAATCATGTTCTGCAAAGAGATCTGTGCTTTGACTCCTCCCTCATCCTGAAGAATGAATGAATGAATGAACAAGGCTTTTGTAGGAGTAAAGACTAATGGGCCAGTTGCTCAGGAAAAAACCTCCTGTCATACAATTTTACACTTGCAGGCTTTCTACAAGGATATATTTCTTTGCCTTCATAATACCCTGTAAGCAGAGTACAGCTGGTACCTCAACTCCAGCTGAGCTGTGGAGGTCTTTTCTCTGAATTTCCATCCATGGTGCTGCAGGTGATCCCAGAAATATTGCCAGAAAGAAGGACAATAGACTTAGCATCACAGGGAAGCAGTGGAAACAAGGACAGAATTTATTTTGCCAGGGAATGAGGTGCATACTGGAGGATAAAATATGATGCACATTTTTTCCTTTTTTTTTTTTTTTTCTTTTTTTTTTTTTTTTTTCCATAGGGAAAGGGAATGCTATTCTGTCAATACTTTATACAAAGTATGTGTATTGGACTGTAGTTCTCCTTCAGTCAGCTCTCATCTTCTAGCTTCCCTTTTAGCACAGCTGCTTTTCAAGTTCCCATGAGACTAGGCAGTTTCACTTACAGTAGACTCTATTTCTTTTATGATCTGCCTATCTAGACTTCAGGTGAGATAAGAGCCTTAGCTTTTTGAATTATTTGGAACAGGATGGTTTCTTCATGCACCTTACAAAGTATCTTGTGCTCCTAGGCAGTCTCAATTAAAGCTCAGGTTATTCTGCTAGCACTTTGCAAATACAGTAGAAGAAGAAACAGCACTATTCAGGATTAACAAATCAAAATGGATAGGATTTTACAGGGAAATGTTTCACAATGTGTATGCTTAAAGATGTAAAAAGATAAAGGAATAAACAGGAGATGGAAATCATACTGCATAAGTAGATATCTGAAAAATCAGCACTTAAGAACTGTATATAAAAAAACAAAACAAAAAGTGAAGAAAAAAGAAAGAGGAAGAAATCTTAATATACTAGTCTTGAGTCTAGGGAGAGATTTCCTTGTTCCCATGACTCCAGTCCATTTATATCCCCTCACTGTTTTTAAATTAAAAATTTATGGACAATGAATGATGTATCTAAATCCAGAAAAGGACAATGACTTCTTCCTAGGAGTGGCAGTACTTTGGATGTATTGTACTGTCAAAACCCTCAACAAAAACCCTTTTTCAAAGTATATTCTTCAATGGTGATATTTAAAATGACTGTAATGAATTTCAAAGTAACTGCCAGGGAGCATACAGGATAGGTACCGTCTCTGTAAATTTTCTAGTAGCTTGAAGAAAAATCCTGTCTTATGTCCTATGTTTCTGTACCAAAACTGAAAGGAGCATCTTACTAGCCTTATTGCACTGGTTTATCAAAATTGATTTCACATTTGTCCGTCTACATGTACTTAAGTTAGTTTAAACCTTTCTTAAAACAGTTATTTTTTCCTGGGAAGTTACTGAATGCATCTAAACCTATTTAAGGGAGTGTTAAACCAGTTTAAATTGAGAGTGCACTACTTTTAACTAGATTAATTTAAGATTGACCTACTTGCACAAGTGCAGCTTTTTAAAAAATTGCATGATTTAGAAGCGCTTGGGGAAAACAAGGATTTCTTGGGAGCTTAGTTTTCAAGCACATTAGGCATGATATGTAATGTACCAATTACTAGATAAAATGTGACCACAGAACTGTTTCTTCTAGCAGCAGAAAATGTTTGGTTAAAACTAAGTGTAGATAAACACAGTAGCTTAGTAGTGGTACTGTTATCATCATATCAGCAAGAGAAATAGAAGTCTAAACTAAAATACATTATTTTTTACTTCTATAACAAATTTACAAAGGTAGATTCTGTACCATACTGAAATTCTGCAGAAAAGAGTTCCTCTATCAAAGTTCATATGATAAATAATAACAAGTGGAACTCATTTACAGAAGTATTACATGGTTTAATGTATAGTGACATGTAAGGAGAATATTACTGAAAAGTACTTACATACATGTGGGATATTTTTAACTTGTGTATACATAAAGCTCCATCTTCGAGAAAACAAAAATTCAAGAGTTCAGTTTTGTTTATTTTTTTGTTAACTCTCCAGCATTCAAAAAATTATTCAAGTTTGCAGGCAGTAACAAGAAAACAAGCAAAGAAACCTGTCACTTTGTACCATGTTGTTTGCAGGTTGCCAAGTAAAAGCTTCTTGGACTTGATGCAAATACAGTGCCTTGTGTAATGTGCTCAAGTTAGTGCGTAGATTCTGCTGTGGGCACTGTGCTGGCAGCCAAGAAAAATTTATGAAAATCCTGATCTCTGAACTGCATAGATCAACTTGTAGTAAATTTCTTTTGGCTGCCAGTGTGGTTGACACAGTGCAGGAGATATATGCTGTTGGAAATGTGAACCGGCGGAGTTGTGAAAACCATCTCCCAAGGGAGCTCTGTTTCTTGAACAGTGCTCATGCCGTGGCTTGGTATAAAGGAAGCCAAGCATTTCAGATCAAAGGAAGCTCTGCATTACAATGTTAACATGGCTTTAATTTCATAAAGCATAGTGCTCTTAATTGATTATGTATGTTTTTAATAAGCAATTATCAACATCAAATTTGATCTGTAACCAAGCAGTGTGACCTTCCAGTTGTCACATGCTTGTTTTCTAGCTCTGCACTAGGATCACTATGTAAAAGATTAATATGTTATTTGAATTTTTATTTTATAGTGCTTGTGTATTTGCTTTGTAAACAGAGAATTGCAGAAGTGGGTTCAGATCAAAGGTTATCCTACAAAATGTCCTATCTCTAGTTAATAGCTAGTAACAGATACCTAAAGAAGAGAATAAGAGCAGGGTAAACATATGGCAGTAAAACCCCAGCATATTCCCTCTTAGCTTCCAGTAATCTGTGGCTCATTGAATTTCTGAGGCACAGGCCGTATTTTTGTGTTTAGTAGCCTATGAGGGATTTCCTTTCATTAATCGATGTAATCTCTTTTTGAACTCACATAAGCATTTGGTATCCACAACATCCTGTGACAATATGTCCTGGAGTATAAGCAGATGTGAAGTACTACTTTTTTTCTGATTATTTTAAAGACAGATGGATGCTCATATTGTAAGGGAGTAATTTTCTAATAATTTTATCTATTCCATTCATATTTTGTGGGCTTACAGGATAAAGAGACTGAGACTGCTGAATTGCAGTCTTGTTTATATCTAATTATAAGGTTAAGGAAGTACAACTTCCATTTTAAATTGAAACTATTTAAGCGCAAAATAAGGGAATTAGCAATATTGTAAAAGATGACAAAACCCAACTATTGCATTTATAATGTTACACAATGATGAAGATGCCAGGATAATATTTTAAAGAGCTTTGCAAGTTGCAGGCATATTGAATAACGATGGATTCTTTTAATTTCATCATTTTCCCTGAAATCCAATTTACTTCAGGAATCAATAAACACAAATAATACTTTCTGTGTCTAAGCCACAACATTTTCAGCATTTAAAAAGAAGCCAGTCTTTCCCTTATCAGTAAGTGCATTTTGTGCTGATAGAACATCCTCTGTCCTCAAACTTTCCAAAGCTTCCTGGATTATGCTTGCTGATGTGCACTTGTCCCATATCCAGTCACTCTATGATTGTACCTAAAATCTTAACTCTCAGATATCCAGATATCTGATGAATGAAATGCATCCTTGAAAATATTCTCATGGTATGCAAAGCTGCCCTGGAGAACAGAAAGAACCCTTTCAGCTATTGAAGAGATAGGAAATGATAAAAAAAATCATAAATGGCCCTGGCTGCTTGTGAGGACTCAGCCATTGGACATAGAACTACGCAGATAGAGGAGGATCTGTCTGCTGGACCCCATCTACTGGCTGGAAGCCAGATGATGGAAAATGTTAACTGTTGGCCAAGTACTGACCTCGTTTTTATAATTTTGAGGGAGGATTTTGCTTTCATGGAACACCCTTTTGGCTTTGAGGAAAGCACTTCATTTGCATGTTGTTAAAAGGGAAATCTGTTTAAAACTGGCAGTCAGTGAAAGCAGTCTTGTGGATGAATCCAGCCCCATGTTCTAGATCTATGATTGACTTGATGCTTTTAATACATCCCAGGGGATCTCAGTGTGTAATATCTTACTCTCAGCTTCCTTCTTGGCCTAGCATTTCTTTATGCCCTATTATGAAAACTGAAAGAGAGCTGAGGAATATGTTAAGAGAATTGACTTTGTGATATTCTTAATTAAAGCAGTGGGATTGTAGACTTAGATGCACATCTTAAATCATGCTTTTCATGTCTATAGAAGCAAGGTGATATTTAAAGTGTATCTTAATTGCCAGAGATGGTCCTGATGCAGGTTGCAAACCAGAAAGGCAGCACAGCTCGAGCCACCAAATTGCATATTGCTTCCATCGTGGTGTGGGTAAACACAGATCATTGCAATCCTTTGTGGAGTAGTTAGGGAAGCTGCAAACTCAGCTATCCATTCAAACTGCCACTGGAGGTTATTTGCCACATACCAGGGCCAGCAGAACTTGCTTGCTTGCTTGCATTTGCCATCTGCCTCAGTTTGCAATCAGCCAGCCTATCTTAAACTAATGAAAAGTGTTAGAGCAGATCTGGCTGACTTTGCATGGAAATAAATGAGGAAAGTTCACATTGTCTGTTACATCGACTTTGCTGCCAAGGAAACATCTAGCTGACAGGCAGCATGGGTCCTTGCAGACAATTTTGGCAGCATTTATACCTACAAACACTGAAAAAAACCCTGCCTTTTTTTTTTATTTTTTATTTTAAAAAAAGAGGTGTTTGTCTCAAACAACTGTTTATGCAACAATAAAGGCAAGTTCATCTACCAAAATGGATTAATCTGACCCTCATATTAGTAAATTAGGAGAATGGAGTTACATGGGGAAATTTAGTTGAAAAATGTGAAATTTACTTGGAAAATGCTTGTTCGAGTAATTAGTAAGTTGAAACAGTGTTTGAGTTTTGGCTTCATTTTCTCTTATTGTCTTTCTCATTTTCCCCTGAAGTATATGAGAAAAGAGCATTGGGAAGCCATTTTTGTTCAGGCAAATAGATTTATTTTAAATGAGTCCAAACATAAAGTGTGGGCCAGCCTCTTCGCAATTGTTTTTACGACCCCACAACCTCTCCCACACACACAAAAAAAAAAACAAACCACAACCCTAACACTACCTATACAACAAACAAATACTCCTACCTTACTTTTTCCTCCTTTTAGAAAAAGGCTTAGCAAATTTTGAGTACTGAATCTGAGAGAACTTCATATAATTCTTACATGTTTCAGAAATTTTTAGATAATGGGGAAAAAAGGGAAAAAAAATAATGTGCCACTGCTTTTTGTTCTTACCGTCCGTGCATTTTAGAAGTGTTACCATCAGTCTGTCAACAGGCACTATCTCTTTAAAATGTATATAACAAACTAATAGTAGTGCTAGCAATAGAGGAACTGCCTTATGAGCTATGAGATTTCACACCAGAGACTGAATTTCAAGTTCTTGAAAGATTATTTGCTATGGAGAACTTGTGAAAACCCATATCTCAAACATGTTGAGTTAAAAAAAAAAAAAAAAAATTGCAAATAAGTCAAACCAGTTTACAACTAAAAAATCAGCTAATGAATTAATGGCTTGAAATGATTTATTTTTCTTTTCAGTCTGGTCTCCTAGTAGGAGTAGTTTAGGAAAGAGGCATTATCTATGAACCTAAATTTCTCTCTGTAAACAGAAAGTGACATTGCAGTCATTTAAAGCAGTCATCAGGCGCAGCATTCCAGCTCCCATGTGATCCAGGGTGCCTCAAGTCTCTGTTTGTTGCTAGGGCCACTTAATGGAGACTTTTCTTCAAGATAGCAGATTTAGGAAATACCAAAGATGCTCTATGGAATATTGTTACTGCATTGCCATCTCATTTCTCCTGCCTTTTTAGGGGCAAACAGAATCTGAAAAATCATGTTGCCAATTAATATGGATGTTGCCATGGTTTCCTGAGAGAGCAAGACCAGAATTTCACAGTGATTACATATTTAATTACATATTTATTAAGCAGAAATGTAATGGATATTGAAAAATTATAAAGATGTAGGTAATCCAGAAATATAAGATAATACTATATCTGAATTTTAAGAGTAGTATATAATTAACTAATGAAAGATTTCCTATAATATTAGCATTCTCAGGTCTAGAGTATAATTTGTGCTTTTCTGACAATTCTTTACTTCAAAATGCCAAAACTGTATATTCTTGAGGCCAAAATGGTTTTAATCTTTATTTAGAATTCTTCCTAACTGTTTGGGTTCCAAAAAGTGATGAACAGGTACCACCAATAGCTGGAAAAATATACAGCTAAAACATTACGTTGTGGAAAAAAAATGAAAGCAGAATAATTAAAAAAAAAAAAAAAAAAGTGGTTAAAAGAGCAACATTTTTGTGCAAAATATTTTTGTCTGGTTGTTTTGGGTTTTGTTTTTTTTTTTTTATGGTTTAAGTCTCTACTGCAAGTCATCCTATGATAAGTACTTCCTGGGTTTGTACATACATCACTTAAGTCTGGATCCTGTATTTCTATAATTAATGTTTTGCCAGTGACTTAGAAGAAAAGACCTAAGTCAAAAGCCAGAAGACTTGAGGGGCTGGAATTAATCTGACCATATGTTGGTGTTTAAATCAGAGTTAATCTCATGGAGTTCCTTTAGAGTTACAGGAGAGATACATTGCCTTCCTGGATAAGGTTTGTTGCATCCTGAAGTAGGTGTCTAAAACAAACTAAATGAATCATATTCTGAAATACCTGTTTATCATCTCTTGCTGTGAGAGGTGCAGGTAGAGACATTTGTGTTATACTGTTGAGTAGCTAGATAACTTCCACTTGTGATGTTGAATTGTGCCATTTCAGATTTTGGTGATAAGTGGCATTTCAGTCTGTAGTGAAAAGAACTTCAAAATAGCAGCACCAACTTGAGTCAAAAGAAATCTGTCTCAGCCCCAGAGATGGCTGTTTTGGAGCAGTTCAGTACAGCAGTCAGAAAGGGCAGTTGCAGGCATAGGCTGTTCCCTGCCCCTCTCAGTATGGCAAGACAAACACTCGTATTGGTCTGAACACAGTAATTCACAAGTGGGTTGCAGTTCTGAAATTTTGAATGCATATCTGGTAGTATGGTAATGTGTAAACATACTTGTAGTTCCCCATTTCTAAGAATCAGACAGAGCACATTTCTTGTGATGCAGTTTAGAAACTATGTTAGGATGAGGAAATGGGATTACCGCTGAGTATTCAGGATACTGAAGTAATTAATGTTAGCTGTGTTGCAGCTAGCAGTGCTAGCAGAAGCAGCAAAAGTAGTAGGGCCTTAGCTTCAGGAAGAGTTAGCAACCAAAATACATGTGCGTAATCAACAGTCACTCCTTAGCTGTTTTTTGTTTTTAATGATCACTTGTGACAGTGGCAGGGCTAGCCATAGTGGCTTGCAGATGTGCAGAGATGTGATCCCAACCTTCTTGAGTGTGGGATGCAGCACAGCACCTGTAGAAAATTGTGGCCCAAATGACTCCGTGTTCAGATCTCCACTTTCCCAGTGGGAGCTCTGGGCTGAGAGCCATCGAACATGGAGCCTCTGGCATTGTCCCCTTCCTGCTGGGGCCAAGCGCTGTTGCCTCAGGCTGGGGTCTGGCTGAGCTCCTAACTCAGAGAAGGGGGAGTGCTAGGATTGACTTCTGCCCTGGTCTACATCCTATGCAATCCATCATCCTGCAGGCTGTCCCTCAATGGCAGGCGCTCAGTCATCGCCGTGCCCGCAAGTGCCAAGAGTCACCAGTGAGAACTGACTGAATCCCTTGAGTTCTAGAGAGCCCTGCAGTGATCCCTCTGGCCAGAGGAGCATACAGCTGTATGGAGATAGAATACCGGGATCTTAGCAGCAGATTCTCCAATAGATCAGAGCATTTCATATGAGTAAATTTCAACAAAGTAAGACCTAAGTAGCAGATTTGTCTTTCTGTCACTTTCTCTGTGTACACAATCCCCAGTTTGAAGTTGTCTCAATTTAAAATATGGTGCACATTTGGATCAGGTTTCCCTTTGAAGTCTGCAGACTTCTTAGAAAACTTGTCTCCTTTTCAGATCAGAGAACTTTTAATGATTTTTTTTCGTCTAATCACTTTGCCAATTAGGATTCGAAATTCCCACTTCTTTTTATCACCAGTTTAATGAAAAAGACCTAAACCATGGACAAATCCATCCTGACTTTTTTTTTCCTACTATGAATTTAAAAAAGCAAAGTAACAGTGAATGAAGAATAGTTCATATAAAAACTTTATATATATATACAAACTACTATGTCACTGTTTTAGAATTCTCAAAGACCTGTTTCTGTGTTAAGATAAAATAGTATGCTAAAAATAATAATAATAACAACAACCTGGTTTTAGTTGTTTAATATGAGCTAATTTAGAGGATATATAATTACTCTCAGTTTACTGGTACAAGGTAAAGAATTTATCAAACAAAAAACTAGCCAGCACAAGATTTACACATAAATTCTGAGTGCATTCTATTGTGGGGATTCTAGGACTCTTTCAGATTGCTAAAAGGTGATGAGATGCTAGAGCAGGTTGCCCAGAGGAGCTGAGGATGTCCCACCCTGGAAGTTTTAAGGCTAGGCTGGATGGGGCTCTGTGATGGTCTGGTGGAAGGTGTCTCTGCCCATGGCAGGAGGGTTGGAACTGGATGGTCTCCAAGGTCTCTTCCAACTCAAACCATTCCACGCTTCTCTGATTTCCGCCCCATGACAAATTACATCTATTGTGAATATTTGCAGTATGACTTTGGCCTTCCTCCTTGCATTTACAAGTATTTCTTCATGGGAGGACACACAGAATATTGGAGTAAATGAGTAAAAACAAAAGAAGCCACAGTGTTAACAAACCTGCACTTTAGCCGAGTGGCTTAGAGACAAGCCCCGCTTTTTTTTTTTTTTTT
>VRYO01001463.1:25188822-25228929 GCA_009812075.1 Sialia sialis
TTTTTCATTCTGCTAATCAATATGTCTTTATTACTAGTAGAATGAAAATGCCATTTGCGAATAATATAAAAATTCAGTAGTGGACCTGAGTGATAAAGAAGTTGATCTCAGGAGCTAGAGAGTCAACATAAATGTAGGAATTTGTTTAGTTTGCTAGGTTTCCCGTCACTGCTGGGTTTCCTCAAAGCATGAAAGAAAGCCATAAGCATTATATTTTCAGAAGAAACTCATACCATCACATTGAAGAAAGCTCTCATGTCTTCTCTACCTCCCCTAGGACCATCTCTAGCTGTTTTGCTTGTCTCTCTTTGGGGAAGTTGGTATTTATTCACAAGGCAGAATGGTTTGCAAATTTTTTCACTACTAGTGATTGAAACTGTGAGAAAAAGTGGAAATATTCTTATATCCATGCTTTTTATAGAAAGGAATTTAAGAATACATAAAGTAATTAATTCCACCCATGTCAAGCAATTTACTAAACGTTGTAGAATGTGGTTGGTAACAGATCTAAGTAGTAAGTCAGAAATTCTTGTCTTTTGCATGTCTTTGCCTTCTGAAGTACAGGCTGATATGTGTTATATAAGAAGGTGGGCTCCTGACTTCTTCTAACTTATGCCCAAAATATTCAGAAATAGTAAAGCACTGCCAGGACAGACTCACAGGCTGTTAAACTCAAATGTTCTCATCGTATCTCATCAATGATCAGAGTCAACTGAAGACAGCCATGCTCTGTAGTAATGTGCCCTTGTCAAATTTCAAGCAAGCAATTTTAAATTTCACAATAATCTGTTAATTTTTTTAAAATAGAATAGTTTTTCAAAAATATACACATATGGATGTAGGTATTCTAACTTATATACAGTGTAATTAGTACAGACTTTGTATATAACAATCTGTCTGTACATTCCCTTCTGTCTGCATATATATATAGATATATAATATGTGTACATGTGTGTTTATATATATCTCACTAAGCCTACTGGAAAGGAGTTTATTATGCATTCATGTATTAATAGAGTGAAAGAGGACATTTTTATGTCACTGTATTTGTCACAATGAAAAAGCCTAAATATATATTGTTGAAAAAATATTGTTTAAAATACATTGTGTAAAAGTAGATATGCAAAGTTCATACAGAAAGTGGATATGCTTTATATGACACGTTTTTATTTAAAATTACAAAACATTAGTTTTTTTCTTAATTTTTCAAAGCTGCTCCATCCATCTTTTAGCAAAACTCCGGGCTACCAAATTTTAATGCCAATGGCAGAAGTCTGAGATAATGACAAGCAACTATATGTGATTTCTTAGACTGGAAAATGTACCACCTTTAGTTGGGTAAGAGTATTCCTATGATTTATATTTAGGTCCATGTATACTCTCAATATAGCATATATGTACATGTATGGTGCTTATGCAAGTGCCTACATAATGTATATGCTCAGTTCTGCTGTATTGTAATAAGGTAAGAGAGAGAATCTTCTTTTATGACTGACTCTTGAAATAGCATCCTCAAAATTCTGTCCTGTCTGGAAAGGAGAGTAATAACAAAGATAAAACTCTCTTTTCTTTTCTCTCTCTTTTCTCTCTTCTTCTGTCTAGAGTAAGACTCTTACTCTGCAGTTGGTAGCATTTAACCTGCTTGGATGCATCAGGTAGTATACAAATGAACAGGAGAATGAAAATTCTACATACATCGAACAGAAAGTGATGGGTATTTTGTGTCTGTGCAATACTTCTGATTATTTGTAAGTTTGCCTTTGAGATACTGTCTTGTTGGTAATAGGACTATAAAAGAAGTCCTGCGCAGATTTAATTTCAGTTTGATAGGAATTTAATTAGAAAATGTCTATCTACATCATGAAAAATGAAATAAAATAGTCTTTGGAAGAATGAGTGTATGTCTATGTATAAGATATCTTTGTATTTTTACAGTTTATTTATAATTTGAAATTCAGTTTCTAAGGTTTCTTTTTCTGTAACTTGGGATAGAAAAGTCTTCAAAATTGAGATCACATATTAAGCCATTAAGTTAGTACTTTAATAAATTGAATTCACATACCATTTAAAATGGAAATTAATATCTTCAGGACTAGGTTTTCTTAATAACTTACCGTGGACAAACATATTAGCTTTGTTTATCTGTAGATGTGAATAATAGTGTATATATTAGCTATAGGGAAAGGCTTCCCCATACAGCATGCTCCACACTGCTGGCTGTTGAATATTTGATATATTAATACATATTTATATTCTGGAGTTTGGGCAGTGTTTGTAAAGTCAAACAGATTTAGTGCCTAAAATAGTTTATAGCCTCAGAGAAAAGTGTCAGCATAAAAATAATAATTTTATCTTAGTTCTTTACACACAGTATTTTTTTCCTTCCCCTGTGAAATCAAACTTGAGACAAAATAAGAAAAACAATCACAAACTTTGAGCTTACAGCCATTCTATTTCAAATCTCCATGCTAACAGGGAACACAAGAATGGAGACTCACAAGTTTAGGACTTGTGAAATATATTTTCCAATATTCTTATACTACTCTGTGGATATTCAAGAAGATAGACTATCACAATGAATATTCACAATGTATATTTTTCAGTGGCAAATTTTGCTTTAAAAATCATCGTAGTCATATGCATTTTAATTCTGTTACGACTTTATAAACTTTGTGATGGTGCTTCATTTTTCCATGTGGACTGAAATACGTCCTACCTGGATAATGTATAATGAAATATGGAATAATTTGGGACTCTCTCCTTCAGTGGTGGCAATTGAAAATGTAAAAGCTCCCTCAACAGAATCACAAAGCTAGCCTGAGCCTGTGAATGCTCACTTTTTTTTACACTTCAACTTATTCTGAGCACTGACCAAGGAATTGAAGGTGGGCTACCATTGACCTTGCATCGACAAATACACTCCTGTGCAGCCTTGAGAAAAAGAGCAAGACTTACAGAAAGTTGTCCTTCTGCACCCTCAGGAGCTTTCTACAGGAACATTGAGGTACTCAGGGCAAGTCAGCTCCCTAAAGCAAAGAGGCACTGAATAATTGTTGCCTAATTAGAGAAATCTAATCGTATGCAAAGCAAAAAGGATGGAAACTAAGATAGTAATAAGGCCCTACCTGTTCTGAACTCAGACAGCTCATCTTGGGCTGGTTTAAACCTGAGTTTCAATTGCACTCACCAAGTTATTTGGGTCAGTTTAAATTCAGGATGCCCTGGAGACAGTCATGACTCTTGATGGAAATTGTTATGAATAATGGGGCTATTTGGCTACAAGTAGAAAATATGTTCCCTGTTAAATCATTGTCACTCCAGGCAAGAATATTATTCTCCCAGCTCTTTCCTGTGACCTTCTCCCTTCCCCCTTATTCATTTGCTCAAGGGCTGTTCTGCCTTTGCCACATTTAATGGCTCCCCTGATGGCTTCGAGTTGCATTGCGTCAGGTGGAAATAAAGACTAAATCCAGAGGGGCAGTCAGACACTGAATGTAATGTTTAGGGGTTTTTGGTTGGTTTTTTGGGGTTTTTTGTTTGTTTGTTTGGGGTTTATGTTGTTGTTGTTTGTTTGTTTGGGGTTGGTTTGGTTTGGTTTGGTTTTTCTCTTTAAATAATCTCCCCTATCCAAAAGACAAAAGGAGAAAGAGCCAGCCCCTGCATAATATCTGTTGTCTGACATGGTCCCACTGTCACTTAGTACTACTGTAGAAGTTCTCTACTCTGTGCTCATTATCTCTGATTCTCGAAGGAAGATATGCCAGTAGCTGAAAGGCAGCTTTATTCCCTGTTACTGTGTATTTCACGTCTGTCGGATCAACATGGAACAAAATGTATAAATTGCTGGAACTGTAAAAGGGGACTCAGGTATTGCAAAACCGGCACAAATGGAAATAGTAGATTCTTCCAAGACTGGGGTTTCTTGAAATTTGAGAGATTATAGCAAGTTAACTTTCCAGACTTCCTGCCTCAAAACAACAGAAGTAAAACATGTAGGAAACTTTCATTTACTGAGAGTAATGAGCCTAATGATAGTGGTTGAATAAATACTCTTCATTAAAATCTTTATGAAGATAATTCAGTAAATAATGTAGCCAACTTGTTAGTGCATTTAGTGCAAGGCTTAGTTAATATTCTTAATTATGATGTAGAAAGCATAGGCATAGAATAGAAGTTTGTTTTCAGAAGGTCAGAAAAGCAAAAGAAGACTTCTTCTTAAATATTCAAGTTAATACCAGGGAAAGAAATTTTGCATTCCAGTAGACCTAGTTTAGAACTTTCACAAAACTTAGAAAAGAATTGAAAAATAATGTGAGACTTTTCATCATAATATGAAAGCTGTTTTTCCATCTTGAACCTATGATTATTTAAAATAACATTAATTATTCCATTATAAGTGCAGAATGAAAACCTTCACAAAGTTCCTTCTGTGCTTCACTTCCTATGCTGATGTCAGCTACAGAGGCTGTGGATTATTCATATGAGATGATGTCAAGATCATCCATGTCTGCATATAGAAGGCCAGATTCAGATATCAAGAACATTTGTCACCAGGATAGTCAGACTTATCAAACCTATTGAAACAGCATATTGAGATTCTGCTTTACTATAAAAAGAGCTGCATCTAAGAAAAATACTGTCATAAAACATTTCATCTGGAAACCTCATAATTATGAATGATAGGATAAACTTCTCATTCCTGAAAGCACATTATGTCGCATTAATTTTTGAAAGATGTGATTATTTTGTAGTTAATTTCACGATTATAAGCCGCACCTTTTTCATTGAAGAATCCAGCCTACCCCAGTAGTGCGGCTAATCATCAGGTGTGGCTTATCTATGGACAAATCCCAGGGAAATGCCAACCCAGAAGTGAGAGCCAGCCGGTGAGGGCACCTGGGGCTGCCTTTAAAGGCTTCGCTGGTCTATGAAAACTGTTTGCAACTTGAGCACCTGACACCAAACCCCGCACTGGCGTGATTCTGTTACTAACTCGTTACTTTCTCGCACGTGGACCCTTGCTTTAAAAAAAAATAAAAAATAAAAAAAAATAAAAGTGGCTTATATTCAGGTGTGGGTTATATATGGACAAATCCCGTGGTCTGTCCAGCTACCCGGATGTGCAGCTTATAATCAGATGTGGCTTATAATTGTGAAATTACTGTATATTGAATAAAAGATCAGGAACATTTAGTCGTCTTATTTTCAAATTAAGAATCAAAAGCTATGAGAAGACTGAACTAAGTGTATAGTTTTAGTTGTGTCTGTTTTCATTATTTCATTCAAAAATTTATTTTACAGACATTAGCATGGCTTTATACATCATGAAGGCATCTAGTGTTTCCTCTTTCATATGTACTTTGGATAACGTTTAGTTTTTGTGTCAACAAGAGGAAATGCTTGAGTAATTGAAATATTGTCAACTATGTCCTCAAAATTCTGTAATGTATATACATGTAATTTTGTTGCTGATGCAACATAATATTATTACTATTGACATTTCAAAAGTACTTCCAGACAAGTTCCAGCAGTGGAAAATAACTGTCTATCCCCAAAGAATCTACAGATTATAGCATAAGAGCTAAGGTTGAGCACTTTTTTTCATATTCACAAACAATATATGACTATTAGGCCAAAGAACAGTCTTTTCATTATTTATACTTCTCTTTCAACAAGAAGCTGCTTACTATAGGTGACACCAGATTCATAGGTGTTCAACATTTAAAAATTAACAGGTCAGCACAAGCTGCTAATCTAGAGTACTTCTCTTGTCAGTGGGACAGGATCACACTTCTGGAGGATAGCTCTTCCCATCCCTAGGGGTGAAATGAGCTATATTCTGGATGTGACCCTATTTAGACAACTGGAATCTTTCTCCAGATCCAAAAAACTTTTCCAAAGTTGCATTTTGCAACAGGTTGAGTACAACAGAATTTATATGAAAGACTCACAGAAAGATACGCAGAACAAAATCTTAGATAAGCAAAAATAGACAAAACTTTGAAACATTATTTTAGAAAAGCTCCCATTGGCTTTGCTTTGTGTTTGCTTCAGAAGAGTGCCATTGTTCTACTGCCAAATCTTCCAGTTGTATCTAATGCTCTGTAATAAAGAATTTAAAGATACTTTTGAGAAGACAATATAACAAAAACATTAAATTGGTCTGTAACATGAGTGCATGGTTTTGGGGTTTTATTCAGTCCTACAGAAATTAAAAAAGCTCTAATACTTAAATAAATAAACTACAGTTATTACAAGGAATTGCACAGTGGAATATATTAGGACATCTATTTTCCTCATTAGGATTTCAGTTACAGTGAATAAGAAATGCACAACATGTACATATAATCAGCAGGGGTCTGATTACAAGTGTTTGAATGACTAAGTGCTCTGTGGGGTTTGTCCTAAATAGGTAGTCTTCAGTTTGTGAAGTTTATCAAACAAAGCAAAGATATTTTCTTATTGGAATATGTCTTGATGAAATGAAAGCATTTTTTGTTGGGTTCATGGCAACATCATGTAATAAATTGCACAAAAGCCTAGACATGAGCTATGACACTTGAAACCTACACTTACCATACGTATCAATTAAAAAGGTTTATGTTTGTGATGACTGTAAGAGTACCATGTATTATAGCATAATGGTTTTCTTGTTAGAGGAAAGAATGAGAGAAAACTGCCTTTTCTGCCACGATATCCTTTATATCCTTGGTGATCCATTAATTGCTACTCATTTCCATGTGAAACTTGAATGCAGTGAAAACATCTTGCAAGTGCAGAGTCCTCCATGTAGGTTATATTTTTTTATACTGGCTTTGTGGATTCAAAGGTCTTTTTCCTTTCCTTCTGTTCACAGGAAATGACCTCTTTCTAGTTGCAGTGCATGAGCTTGGACATGCTCTGGGCTTGGAGCACTCTAATGACCCCACTGCAATCATGGCTCCATTTTACCAATATATGGAAACTGACAACTTCAAACTACCTAATGACGATTTACAAGGCATCCAGAAGATATACGGTATGTGTTATATGTGTATGTGACATATATGTATGTATATATGTATATGTGATGTACGGTGTTCTCATCAGACAACACAAGCTTTTTGGTTTAGAATGCCTTTAATTTCCTCTGTCCATATCACCTCCCCGAAGAGTTCATTAGTGTTGTTATGCCAGAATCTTTATGTGGGTAAAACACCCAAAGAGTTTGAGGGTGCTCTTACTTTGTTTCTCGCTGCTCACAACTTGTATTTAAATTTGCACTCATCTGGAATAATAATTTTAAATGTTTTAAAAATCCATAAAGAAAATTCATGCAAAATTATTCCAAACAATGAAAATATTAAGAAATGTAGGCCTTTAACTATAATGAGATTATTTACACAGGTGTCCAAGCTCATGTAACTGGATGAATTGATTGCTTCTCAGTGTATCAGTTATAATACAGAAAATTTCCCTCAAAATCTGAGGTCCTGAAAACACCCTTTATTATGATAAATATAACAAATTGATCTCAAAATAATGTTATCACCAGTCCCTACAGGGGGTAAAGAAGAAACTGCTTCTTTAAAATATGTTAACTTACGTTTTTTATGGCCTGATATAAAATATATGATGCAAATAAATTCTGCATTTAACAAGGCAATTGAAATTTTTTTAAAAGGCAAAACAATAACATAATTGTGGTTACGGATTGAATGTAACATTAACTCCCATATTACTGTCCCTTAAATTTCCAAAGACATAGTTTAATTTTGGTTTTAATGTCTTTGATTCTGTTAATATATGCTAAATGGTCTCTTTTTTTTTCTTTAAAGGTATATTTTATTTCTAGAATTGAAAATTCTGTTGTATTTCTATGTTAATGCACTATATCCAGTGCATATAATTTGATATTGCCTTGCTTAATATTCCTTAATTAAATCTGCATTGGATTAAATGATGTACTCCCAGTATTTCCTGTGTAAATTTTGTCCTGTTTATGTTGAATATTGTGAGGGCTGTTCCTTCTTTATCTTTCCTACCAGAAAGGACAACTATGATCATGTAGAATTACTGTACTGCGAACTAGAAATCTGCAGACTCCATGGTCTAATACTAACAATAATTTTAAAATATCATATTCACAGGCACAGATATATATTTTTGTAAAGCGTAAATAGGGATTTCAGAATGATTGGCTGATCAAGTTTTGTTTGGTTGGGTTTTTTTTCCCTGTGTGATTAGGTGGAAAGAGTGTTGTTTCTCATGACCTCATATGTTGGTAGTCTAGACTTAAGGGCTAGACAAGAATACTTTGCTGAAAACTAGCTGCTAAGCTCAAACAGCTGTGGGCTACACATTAGGAGAAATGTGTTACCCCTGGGAAGTAATACTTGACATCACCACCAAATGGCATAAAAAAACTTTGATTTGGGGTTAAAAACTTTCCAACACGAGCTACTGCAAGCTGATTCTTTTGCTCCCTCTAAAATCAAGATGTGATCTGGAATCATATGCCTCAATAAAAATGTCACACCTATTAAAATAATTACTTTGGTCTGCAGTATTCCTTGAAATACTGTTATTAACTGTAAATTATAAATGTCACAAGTCTTAAAATTGTGAATGAAATAAATGTGTTATCAAATTGCATGACAACCATTTGGCAAGTTTAAGATTTCCTTACATAATCCATCTTTTTCTTTATAAAGTATGTGTTTTTCTGTAAAGTTCTCAGAAATTCAAATGTCGTTTGTGCAGTTTTAGAGTTGTCTTACTATTCAAAAATGTTTCTGAAGGTGATCATGCAAACTATTTATCTTTTAAAGTCAAAGTGAATGTCTAAATGATTTGGAGAGAAGCCTAAATAGAATGAGCAAAAATTGAAATATTCATCTGGTTTCCAGACGTCTTACTGATCCAAGTGAAGCTTCTTATCTTTTCTTCCATGAAAAATAAATGTTGCTGATATGTGTAGAGGGAGGAAGGCATTTTCAGTCATTTCACTTCATTCAGTATGCCATTAGGATTATGATCACTATCTGTCTGGCATGGCCTGATATCTTGCAGGTAGAGAAATTATGAGTGGGATAGTAATTTCATAAAACTCTGTCTATTTTGACAAATAATATATTTGAATTAAGAAAAATGTTTTAACACTGCTCTACAGAGTTTTAATTTTTCTCTTGAAGAAAATATGTGAATCATGGCAGGGGATGATGTGCTATGTATGTTATATACATGCCTAGAATTTGAGGTCCAATCTTAGGAGCTCCTGTACATACCAAAGGACATTGGAAAAAACTGAGCATGTCCTTTCTTTAATGAATATGATGCTACTTGATCTAAAAATTTGGTCAGTAGGAAGTAGCAGGTATGCAAAATATATGCCTATGTGAACTGATGATTATAGATTAAAAATATAGGCTGAAAATGTATTGACTGATGATGATTATATAAGGAGCAAGATTTTTTCCATTTATTTGTATGATAGGAAATGATTCTGCTGTAAGAGCTCTAACTCAGTTGGCAAATAATTTGCTTTGAACTACTTCTCATCTGAAATGATGGTAGCCTAAGCATCCTTTGAAGGTTTTATTGGACTGTTGTTCCAAAAATGAAGATTTTGGATAATGAAAACTAATTATTTTCCTTGGTTTTGATAGTTGTTCCTTTTACCCTTTTTAATGAGTGCCTGGTTGGTAACTGGAACAGGCACCCCAAGGAAGTGGTCGTAGCACCCCTGTGACAGAGTTCAAGAAGCATTTGGACAATGCTCTCAGGCATGTGGTGTGACTCCTGGGGTGTCCTGGGGAGGGCCAAGAACTGGACTCTGTGATTCTAATGGGTCCCTTCCGACTCAGCATATTGTGATTCTATGATTCAATGATTTAATAACATCAGAAAGGTATGCTAGGTCACTTTTTTCATTCCCCTTTCACTGTTGGGTTTGTGCAGCTTACAGCTGGTTTTTGTTGTATGTGTTTCCTTTGGTGGGTTTGTATATTACATCCAGCTGCTGTATTTTTAAAGGTCCACCTGACAGGATACCACCACCCACCAGACCTCTGCCAACAGTGCCCCCACATCGTTCAGTCCCTCCAGCAGACCCACGAAAGAATGACAGGCAACCTAAACCTCCTCGGCCACCCACTGGTGACAAACCTTCCTACCCTGGAGCCAAGCCCAACATCTGTGATGGGAACTTCAACACTCTGGCTATTCTTCGCCGGGAAATGTTTGTTTTTAAGGTAGGAGGCTGTGAATTTTTCAGTGTTACATCAAATGTCTACATTTCTCTTTTTTTCTATAAAGCAAACTCTCGTTCATCATGACTCTACATTCCCAGCCTGCTCACAGTAAGAAAGTTCAAGAAAAATATTTAAAAATAAACATCCACATGGCTTAAGCATCTAGCAGGGAGCTGCTGTAATGTTCTATTTTAAGAAAATACCCACGTCAGCAGAAACTGTAATGCCTTAAAATGTAAGGGTAAATAAATGTTGCATGTTGTGGAAAGATAAAAAGTGTAAATCAATTAATGAATAATAGGGATGCTTTTGTTGGGAATACAGCCATATGTCAACATACAGTAGATACTGTGTATTCAGCACTTGTTCTTTTTTTTTTTTCATGGAACTACAATTTTAACTTTAAAATTAGATCTGTCATTTACAAAGGAAGTTTGTCATTGTGTTGTGGTTGCATTAAAACCACAATATTTTACTAAAGGTCTTTGCCACAAAATTCTTACTGCAAATGTGTCATTATTTATTTTCATTCATCTTCTTGGTCTGAGCTGAAAATGTGGTGTATATACAACAAATTGGAATAAACAAACTGAACTGAAAGGCAGTCTTTTAATAGAAGCACTTTGCTAAGGCTCATAGACATCAAAGGTATGTTAGGAAGATGGTCTGTGGTATAGTTTCCAGAAGGCATTGCATGTTGAAGAAAAATTACAGAATCATTATTGCTCAGTCACTTAAACCAATTTGCTGACAGGTAATGTGCAAAAATTTCAGAAACAAGCAATGAGATAATCTGTTTTTTGAAGTACTAATGTGTCAAATTTGCTTAAGCAATGGGAAGTGTGTAGAGATCTTTATTTTGTAAATGTGTGATAGGATCTTTTTTATCTTCAGTGTTATAGGTAGAAAAGAAGGGCCTTTCATGTGACTAGATAAGCATTTTCTCTTCAATGTAAGTGCATGGAATAGGCAATGTGTTTGTCCCAAAACCTGAAGCTCCCAGTTCAATTTTGTGGTCCTTGCTGATAGGACTCATTTCTCCCTTATGTGTTTTCTTTTATATAACCTATTTTACCAGATAAATCTTATTAGCAATTCTACCCAGGCTTTCACTTTCTTTAGCATATCTAAAAAAACTTGTACAAATAGCTTTACATGAATTAATTCAAAATTATTGAGCTACCTTCACAATCCAATGGACAGGAAATATTTTTCCCATAAACAGCTAAGGATTTTTGCAGCCTGGGGCTGTCAGCCTATTCCATTTGAATAGATGTTCTATGGTGAAACACTGGGAGGTCCTGAACCATCAGTCTTTTATGACTAAAACTCAAAGGTTGAGGTAGAGCCTAATTTTCTAACTTGACATTAAACAGGATATTAAAATACCTACTTCAATCTCATGTCATCCACCTGAAGAGCAATAGAACATATTCTCATTTAGTTTAGACATAAATCAATAAAATGAGAAATACTGTTCCACTAATACAAAATTTCCTGTCTAGGCAAGCCTGTGTTCCTGGATGAATATATTCACCACCATTTATAATCACTCATATCTGGTCTAATTGAAAACAAATTAAGTTTCCTTCAAAAATATTTACTGCTTACTGCCTTAACACCACATATTTACTGTAAAGCGTGCATGCATGCTACTGTGAAGACTGCATTTATGTTCCAAAATTAAAATTCCTTTCATGATGATTCCAATGAGGAAATATGATAAAAGTCTCTCAGAGAAAAATGACCAGTAACAGAATGCTTATGGATTTCATATATAGAGTCTGACTCCCCCAATGAAGTCACTGCAATCATAAAAGCAATGTGCTAGGAAGGGAAGTAAGAGGTCACCTTTGTTGAGGTTAATTTCTTTAGGTTCCCACAGTTCCCCTTTTCTCCTCAGAATGCCTGGGAACATAACAACATAGCATGCCTAGGGTTAGCATGCTAAGCAATGGAATTTGCCAAAGTATAGAGAATTTGACTTTGTAGAATGAATGTCTTTGAATACTTGACTTAGTGAGCCATAAGTCTCTTGTTTCTGCATAAATTTGCTAGTGAAGATTTTTGTCTGCTAAAGGATTTTTAGTAATTGTTTGAGATTTTTTTGAGGGGAGAGCAGGGGGTGATGTATAGGGGAGGACTATAAAATGCTCAGAAAAGCAGAAGAGTTAGAAAAGTCATCTTTGCAGAATCCTGGGCTATGGGACAGGTTGTAAGGAAAAGCTCAGCATAGCTGAGCTCTGAATGTAGCAGAAAAAAGGCAGGAATTAAGTCTGAGGAGGTGTAAACAGAAATAGGGATTGAACATAGAGAAATCATCCAGCAAAGGAGGAAACCAAGCTGGAGGTTCTGCGATCTGTCACAGCAAAAATAACCCAAACATCTTTTCCCTTGCCCCTTAATGACAGCGCAAAGGAGGACTGGGAGGGCATGAGTGGTGGGCTGAGAGCCAGGTACAGAAAGGTAGAGAGCCCGGGATTGATGACAGTACTGTACCAGGTGGAAACAATTAAAGAAGAATTATGACCTTCATTGGAAGAATTAATGCTGGATAGTTCCCAGATGAGTTAAATGAATAATGTTGGAGGCTGATCAAATTAAATCCTTTTCTTTCTTTGTCTTTATCCAGAGGTCTGTAATTGTTGCGTAGTGGCAGATTTTACTGCCTCCTGAATGGAATGTATGCCATGTATGGATTTCAAGTTGAAAATAGCCAGGTTTTTTTTTCTCATGGGCAAGTCTCAAAATCAGGACCTCAGTTTGTTTAAATAATTCTTGAAATTGCTTGGGAACCTAGCCACACAGTTGAAGAATTTTAGCATTTTGAATAATTAAATTCTAATTTAAGCATAAAACTGAAGCATGAAATCTAACATGTTGAGATACACTGTGAATTTTCATAGTAGATGACAAGCATTATTAATTCCAAGATTGTTTTCTCTTGGCTGTTGAGCTATTAGGTATACTTAAGAGCATCAGAATTTTAGAAACAAGTTTTGTGTTCAGTCAAATTAATGAGCTTTGTCTGTGGTTTTAAGACTATCTGGCATTCTCAAATGGATATATCCAGAGTAAAACTGAATGTAAAGAGAAAATGCAATTTACACTTATCCATCTCTTTTTATTGTTTTACCATCATTTTGACAAAGTAACAATCCTAGAAACACTTGATAAAAATTGTAGGGTCATAGAGATGAAAAACATTGGAGACTGTTCTTGACCTAACAAAAATTAAACACAAAAGTTAAGCAATCAACTTACTAAAGATTCTCCAATGATCACCAAATAAAATTAGAATTTTGCAGATCACCTTTTTTTTTTTTGTAGGAATGATTGGATTTTAAAGAAAAGATTATTATTATATGCCAAATATACACGTATCACTGACATACAAATGTATTGTCCTGAGAGGATTTCTTCCAGAATTCGTTAAATTAGATGCCCTTAAAATGTCCCTGCCAGATGAAAGGTTTGAGAACACAATATGCTGTGCAAGGAAAATGTTTGTTAAAATCAATACATTCTAACTCTTGGTTTCAGTTGTCATCAGCAGATAAATACTGCTGTTATTTGGTTCATGCTTGAATTGGTATAAAGAACTATCAGAGCAGAAGAATTTCTATGCCAAAATTAATTTGTGCCAAGTTTTTATCTTTGGATAGCTTATTAGCTTCTGTATTTATACTCAATGCAATTAGTATTTTGCTGTCACACTCATTTCCAATATTGTCTTCTTCTGTTTAGTTAGCATTCCCCTGGTACAGAGAAAAATGGCTGAAAATGGTTAAGAAGAAATGTCTTCCTTTTCTGGACAAGTTATGCAAAGTGTTATGACACTGCCTGCCTTTAATGAAAATCCTCTCTGCCATTGTGTGTGGCAATATGTGGTGTCCAACAATACTGTCTTATTAACATCTCCTGAGAGTACCTCCAGGCTAGTGCATCATGGAAAGAAACTCCATTGTCTAAGGTTTGCAGAAAAGATCCATTAGTGAAGTTCACAGCATGTACTTCCACTTTCTTCCTGTGTCCTGTGCAATTCGCACTTTCTTCCATGGCAACAAAATTATCTGTAGCTCTTTTTCAACAAATAGGGTGACTGCTGTCATTATCCTTTTCCTTTACATTCTTTTCAGTCGCACGGATTTTAAAAAAATCTTGCTTTTTGAGCAAGTTGCGTTCAGAAAAGTAAGCGTATGTGGAATTTGTCCTTCATAAGCATCAAATTAGAGGGACAGGTTACTGTCTTTTTTTTATGTGACACAGGTTTTTGTCTCACAGAAAAATGTTTCATAGAGGTTGCGCTGGTCCTCTGTTTAATACTAAATCCCTAGGAAACAAATTAATGGATCCTATATGACCTCTAATGGTTTTAGTATTCATGTTGGAAAAGTTAACTCCTCGAACAACAGCATTTTTTAACTATCCTCATATACTGTGGCATTTGTTGAAATGTAATTTAAGTATTAGAAAAAGGGTTTTGTCTGGCAGACAAATAGCATTTAGAGCTCAGAGGAATGTCTTCTGAACATTGCAGATGGTAGAATAGGGAACCAATTTGAGGAAGGCCTTAACAGGCTGTAGTAATTTCTCCACAACTTGCAGAAATTTGTTTTCTGACTCTTCATCTGCTAAGAACCATTGTAAAAACATTTATGACATGCCAAACAAGCCAAGGCAATTAGGCTGTAATTGCTCCTTGGCATTAGTTTGGGCTGCAATTGCTTTCATACGTAACAGTATAGGTTCCATTTAATATCCCTCTTAGAACTGTGTATTTATATAGAGTATGCCATTAAACACAAAAGGAAAAAAATCTGTTTCTTGATATGAGTAAACACGTGAGAAACTTTTAAAATATTTTAGCCTTGGCTATTTAATCTAATTAAAAATCTGTGAGACAGAGGGAAAATACAGCTAATAAAAGCAGAGCAAAGAAACAGCTATAGTATGAGATTTGATTTCACTGTATTTGAAAGCACTTTTTTTCAGAGCTCTTGTGGTCTGTTTGTGTAGCTGGTTTTTATCATGTCGTGCTGTGGGTGTCTGAGCTGTCAACTGCTGCCTGGGAAAGTTCAGCAGAGGATCCTGAGGAAGTAGACACTTTGTGATCTGAGAGGGGAAACCACTTAACATCTTAGCTATAAAAGTCTAGGAACAACAGTTCAAAAGTAGCTAAGTCTGCAGAGAGCAGACTTATTTTCCCCTATTTTTTGTATCATGTTAGGAAGAACTTGATGGAATTCTTCAATTTTGAACTAATCAGGGAAGGAGAGCTGCTTTAATTCAAGTAATTCAGTTTATATGTTGAAAAGGAAGGTGAAAACTAGTGAAAACTCAGTGGGGATTTCAATATATCATAATATACCAAGCTACCTGGAAATGCACAGCATTTTATGAAAGAAAACCAAATTGTAGGATGTCAAGAAAGATAAAAGCAGGGACATGCTGGGATGTTAAAAAATCATAGCTTGTCTGTTTTTGATAATTGAATACTTTCACTGACAGATGTAAAAATATTCTCCAAATATTACCTCAGCCTTTCAATCTGCTTCTAAACTAGGAAAGGTTTCTAGCTAACACATTTCACAGGCTTAAAATGGGAAGTACAGTCTGTTCCTTACAGTGTGGAAAGTGGGTAGTATATTCCATCCAGCTGCAGAGCAATTTAGACAAAAATGTAATCACCTGGGTAATAATTGTACGGGAATAGTTCCGTTTAAAATCCTTCTACTGTCTGTCTTTTTAAAAAGTTGTCTTGAACTTTATTACATATTTGAAAGATGGTAGCCCAGTCATCTTATTATCTAGCACCTACATGCATATCTGTATATATATCTATGTAAATTTTATGTATAAAAAAATTCTAAAAAACAAATCAAAACTCTATTTTTAGGGCTTTATTTACAAAGGCATCAATAAAATTAATATACATCTTCTTGAAACATACAAGCAACTTGCACTGATTAATAGTCTGTACTATCTGCCTAGTAAAATTCCCATTAGTCATGTAGTAGCCCATTAAGAAGTATAACCTTACCAGGATGTATGACTCAGTATCTTCCATAGGATTTTAGATTTGCCAGGGGAGGGAGTACTGTTTTTTTTCCAAAAGGCTATGTTTTCGTTGGCAGTGTGGTGTAAAAGGATTTAATCAGTAGTAGAGCAGATGGTACTGAGTTCCTCTCATGTCCATCATGTGTGCTTTGCTTTTAATTAGATACAGTTTGTCCTCTGAGGCCAAACAGTTGCACAGTTGATGTGGTTCAGAGTTTTCAGAGGGGTAGCTATCCTTTAGACACTGGTGTCTTTGACTGTGGACCCCATGAGAGTGCACCACACTGGTGTTTCATCTAATGGTGGGTGTTATCATCTTGTTAATATGTAATTGCTCACACCATCTTGACCCAAATAAAACCTCATATGCAAAATATATTATTATTATTTCTTCCCATACAACTTTTTGCATGACACAATTGTACCTGTTGCTTGACTGCCTCCATACTACAAGTTTGCATTGCAGTACAGTTCATGAAGATGAGGTGGATTTAACAGCTGTGATGAGGCATTGCCCTGAACTTGACAGCTAATATTCTGAATTTTATTTTCCTTGAGAGAAAAGCAAGACAGATGATTTGTTTCATTTCAATTGAAACATGAGGAAAAAGAATTGTCCCTTCTGCAACTTTTTGCAGCAACAGAAATATGAGCACTAAAAAGCCATAGCCTCCCAAAATGTTTGTTTCACTTGTTTTCTCCACTTAACACCAAAGGAAGATTCAAGTATTTCTACATACTCCCCTAAAACCCTCAGAGGTCCTTTCCAACCACAACCATTCTGTGATTCTATGAATGTGCTGAAATTTGACTGTTTCACCCACTCATTTCCCAGTAGCATTTGCTCCATCTCCTTTGGAATATGGCTGTCAGAAGCAATAGCTAGTGAAATTTGCTCAGACTGTTTTGTGACTTCTTTATTCCAGCTCAGAAAAACAGACCAGGCAGAGGAGATTGGGGTGTGTGGAAGTTGCTCACAAACATGAACAAGAGAAGTGCAGGGGACGGAATGTCCACCCTTTCTGTCAGCTGCCTCCTTCCCCTGGGTCAGCTTTCAGAGGAAATCATCCTCCCTCCGAGGGTCAGGCTCTGAGCTAAAATGCTGTTTTCAAAGGCTGACTTGGTCCTGCCTCTTTGAAACTCTCACCGTCTCATGATGAGCCATTAATACCCTCAAGGTGCACTCCCTAACCCAGAGAGTCCTCACAGATAAAAGGAGCGCTTCAGACCCTTCAAGGGCTTTTACAGAGAGTTGAACGGTGTGAGTTTAACGGGAATACTGCAGGGAATTGTGTGAATTATTGTACAAATATGGTAGCAGGCTTTGGGACAATGTTTAAAAACTGTGGGCAGTTTAAATGTGAATCTAAACAAATTCTTATTTCTGATTTAGTTTTAATCTAATAAATACTGAAAAATGTGATACTAAATATTTGCAAACCATTGGCCACAATTCAAAGAATTAGTCATTCTTTAGAAGCATTTTTTAAAATAGAGTGAAACTGGGAGAATCTGAAGCTCTTTGGTACTTGCTTTATGCAAAAGGATAGAGTGGGTCAAATTTTTATGCATTCTTAGGAAGGTACTTGTAAGTTGTATAAAAAACTAGAATTGTTACATTTTCCCACTCCAGAAAAATAATCCTCCAACAAACAATAGTTTGCTTATATGGTGGTACTTGTGCATTTAGAAGGGCTATTGTTATTAGTTGTTGAAAATAACTGTTCCTTTTTTTCCTGCCCATATGACAAGAGTTTGTTCTAAAATCTACTTGATCATTAAAAACTCTGTTTTCAACCATGAGTTTTAGATACTACCAAATGTAAGGAATACTGAACAATTGTGGTTCTGCATAACACTATTAAAAAAGAGAAAGACATTAAAAATGCAGATAAACAAATGCATGTGAAAATCTATCTAATCTGGTAAATTTATTTCTTGTGCATAGCTCAACAATAGACAGAGAATCTCAGTGGGGAAAGTAAAAGCCCTCAATGGACATTATCACTTGAGAAAGGACTAATGATGTCATTTAGAGTGGAAAGATGCAATCCTGGGGATTCTTCCCTTCACAGTTACAAAATTTTTTCCCAAAGTCAGAGAATCTTGTGACCCTATTAATTTTTCCCTTGTTATTTTAATACAGGAAAAATGAATAACAGAAAGTTTTAACTGAATTCTGGTGTGCAAAAGGTATTTAATTTTGTAGAAGTTGCTGGTTTTCAGAGGCTCGGTGTTTGAGTGTGTTGACTAAAAATATTTCATTGGCAAGAGAATAGAAAAAAGCATTAGTGACAAAAAATAATTGCAAAAAACTTGCAGCAAGGAATAATCTAAAATTACATGGAGGCATATCTTCAATTTTGTGCCACCAGCAAGTGTTATCTTTTAATATTAACAATACATTTTAATTGAGGCTACATCCTAATGGAACCAAAGGGAGTAATTTCAGAAATACTTCAAGCACAAGGCTTAATTAAAACTTCTTGTTGTATAAAATTGTGGCCTTTCAACTAATTTAGGTAAACATTTTGGAAAACAATTTGAATGGTGTGTAATGTAAGCTTTTTCAAGCAGTGGTATTATTTCCTTATACTTTCTTAATCTTCATTTACAGCCAAAGCTTTATATTCTAGCAGAATTTGTATATTTTTAATTTGATTTTATTTTTGTCCCTTTCAAGGGGTTGAAGGTCCACAATGTAAAAGTTTGGCAGGGATTTAAATGCAAATAAGCTAATCTCATTTGTTCCTCTGAATTAGCCATTTCCTATGCAAAACACTGCACTACTAAACAGCTGAGATCTTAAATAATGTAAAACACATGCATGTTTATTTTTTTAAACACTATTCACACTCTTGGCAATTGAAAAATGACAAAAATTTATAACATGTATTTATTTAAATGCTGCATTTCTTACTCTTTTAAAAAGTTATAGCTTGAATATTTTTAAAGTGTTGCTTTCCTTGCCTATTGAGTGAAAACTTGGCCCAGTTGAAAATCATGGTTAAAAACTCCACTGGCTATAACACACTGTTGATTTCACTTGATTTTAATTACCTTTGGTATGAGGGTATGAGAGACTGCCTATTATGAATAATACATATTAGGGGGAATCTAAAAAGAAACAACAGATAGGCTTGTAATACCAAGTGTATGAAATAAAAAACTGTTTTTGTATACAAAATCAAATTTTGTTGTGCTACATTTCAAGTCAATAAATCAAAATTACACAGGGACAATTTTAATTCACTATTTGACATATCTGTTTAATGAAAATATTTTTACCAAGGATAATAGGCTGTATTAGGTCAAAGGTTATACCTTATACTGGCAGAGTTCAATCCTTTCCCGTTCTCTGTAAGACTGCACCAGATTTCTCCTCAGTCTTATTACGATGGACTCTTTGATTTTGTGTTAGAGTGATGTCTGGCCAGCTCTTTATAACACCCACAGTCATCTACTGCTTTAAATTCCCAGCTTATCTGTAATCAGATGTGGTTTAAGATATTACATATTCACTATTAAAAATTCTTTCACTTTCTAGTTTCAAAGAATCTTAAAAATCAAAATAGTTTCACAGACAAAATAGCTTCCCAGTACTACAAGATTTAATCTCTTTATCTGCGTGACAGAGGCAATGAGCAAGGACAATTGAATATCTATCTTTTTCATATTTGCATTGCCATGACAGATGTTATAGTTGGCTGCTGTTTTCTGGATGTTTGACTCTTAATGGCCTGTCTTGTTCATCGGCCATTGCTGTCAACCTCAAAGCTGGGACACTCTAGAAATTACCACTGCTCACCCACTAATTACTGTGGGGATCTTCTACAGTCATTTTTTTATTCCTACCAGGCCCACCAAGGAGAACATTTACTTATCCTTGCCACATAGCATTCAGAGTTAGATTTGGTACCCAGTTTTTTTTCACTTTTTGTTGTCAGCACAATATCAGAGTGCACAAGCATTAAAATGAGACCAAAAAGTATATATTAGCCTCTTATCTTGCAGTGGCTTGAATGCAAAATAACCCTCATACACTCACCTATGGACATGGAACTCATTTCTCAAAGGAGAGGAAGGACCTTAGCACAGGACCTACCAGGGCTCATTTGTACAGCTTTAAATTAGATTGGAAGGGGAAAGGGACAGAACCAGTGATAAGCAATTGCCAGTGATAAACAGTAGGATGGTAAGCCAGAACTTAACAAACAAAATGCTAGTGAGAGCCCTTGGGGCTGAAGCTGCCCAGAAATGTGGAGGACAATAAAAAGAGACTGTAGTAAATGGGGTTGCATCAGGCTGGTGTCCGGTCACTAGTGGGGTTCAAATGACTCTATCTTGAGGCCAGTTTCTTCTACACTTTCTCAAACAACTTGGATGCAGCTTGGAAGGATGCTAAATAAGTTTGCTAATGGCACTGCATTGGGAGAAGCCCTGCAGGGACCTCAACAAATTAGAGGGCTGGGCAATCACCAGCGATATCAAGTACAGCAAGGGAAAGGGCTGCATTCTGCACCTGGGACAGGGCAAACCGGGATGTACAACAGATTCAGGAGCAAGATATTGGAGAGAACACCATGGAAAGAGTCTTGGGGGTCCTGGCTGATGGAAGGCTGCATCTGAGCCAGCAGTGCCTTGGCAGCCAGGAGGGCCAAACAGGTCCTGGGGTGGATCAGGCACAGCATCACCAGCTGGGCAAGTGAAGGGATTGTCCTGGTCTGCTCTGCACTGGGGCAGGCTCACCTTGAGTGTCTACTTGTTATAGGTATGTAGACAGAGACATATATATAGGCATATGTAGACGGGGTGGTATGACCCTGAAATGGGTAGTGTAGTTCCACTTCCCCTACAAACAAGGTATTAAAGAGTGAGATATCACCTTGAGAACCTCATCCTGGTTAAGAACAGCTTCAGTATCTTGTTTATGTATGAACTGTCCTAAACTACTGCAATCAGGAGGAAATATTTTAATTACTCCCTCTTTCTTGCTTCCACCTGTGGTTCTGACATGACTCATCAGTGCACTCCAAATTCTTCTGGTTTCCTCAGAGATTTCATGCAATGTGCAGTGTGGAGAAGGCAGAGACAGGATATGTGTAGCATGAGCCTATACTGCATCTGCATGTAGGATCACACTGAATTGCATATATGTGCAAAACTGTGAAATTTGGTTTCATGAATTATGAGGATTCAAGGGAGGGACATGTATATTTTTGGTCTTCAGAGGCATAATAAATGTCAATATGAGAGTTAATGACACAGCTGACTTCATGTTTTATATTTCTGTATGTGTGTATGATTGTACATAGTGGTTTCCATAAATTTATTCTGTGTCCTCTATCACTGACATCCCTCTTTCTTTGCAACTGTAGTGTCACTGTTCCATTTACTATGCTTTTCATTTATTCATTAAATGGTTGTTTTTGGGGTTTTTTTTCCTCTTCCTTGTAAATGTTTTCCTATTGTTAGTTATAGAATCCCAGAATCAGAACAGTTTGGTTTGGAAGGGACCTTCAAAGATCACCCATTCCAACTTCCCTGCCATGGGCTGGGACATTCATTTGCATATGGAAATAAACGTATCTGCATATGAATTTATGGATGTGGCAGAAAAATGAAAATACAGGTGATATAGTGATAAATCACATAAAAAATAATAACATACTACAATTCTTACTAGTAAAAAGGTCACTGCTAAAAGGAAATGAAATCTTTCATTGCATCTAGAAAAAATGTTTGGAGTACTAATTTCTGTGTTTCTACAATATCAATAATAGATTTCTGATGGTCAGTTTTGGATAATCCTGGTAGACATGGTTTGTCAGTGCCTCATCTTTAAAAGCTTTTGGCCAACAGGAGTGAATGATAATGTCATATATTTTATTTCCACATTGAAAACAGACTTAGGAGCTTACTTCAGCTGGAAATTATGCTAAGTGTTCTCATAGATGTGCCATAGTTCACAAGTCACAAACTTTTTAATGCAGATGCATATTATTTTTTTCCCATGTCTGTCTTTCTCTACTCTATTTGGAGTTTTCTAATCTTCATGCTTCACCAGGAATATCTACCTAGATTACTGAAAGTAGAAATAAGTATTTATGGTTTTGGCTTATTCATAATTTTTCCATTTGACTTCTTTCAGTATTGTTGCTGCCTGCCTCTAGAAATTTTTGGTGAAAAGTTATACTCTCCTGGATTATCTGTAACTTTTGTCTATCAAGGCCTCCATCCCATGCTTATTTAATAACCCATATCTTTGGGGAATAAAAAATAAGAATGGTAGTTGAATTTGCTCTACTGTGACCTTTTTATTTTCCACAGAGTGCTTGAGTCATTACAGAGAGCCTGATGACTCAGACATATTTGTCGTAGTTTTCAAAATTATATGCTCACCTCCGGCAGACAGTGAAGCATCATAGTGCAAGCTTAGAGTGATAAGGGTAGACAGGTAGGAAAAAATCCCAAATTATTCAGATTTCATTGCACTGGTAGGTCTGTTTTGCTTGAAGAAAGATAAGTCTGTCCTGAACCATTTTCACAGGTTTATATGTGAAGTTACAGAAGAAATGTATACACACAAGCCCCACTATTCTTTATTCTTTTTTCATAGGCCAGGATGGATAGCAAAAATAAACTATGAACAACTCTGGGGAAAAAAATCCTTAATTTTTCTATAGAATCGTTGGTGGTACACTTGGTCTTCTCCAGGAAGGAAATTTCTGTGTCTGTGCTATTGTTGGTAAAGCAATATAGTTTCATGATAGGGAATACTGTGCAGGTGGGAGAAGAAACTTGAAAATGCTGTTGTGCTCATATTCTCTCTATTCATAGAAAATTTCCTGTGTTTTGAAATCTTTTTGATAGTTTCATTAAAGGGAAAAAGGTAGTCCACAGTTATTGATTTTTTTTTAATCAAATAGTAAAAGAGGTTGCAAAAGGATGGAAAAAAGTGAAGATTATGACATATAATATCAAAGATTATTTGGATGATGGAGAGAGTTGTACAATTAGTGTTATTGAGCTTTCAAATAGATTAAAGGCTCATACGTTTGTCAGATTTAAGCTAGGAAAGTGTCATAGAAAATAATAGGTCATCTAGTTTCCCAAAGAGTGCATCAAAAATGGAATGTGTTATTGGAAGAGAAATATTTAGAAGTAGGTGTTGGTGAATGCAAAAGGAGATTTGACTCATTTGAACATTATGTCCATCACGGGTCCACAACTATGTATTAAACCTTCTTTATCTCTTTTCATTGCTTCTCTCCCATCTACCTGCCAGATTTTAAAGATGATGTATGAAGGATCGCTTGTTTGTATCATATTACATAGACGGATGCATGTATTAACAAAAATGTAATTTTTTTTGCTTGCATTTGATTCATCTTTGTTAGAATATTTACAGTTTAAATATAGAATACTTAAACAGAACACTTTTTTCTCAATACCGGGGGAAGTTTTTAAATTCTAACCATTAAAAATGCCCAATTTTCTTATTTTTCCATGGTGCAGAATGTACCACTGCTCCATGAATTCATGGAACTCATTGCTTTTATGTTAACTTCCTTATGGAGAAAGGCAACAGAACTGGGTTCAAGAAAATTTACAGATGGTTCTGTAGTCTCAAAGTGCAATCACTACTGAGGAAATAAACACTCAACTGCTCTGTGAAGGCCTAATGTTGATCATATGGATGGAAGGTTTTGTGGAGTACTGCATGGGCATGTGCTGATACCTACAGAGCATTAGGGGGAATTAGAACGTTCCAGAGATTCCTGGCTGCAAGCCTAGACTTTATTTTGCTTCTTTTATGTCTGTCTATTTGTTTCTTCATATTGGATCATAACCATGTGGCAATGGGAACATTTTATAGTGTCTCAGTCAGTTTAGTTATTTTGGCAGAATCAGAATGAATTAAAAAGCTCAATTCAGTTAGGAATTACGGAAACCCATCCAAATGGAGATTGGTTTTATTTATTTATTTTTGTTATTATTCAAAAAATAATTGTATGTTCAGTTGGTAAAGATAAAGCATTGATTACCTGAGTTGTCACCATTTATATATATATATATATGTAGTGGGACAGATCAGAAAAAGCAATATTATCTCCAGCTGCATCATAGTGCAAGGTCTGTTACTGTCATACTTGTAATCTGAAGAGATACAGAGGACAAGTTCTCATGTGGAAGATTTACCAGGAGGAGCCAAATGCTCTTTGAAAGTATATGGTGGAGATATAGTACATGGTAACCATCCAGAGAAGGTCCAGATCAATCCATGGTGTTGTTAGAAGTCTCTAAATTTGCTGAGTTTCATGTAAAATGTGAGATCTAATGTACCCCAGCCACCGGTGTTAGCCAAAAACTCCATAGCAGGTTTTGTATGGATTCTGCAGAACAGATTTTCCTTGAGCTGAAAGCATTTTATAAATGCTTACAGCTTTAGAATGCTTCAGGATTTTTTTGAAAGGTTAATGTATACAAAGAAAAGAAATGCTGAAATGCCATTGGTACTGTCTTCACAGGAAAAATAGAGAGGATAGATGGATATGCATAAAAAAATTGATAAAAAGTTCAATACAATTTGATAGTGAAGAAATTATTAAAAAATTTAATAAGACTGAAGAAATTAAAATAATGCCTATAATCAAAGAATAATTTACTAATGAAAACAGCTGTAAAAATGAGGATACATTATTAATAAATTAAATATTAAACAAATGTACATAAAAGTATTCTTAAATTATTTACTACCATAGAACACAAAATACTAAGAGCAGTTTTAAGAGATGTTTATGTTAGAATTACTTTTTCTACATGCAGTAATATAAATTTGCAAATTTGAAATGTAGAGAATTTATTTTTTGTATAAACGGTTTTCATCTTCACTAGAAATTGGACTGGGCAACACCAATCATATGACATTTGCAACATAGATGAAAGTAAGTTAGATAGTTACTGCAGTTATTTTCTGCACTCAGATGAGCAGTGACAGGAAAGGGCCAGGATTTCAATCAAGATGTTTTCCAGACAAGAACTGCAGCTATGTGTGTGGATGCCTCTGCAAGTGGGCTACAATCACTACCTACATTGAAAGAGATACTTTCACGGTCAGTTCTCTCTGGATTATACCAATTCTGTTTATCAAAAAAATTATAAATATTCGCCTTTGAGCATTTGTTTTAAGCTCAGGGTCTATTTTTAAGAAATGCTTTTCTTTGTATGTCTAATACATTCAATATTCAAGGAATAGCACAAATTGTTTGGATACACTAATAGTCAACCGAGTAGATGTCCAGAATAATTTATGCACAGCAAATTGCACGTGGTACTTGGCTGAATATTTTATTATATATTGTTTAGGAAGAGGTAATATATTTTCACAATATTGCACACTTTTTACATATTTTCCTTGTAATGCACATGATAATTAGGAAAAATTCAGCATACAACAACCAAAATAAGCTTCATAGAGACATTAATAGCATGGTTTGGTGAGCATGGTGGTATTCAGTCAAAGATTGGACTTAGACAATCTTAGATCTTAGAGATCTTTTCCAACCTTAATGTTCCTATGATTCTACAGTTCTAAAGATATGAATAGTTTCATCTTCTTTTTAAGTGTATGATATTAGAGAAAACAACTCTGCTTTAAATAGCTGAACAATGAGTGTCGTCTTTCAAATGAGAAAAATATATCACAAAGGAATGATTTGCAGAATGTAGTTTAAAAATTATTGAGTGCTTATTGGGTGCTCTTCAAAATGTGTTGAAGAGCTGCAGAGTTTTCGTGTAGCTTGTTGTCAAATGTTCAGGATTTTTTTAATTGGAAATAAAATTTTAAAGTTCCCAAATCTGTTACTGGTCATGAAATGGTTTTGAATATGAAAAAGACCTCTGGGTGAGGAGCAATGCTTTTGCCCTTTCTTAAATGTATTACCACAGAGGCAGGAGATTGGCTGAGGGGCTCAGGCATTTCCTGCAGTATTCCAGCAAGGATCAGCCCCCCTGCCCCTTCTGAACAAATGACCAAAGTACACATTAGAGAAAGAGTAAAAAAAGGGCAATTAGAGAGAACGGAGGAAATTAAAAGACAAAATAAAGAAGGAGAAACTCTGCATCCTGGATCTATCACTGTGCATCAGTAGAAGTGGAAACACTTGACTGTGGCTTTTTGAAATCACTACAAAAATTCAGAGGGTTTCAGAGGGACTGCCAGTGTTTTGGCTTATTGACCTTACTTTAGAATTTGGCGTTGAGGGTAAAAGAGATATTTTTGCTCCAGCTTCAGTCACAATTCCTCTTGCTGCATCCTGTTGGTCCGTGAAGGAAATCTGTACAGCAGTTTACAAATGAGGGAGGAGAATAAGAGGTTTCTCTCGTGAAGAGAGTCAGAGTGCGTATGAAATGCCATAACCTTTTGAGTCCTTTCTGAAAAATAAATGGATCATTTTCATATTTTCCCTGGTCTATGAAGTCTAATTTCTGGATTTTTTTTTTTTTTAACATAACTATAGATTTCAGCATGAGCAATGAGAAGCAGTTTTTGACTCAAATGAGTGAAAGAGACTATTCAGGCCAAGAGTTAGGACTCAGAACAAGATGCCAAGAAGACAGGTTATAACATAAGGCCACTTTGGACCCTGAATAAATTACTTGACATTACTTAATTGTGTCAGGAATACAGAAGAGGAGATAAGAACAGATGCTAGAAAAAGAATGCTCAGCATACTACTTTGCAAAGATTTCCTACATAAAATCGCGATATAATATTTCCACTTGAAAATGTATTTACACCATTGAACCTCAACTTAGCTGAAGACAGATACTTTAAACCAATCTCAGTTTAGCACTTCCCATATTCAACAGTGGGATATGTTTGCCAGTTTGTGACTTTTGTTTTGTTCATGGTCTTCGTTAGCTGTAACATGTTGTTAAGTAAAAGAATAGGTTCATAACAAACAATGGTTTTATTTTGTCTACAGGAGTTGTCCAGTGTCTGATTAGGTAGGAACATTAAATAGTTGGTATTTTATATAATTGCACTTAATAATTGGCATCAAAGAAGTAAATTCCTTGCTTGAGAAAGTAAGGAAGAAATAGAACAAGTATTTGGTGATGTCTTGTCATATCTTTGTTTTGAATCCAATGATTTGGTCTTATTTCCAGTAAGGATATAACTAGGATGTTCAGGATCTCAACATAGATAGTGCTGAGATTTTTCTGAGTGGTGTTAAATGCTCTGACTTCTCACCAAGGCTCTCAGACAAAATTTATGCCCTGTTCTAACTGGGTAACTATGCTGTTGTCCCAAACACATTAAGAAAGATAAATTTTTTCTATAAGTTCAAGTAAGCGATGCATTGTACATCCATCTGTTAATGAAAGGATAACAGTCCTTTGTAGTTTTAAAGGAGCTTTGTTTGTTCTTAACGTGAACCAGTTTCATAATGAGCTGAGCTGAAGTATTCTGTGTGTGTATAAATAGTCCATTTAGTTGATTGTTTCCTAAAATGAGCTAGATTGGTAGCATCTATTTAATGTCTGAGGCTAGTCTCAATAGACCCAATTGTTTTCTACTATGGAACTGATGTAGAACTAGTCTATAAGTTTCATTGCAAATTCTATATTGAGGGGGAAAAAAGCAAAACAGAAAATAAAAACAATTCCAGGATCCTTCTCGTAGCTGAGTTGTGCTAATAATTTTTCTGCACTTAAATCCCCTGGATGGTATCTTCTGTTTTGTGCTTCATGAAAATTATTTCCCAGAAAGTTGCTCAATTATTCTGGGGTTTTTTTGGGTGTTTTTTTTCCCCCTATTTTGTGCAGTAATGTCCTTTGGCTTAAATGCTATAAATTCCAAATTCAGAATGTTGAAAATGGGTATCACTAAAGAAACAGTGGAATTCCCCAAATGACATGGCACAAAGGCTTTAATTCCACATGCCACAGGACTGTTATTACCAACTTTGAGATCCCTTGACGAAATTCACAATCTGATGAAGTAGATTTTTGAGATAAGATAAAGATTTTGTAAAAGGATATTCCAAATTTATTTTGGTTTAGATATAATAACTATCCCTTGGATTTCACAAATTCAGTTTCCTAATATCCCATAAAGGTGTACAGTAGGGGAACTTCATTATCTTCTTGAGCACAGTCTTGAAATGCAGTTTCTACAGACTTTGTCCTTTGGTAAATTTCTCTGTATGTAACTATATATCTTCTCTAAAAGAAGAATTTAAAGTTATTAAATATCTTATTGTATTATTTGCCACTGGCTTCTTTTCTTTTTTTTTTCCTGCAATATCAGATGAAAAAACCAATGTAGAAGGATACTCATTTTTCTGAATGTGTCAGTCTGTTGCTGCTGTTTTGCTTAGCTGCTGGGTGTGTTTAATCTTCCATTGACACAGACCTGCTTTTGTACATGATCAGAGTATGCTTGTGGGAGAACACAAGACCCAATGTGATACCTTGATGTATTTTGTCAATAACATTAACTACATTATTGATTGAAATTTAATATTTGTTTTGATTGACTTTTATTTAGGGCAGAAGCATTATGCTTATTTGACTTTTTCTTTTTTTTTCAGATTAAATAGGCCAAACAGTTATCCTGTGGAATCTAGAAATAGTAGAACTTCCCTCCCTATCAGCTGTAGCTATTAAATTTTGCATCTCACTCCATCCTATTAAGGGAATACTCTTAACAGCACTACATATATACACTTAAACATCAAGTCAGGCAGAAATTCATGGAGATTTTTGCTGTACAATGCAAGGATATTTCAAAAATTACTGGGAGTTCACACAAAAGTCAAAATAATATAATTTTCACTTGCAATTTGGCCTTATTTTGCACCTCTCTGTCTGCCTTAAATCTTTAGCTGCCTTCATTTCCAAGTAGTTAAAAAGGTACCAGTTCAAAGGTTTCCTGATTTTTTCCTTCTTTCCAGTTTGTCATAGGCTTTTTAGAATGTCTATCACTGTTTTTACTGGGTATCATTTGACCTTGAGTCAGATTGTCACATGTCATTACAGAATCATAGATAGAGTTCATTAGGTATAAAATAAAGGTCAGAGCTCTAGACATTTTGTAGCAAATTAATGTTTTAATGTTGACAATGGTTGTAGGTCCAGAAACATAAGAGAAAATGAGGTGCTTAGACAAGAAAGGTCCATTAATTTTGCACTAAAAGCTCCTCTAGTTTATTTATTATGGATAAACCAAAATACCTGGAGATTTTTTTTGAAATCTCATACACATCAGTTGTGCCCCTTAAGAAATCTGAAAGATATTTAAGTTGGTAATGAATATTGAAATGGAAATTAATTATTCATAGGAGTAAATATTTAAACATTCATAGAATGAAACGTAAAGAACAATTTAACACAATCATCACAAAAAAAGGTGAAATTATATGTTCTAAGATTGGGAGGAGACTCTATCTACCAACAAATTATGAAAATTATGCATTATGAGACAGATTTTTTTACTCTAATATTCTCTTCCATTTAATATTCTCTGAGTTAATAAAGAAGTGTTTTTATGATCATACATAATATACTATATTTAGTCCCTTTAAATGAACTGGAAAAAAATATTTGAAGCATTTCGTGACAGTGCAGAATGATTTATGTATGACCTTTGTTTAGTTTGTTTTCTCTAAAAAGCTTTATTGTCTTTTTTTCTCAGAAATATCCCATCTTCTAAACAAAATGTCAAAACATCCAGTTTGAGTGACTGCAGCTGCTTTTTCATTCCACTCTTTATCTATCATAGTGTTTTTGAAACATCTTATAGTCTCTTCTCACTCAGTGCCCATTTTCTGGGTTTTAGATATATTGCTCTATATTAATTAAATGTTGATTTTTGTTTGTTTCAGTTTTGCTTTTTGAATGGGAATAATTGCCCAAGTTTAATTTACTTGGTGTATCTGTAGTCATAATATTTAATGATCCATTATTATGCCAGATCTCAGCTGCACAGGAGTAATCCATATTATTGAAGCAATTGGATATCTGCAGATGCTTACAAAGAGGCATTTGCTAGTCAGAAAGGAAAGACACTAAAATCCATGGATTCAGCGTATGCATTTGTCAGGCTTTGCATTGCACTGCATGTGGCAAGTCATGTGTTCAGCCTCTTTGCTGTAGTTAATGTGTTTTTTGGGAAACAAAATAATGAAAAGTATATTTAACCTACATAGTGGGAAAGGCAAAGGGTTTCTCAATACCGCTTCTCAAAAGAGACAAAACTGTATTTATTCAACATAAGCAAGTAGACTGAAAAGTGTTTTGCCGGAGAAACTATTTCAAGGTATTTACTTTAAGTGTGAAAGAGCTTTATAAGAGTGAATATGCTTTCTCTTGGAATATGCCTCTCTTGAATTTCAATAATAGCTAGACTCTTGTGAAAACATACTTTCAGTAAATGTACATGTTTACTAAAATACATGTGATGAAATTGCTGGCAAATATAACATCATCTAAGACAAATTCATTACATTTACATATATGTGCTGAAATGAGACATTCTTTCTACAAGCAGAGCCTATCCATCCGATACTTCAGAAAGGTCCTTGGCATGTTTTACAGCTATGTACTGGATTTCTTGAGTTTCAGAGTTTGAACTCTGTCAGTCGAAAACCATTGAGTCCATCATGTTCATAGCAAAGTCAGCCAGGAAAATTAAATTTACATAAACAAATTATTCTCTCATCCTCTGCCAACACCTACTTCCCCAGTCTTATAAATGGTCCAAACTTTCAATTCTGACCTCTGACATTTCCAGATATTTGCTGATTTCCTGAAATTGTATCTAGTGACAAATCATATGCCAGCCTCTGCCTGTTTAAATAAGGCCATAAAAATGCTAAAATTATAAATTTCCAAAATTATAGTTTTGTGGAAACCTGATGAGCTATACACCATTGTGCATGGTTATTGCAAGAACGTATGCTGAAAATAGATGAGGAAAATAAGTCTGCGAGATTCGATCAGCAGAAGAGAGAACGTGGCATGTTATATTCACAATTATGCTTCAGAATGGAATATTTTAACATTAAAGGAAATGACCCATATGCACCTTCATATACATATGAACAGATTTAAAAAAAATAGTGGGGATATGCTGTATGAAGCAAACATTCCAGTTTTGCCATAATTGTATTATTGTTAAATAATAAAAAATATTAATTGTATGATGGAAAAAAAATATTGATTTGCTAAGGAATTTGAGCAAATAATAGATAAGAGTATTCTAACTAATATACTGCAAGTCAGCAATATGAAGTATGACATACAGTCTGACATACAACTCAATCCCAAATCTGCAGAATATAATTTTATTAGTCTTACTCTCAAAATAAAATAATGCAAGTATACTCCACAAATCACTAAGTCCACTAAGTCTGAAACATAACTCATTTTCAAGAAGATATTTGTTGACTTGATGACTTTACAGATTTTGTTGCACTGTGTTCCTTACAGAGAGGACGAGCTGTCACATAAACTGTGACAGATTATGGCAGAACCCCCTTTATTGTTAAAGGGGGGTGTTTTATGTAATACTAATGATGAAAAATGTTCAAATGTATGTAAGAAGTTAAATAGTTGCCCTATCCTTCATCTTTAAATATTGAATGAACTGTAACAGTTCTGAAGAGGTACAGTGATGATATCTTTATTGATACCCATTTAATGGGCCATGTATTGGATTTAGCTGGATTTAGCACCTATTATACATATATATATATATATATATATATATATGGCTATATAGAAGTAATATTAACCATTCTATTTAATGCCACTTGGAAAGACTGCTAAACTTTACTACAGGAAAATTGTCATCAAAGTGTAGTTCTTACTGGACTGATGTAATGATGTTACATATATATCAATCTTTCTTAACAGCCACTGCAAAAAAATTAATTGGTCTTCAAATCCTGCATGTAGTGCCGTTATTTTGGGTATTCACATAAGCATATAGTTCAGTTTAAAAGCACTTGTAGTCAGACTACAAATTTTAAATTGGGTCCTTTATAAGAATGAAGTCTCATACCACGTGCTATATGTTCTGCCTAGGGCTATCTGCTCTGAACACCTGTGTGTAGCTTACTCCCACCTCAGCAAAAAACAGTTCTGAAACACTTGTAATGTGACACAAATGCAAACACAATGTTCTTATCCACTCAGCTCTAAAAATGCTAGGATAGGCTGTTCAGTATGTCCAAGACAGCAGCTGAACACATATAAATGGAGTAAGGAGTGTCTGTTTGGTTTCCAGGATCAGTGGTTTTGGCGAGTCAGAAACAACAGGGTGATGGATGGATACCCCATGCAGATTACCTACTTCTGGAGGGGACTGCCTCCCAGCATTGATGCAGTTTATGAAAACAGCGAGGGGAATTTTGTCTTCTTTAAAGGTAAGAAAGAACAAAAGTAAGATTTTGTGTAACACTTTTGAGTTGGTGATTTCTTGAAACACATCTTGTTCATTTTTATTAATGATTTGTAAATCTTGTTGCAAATTGGTAGCTAAGTGAAGAGTATATAAGTTAACATTTTCTTGTTTGGCAATTACATTTTTAATTTATGGTTACCATTCACAGTATCAGGTCATTTGCTCTTGCATGTTCAATAAAAATTTGAAAGTATAAATATGAGACATAAAAACTATCTGCTATGAAATAATTTTTTATATTGTGTTTTAGAAAAACGCAATGAACACTTTTCCATTGTTAATTTTTGTGTTGTTCTCTTTGCTCTTCTTCCTTTTTACAAATGAATTTCTTAAATATTTAAATGGAACCTCTGCTTATGTACCACACTATACTGCAGTGTATTTGCAGTGTATTCATCTCAGACCTGTGATATTAGGATTTTCATGTGGGGAAAAATAATCTTTTTCAGAGATGTGTATTTACTGTTTTCAAAGAAGCATAAACTACAGAAAATAGGTGATATAGATGAAATTGTTGCTAACAATTATTTTCAAATTTCACTGCAGACCTTGGCTATTCTTCAAAATTCAAGTTCTTGAACATGTACCTAATTTAGATGTAATGATAAAGTTATATGTTTAATAATGCAAACTTGGCAACAGAAGTCTGCAAATTATGCAAAGTATGTTTTCTAAAATAATCATTTGAGAGAAGAGGAAACTGAATAGATAACAAATATGTGAAAAATTATTCAGCTATTTAGTGTTCTGAATGATTAATTTTTTAACTCATTACAAAAAAAGGTAGATTTTTAAAAGTTGTTATATTTTAAAAATTAATTCATTTTTTGCAAGTGGAGTCATTAACAGCGTGTTAGAAGTAATATTTCATTCACTAAGGAAACAGGATCTTGAATATTTTAAACCAAAATATTTAATAACATGCAGAAATACTTCATAACAGTACAGTGTAGTTTATGTTTTGCTAATAGTGAAATTGTAGTTTTTGTGTGAATCATAAGGAAAATTACATTCCATATAGTTAATGTTCTATTTATATGACTTCAATACAGCAAATGCTTTTACTTCTGTTGTCATAGAATAAAATTAAGCCATTAACTCTGGAAAGTTTATGTGATTTGGAATAATGATTAATGTATCTCCAAATCTCCATCTCACTGCTTGGTTTTTAGGTCCATAGGACATGGAAGGGTAGAAATATTATTCTGTAGCTATTCCTTTGTACCACACCTACAAAGAGCAAAGTAGCTGCCCTGGGCATTCCAGATTTCTGCCTTGATCATGCTGGGATCCCTTACCTGAGCACCAGACAGAAATGATCAAGCTTATTCTTATAGCTGCTTTCTTTTCCTTCCCAGTGACCTTGAAATATGTTTCATCATTATTTAACTCTTAACCCACTGCTCACTGGCTCCTGTTAGACCTTAGAGGAATAGGTTGATCCTGCAGTTTGTGAGTTATCAATAACAAACAACGGAAGGAGGATGGGACTTCTGTATTTTCTGTCTTGGAAATTAAATCAAGATTAATGAAAGCAAGCAGGAGCAGCAGAACTGTGCTCTTAAAAGTCAGAACTGTGTTTTCCTTTCACATCATCCCCACCTTATGCTATCTGGCTTCAGACCAGTTAGTTTTGCGCCTTTTAGCTGATATCATATGATATTTGGATAATCTTCTTTACATATTTTTCCATATGACTTCTTTTCAAAGTTCCTTACATTAGTTTTCCAATGAAATTTGTATTATCCGTTTATTTGCCAAGGTCAAAAGTCTGTATTTCCTCATGCAATTAAAAAAAAAACAACTTTGCTTCTCTGCCATGTCCTCATGGCTCTTAATATCCAACTCTTGGTGTTTTCTATCAGTATAATTTATGTTTTCCCACTGCTACAGAATCAAAAATTTCAGCTGAGACTTCTGTGTGGGTGTCCTTGAAAATTCCTTTTCCAAGGATCTCAACAACCCTGTGGAACAGGATAACAGAAATCTGTATTAATAGACTATAGGTAAATGATCATTGTCTCATTTCTTCTATTCCATCACAAAATTTCCTGGGAAAAGAGTACATGTCCTCCTCCCAAAGGTGCTGGAAATAGACAGGTTGATTGTTGCTAAGACAATAAGCAAGTAGAATGTCTTATACAGGTAGTGGTTTACTAGTCTAAAATTGGTCCAGACAAGTTCCAGAAGGAACTTTAAATCTGAAGTCTAGCACACAGATTTTTGTGTTAACAAAGCACATACCTAAGCCAATGTCTATATACATTATTCAGAGAATAAAATAAAAAAGGTAGTTTAAGTGCCAGCAGAGAACTTGTACTGAAATAATGTCACTCTGATCCATTCTGTAGTGTAACCTGTTCCTGCTCTCCCTTTAGTGCTGACCCATAATATATTACAAACATAAAGGCTAGACACTAGGAAAAATCGGTTTCTCACAGAAGAGTGGATGGATGGGCATTGGAATGGGCTGCCCAGGGAGGTAGTGTAGTCACTGTCCCTGGTGGTGTTTAATAAATGACTGGATGTGGCCATGATTTAGTTGATAAGGTGGTGTTAGGTCATAGGTTGAACTTGATGATCTCCAATGTCTTTTCCAGCCTAACTGATTCAGTGATTCTGTGACAGGTTCCTCATCCATCCCAGCAGAGCTCCATGCACTCTAGCTGGTCATTGACACAGACAGCAACACCCCCATGCCCTCTTCCCTGCCCATCCTTTGTACAGAGCCAGTAGCTTTCCATTCTAATATTCAATTCATAGAAGCCATCCCACCATGTCTCTGTGATGCTGGTAAGATCAAAGCCCTGCAGGTGTGCACAAATTTCCAGGAACATCCCAACTCCTGTTGCTCATTCCACATACTACATGTGTTTCCTTAGAGGCATTTAATTTGGTGCCCCCAATGAAACCAAATGGCTGGCTGGAGTGGCTGGAATTCCTTTGTGCTGTTTCAGGTGCTCTCCTGCTGACCTGTGATCTCTCTCCAGGCTCTGGACATCTCTTGCTGGCACTGGCACCCAACTGGTAGGAGTGGAATGCATTGAGGTTCTCCCTCCACCAGCAACTTTAGTTAAAAGCCCTCTTTGCCATCTTGGCAAGCCTATGACCAAAATGCTCTTCCTGTTCCCTGCCAGATGGACTCATCAGCCCCCAGTAGAACCAGACCATACACATAAAGTGCAGAGCAATCTGGTGGATAGCTGCTTAAAAAAACCAGATGTTTGAATTCTTGTTATTATTCATTGCCAGTGTCCTTACTGAATGATAATGGGGTGGCATCAGAAAGACACCTTTTTATTGTCTTTCTTTTTTTTTTTTCAATGAGAAAACATGAATAGTTAAATTCATCCTGTGTACCTTTGGGAATTTATATAGTGCTAAAAATGAAATTGTCAAGCCATCTGCACTGTTGAATGTTATGGTAAACCAAATGTAGCAATAGAAATGCTGCTGTAAAATTCATACTACCAGTGCCTCCATCATAACATTCTACTGCACTTACCCCATGTCCTGACAGTTTTATATTGAAAAATAGATTTACTATAGTGTCATATCATGGAATGAAGAAATGACATAAACTTGATGTGGGAAATAGGGAATGAGGAGAAAGGAATGATGAATATTAATTTTAGGATACTAATAAAAAGATTATATACAGACTTGAAAGACCAAAATTAAGAGGAATGTTGACTGGAAAGAAAACAACTTTCAGGATTAGATATTAAATTTTTAACTAATTTAAATTACATTTAATTGTTTAAAAATTCAGGAAATCTCACCGTTCTAACACAGTGATTATACGCTTCTTGCAATGCACAAATACTATAATGCAAATAATATGGAAAAGAAAACCCAGAAGCATAATTATTCAAAATCCAGATTCTATAAAGGAAGAACTAGTTACTAAAAACTGCATATTTGTTGGCAGTAGTCAGTAGGAAGTTAAAAAGTCTGAAGAATATCTAGAATATTGTACTTTTAAGTGAAGCACAGCAATGCAGATGTCCTTTATTTCCAGAACTTTTTTCAGAATGGCAAAGATGGTATTTGAGAGACTTTAAATAATTCTGTGGTTCATCCTTCTCAGCTGTTTCCCTACAGTGATGGTATTTCAGAAAGCATTGTTTCAAAAGAAGGCATTTTAACTTTTTTATCACTTGCTTCACTTTCAGCTTCTGACCTTGCCAATCTGCTTCTTATTATATTAGACCTTACATTAGGGAATAAAAGCAGAGAGGTTAAACATTCCAAAATTTCAGACTTCATGAAACATGTGGTGCTTTATTCTCTGTGAGAAGAACAAACCTACCAATTAAAAAAAACAACTTTGCAAAATAAGCATAGTGGTGGTTTCTGCCAAGGGCTTAGGTTCTGACTCCAAAGAAGCACTAGTCATCTATAAGAAGAATAAAAACATGACTACTTTTGTCATAATTCTTTCCATTATGATCACAATAATCAAGTCTTCTTGACTATTTATTACTGGAAGTGGAATATGTGCTACATGAAAGCATACTGACTATAGCGTTTGTTTTTACTACATTTAAAATTGCATAAATATGTTAGAAATAAATTATCTTGTTCTCATCACAGCTGGGCATCTTTTGCACTGATTTTCAGCTTTAACTTCTCCTAACATTGGGTTCTGATTAATATTCTGTTGATCAGATCAATTCTCTGATCAATACTCACCCACTTTCTTCCAGGTGAGAGACAGAAAAAAAAAAATCCAAAACAACATGACCAATAACAAACCTCCCAAAACCTCCAAGAAAAACCAAACAAACAAAAATTGAAGTGAAAACTGTCAGCCAGATGGAACATTCGGATTTTTTATATACAGTACTTCTCATTAACAATCAACACTGTTACAGCAGACTAAACATGTCTTCTAAAGTAAATGTTAAATAAAAATCCCTCTAGTTAGCATCAATAGGCCTTGCTTACGTATGTTAGAGCTCTCAATGCTCCCCTGTCTCTCAGAAAACAGTTTAATTTACCTTTCTCTGTTTTCTAAGATAGAATATGCTTGTTAGTAATAAATTATGTGAAGAATTCAGTTTCTTGTGTCTGTTCCTATATCTACTTTCCTTTTACTTCAGTATATCTAATTATGCAAAAAATACATGGCCCAGTGGTGCTGTCATTTACAATGGTTTGTGCATAACCATTTTTTATGACCTGATCTTGTTAATATTTAACTTTGCCTCCTTGAGTATGGCTGATACTGATCTATTTGTAACAATTGCTTTGACTTCTATTCCTTGTGAGGCACAGAGAAAAGTATTGGCATTACATACATCACAGCATATGCCTCTCAATGCTGTGCAACAGCTGTCATTTTGAATGATTTTCTGAAACAGAAATGTGCTGGCCCAGGATCATTCACTGGATGCCATCTGTTATTCACACCATAAGTACCAGCTAGTAAGGTCCAAAATGCCTGACTTCTCCTATCATTGCATTTGAAACTGCCATTAACATCTGAAGCCTTCTGTGTCCAGTCTTGTAAATTGGCAAAAGACAAATCACATGGGAGGAGAGGGACGGAGAATATTTGAGGATGCTCACCTCTGTCATTATCAAACCCTATAAGTGAATTTTTATAAGGCAGCTCAGAAAAGATAAATCTCAGGTTAGCAATGACCTTAATCCCAGGTCAACAGAGAACTCAGTTTTCCATCACTGTTCTTCATAGATCTCTTTCATTTTCAGTACTTCAAATGGCTCTGTATATACTCATGCTTTGAGTCCTTCATCTGGCAGGGGAGAGAAAACAGATCTGTTGAGTAAACTGCAGTGTCTGTGCTTGAAAGTGGGTGACAAGCAGCTGTAAAGAAGCTGATAAAAAATTAACCCTGGGAACCCAGCATGGGAGGGATGGAAACTGTATTCCCTCTCCTCATTAAAACTCGGATAAAATGAAAACATGCTTTAAATCACCACAGTACAAACAGGGAGATTCAAAAAACCTTTCTTTTAAACAAACATTTAATACCACGGTGGCATAGCTAAAATATAAAACCAACTGCAAAACAGCTCTCTGGATTTTCCCTCTTGATGATTCTGGCATACACCTGATCCTAGGTCTTTGGGGTAATATTACATTTCCTCATAAAATATTTATACAACATAGTACCTTAACTTCCTAAATCTGTATAACAGCCTGTCTTGCCATAAAGGTAAGTACAAAAACTAATGTGAACAGTCATGATTTTATCCTACATCCTCTTTCCAAATATGTTTGAGCAAAACTTGTTTTCAAACTTTTCCCCTTATATTTTAAACATCATTGTCATGCATAACAATGGATAGACCAAAGTGAAGAATCCAATAAGGCCAATTCAATATGTATGTTCATGGATCTTGTCTAGTTTTTGTGATTTAGCTCAAAGTGTCCATGTGATGTCAAAGAGTATCTTCTCCTTCAGTGTAATTATTGCTTAAACTAGCAATGCTTTTTGGAAAAAATGATGATGGTAGTGCTTTGAAGAGAAAATAAACATATGGTTCTTTCACAATGGAGCCCACAATCTATCCTAAGAGTGTCTAGGGGACATAACACAAAGAGAAGACCGGCATCAAAGCAAGCTCCTCAGATAAGAATGTTAATATAAATTATGCTCCCCCTTTCCTATTTCTAGGGAGCATATGGGGCTCTTTATTGCCTTTTTGCAGCCAAAGCTGTCTGTGTTTGAAAGAGAAGTCTGCTGAAAAGACACAGGTCAGAAGTGAGTTTTGAAGGAGAATTAGAAAAAAGCAGAAATGTAAAATAGAAGATAGTTGCAAGAATAGTGGCACAGTATGTTGCAAAGTCCCTAGAAGGACAACAAAATTATGGGGGAAACATTGGACTGTAGGCTTAATATGAGATGGTGAACTAGGTGAAGGAATCATGGAAGCGTTCAGTGAAGAGCTTGGCCAGGAAGCTAGAGGAAAAGCTCAGGCCTTGAAACTGGAGTCATGGGCAGGTGAGGTAAGCTATCCGGCTGGAAGAGAGACCATGGGAAGCATCCTCTCCCACAAACAAGGGGGCATCTAGACTATAAACCACTGGTGCAGCTGCTACTTCTGTAGGCATGGATCCCTATGTACACAAAATATTTGTCTGCTAACTGCAGTTACCTCTCTGGCAGTAGGGGTTCCACTGCTCAGCTCTGCAGTCCAGGAAGCCCTAGGCTATGATTCATATTTCAGACAGTAACCTGAGTAACCTGGGTAGTCTGAGGTTTGTGTAGACACTGTGCTAACATCTGCTAGAGTCATACAACTACCTTGTATTTTCAGCACTTAGTACAGTAATTTCACGATTATAAGCTGCACTTGATTATAAGC
>VRYO01001463.1:25229929-25244363 GCA_009812075.1 Sialia sialis
CATTTTTCAGCAACAAAAGCTTTTCACCTTTGGGGCTTCAGATTCTCATTTTCCTGACTTTAGGTCACCCTAAAGAAAATATTTTTTAAAATTAAATTCTATGTTTATTTCTGAAATAGTCATACATTTTTCATAAGTAATTTAACTTCTTGAGGAAAAATACAGAATAATACAAAGTATTTGGTCTCTATGAGGCTTGCCATTTCTATTTGGTTTTGTGTTTTCTTACCTTATTTTCTTTCAAAATTCACTCTTTCCTCATGAAACATTAAACTGCTGCATAGTTTTTCTATAAATGCATTGCGTTATCAACCACACAGCCTTGTAAGATGATTTAATTTTTGTTCTACTTTTGATCTCTGCATAGTTGGATCAAAATATTCTTATTTGAATATCTGACTTATTTGAAGAAAGGAGCTTTATAAATGCAAGATATCCATAAGGCATATTTAATTTTGCATTATCTGTAGCGATGGAACATTTTCATTTCATTGTGTTTGGAAGAACCACTACTATAGACCTTTGGGAGTCTTTCTTATTTCTTGGGAGTGCATTAATGTTTCTGCTGACTGTACTGATGACTAACACACATATATATGTGTATATATATGCTTTTGTACAGGTAACAAGTTCTGGGTTTTCAAGGACACTACTCTCCAGCCAGGTTATCCTCATGATTTGATAACACTTGGAAGTGGAATTCCTTCCCATGGCATTGATTCAGCAATTTGGTGGGAAGATGTTGGAAAAACCTACTTCTTCAAAGGAGATAGGTTGGTATAGGATTTCTGCAAGGGAACAATTCAGTGAATATCTGCTAAACATGTTAACCTTTTCCTCTGTTTCTCAAAAGAATGAAAGTATCTCCTTCTACATAGACGGATGTACTGTTTTCACATGTCTTGTAACTTAAATTATATTTGTGAATATCTTGGAATAGGTGTAAGTATATCCAATAGAAAAGTTACGTTTTAGAAATCAGAAGGCAAGTCACAGTTGTGGCAAACTTTTACTTAAATATTCAAAGTGATGTGTTTATGTACACTCTTACCTGTTTCTTTTTATCCATATTTCTAAACCCCAGCACATAAGCAGGGCAAGGCATGATGCAAACCTTTTAAGGTCAGTGAAAATTACTTCTTTGCTACTATTTATTAATGAGGTAAAAAGGGAACTCAGAGCTAAAACACAGGAGCTAGAGAAGCATTGGAGCATTTCCTTGGGATTACTTCTAAATAAATCTTATAGGGAAACATATTTATGATTATTAATAATAATAAAAAAACCAACACAATTCCCAACAAGAAGACAAGCACAAAAATAAAGAGTAAAAGCCAAGGGTTTTTCCATTCCTGAAATACTTGTACCAGTCACTAAGTGTCTGTATCTTTATTTACCTGTCAATAAAAAAAAAAGTAAAGGAATATTTGTCTGCCTAATAGAGACATCAAAAGAATTTATTAATTTCTTAAACACTGCAAGTTGACTGAATGGTGGTTTTTCGTGTGGTGCTGTTTGTTCATTGATGCATCACTGTGCAAATTTTGTGTGCTCAGAGAAAAATCATTCCTCAATAACTGTAATATTTCTATTAGTCTTATTAAAAGTATGATTTCTTTTGTTACTGTGTGACATTTAGTGTTCTCAGACCCTAATAGTATTCATGGATCACCAAAGAAATAAATTTAATGCACATCATGAGCTATGTTTAGGACAGTACAGTTTGTACTTTCTTATCAGTATTGTAAAAATTGCACTACAGAATGCTGCACCAAATTTTATGGTTAAAGCTATTTTTATTATTTAAAAATATATAGCTCTCCAATACTCATGGTGAAGGAAGTAGATAACTAACACAGATTTTTTAAAATATTTTAAAACTAGGTATTATTTCAAACAATCAATTTCCATAGTGAGTAGAAGATGCCTAAATAATTTGCTTCCTGTGGTTGAGTACATTTTTTTTTTAAATTCAAATTCTTTTTCAGGGAATAATTTTCCACCTCCACATACATATTGTAAGAAGATGTACATTAGGAATATTTTGTGAATTTTATCTCCTTTAGGCTTTATTCAGCAATGTCGTTTTATATTTCCATGCATAGGCAGTTGCTTATATTCAGGACTTTCCTAAAACATGATTGGTAATAACAGAAGACAAAAAGAACTAGCAGAGGAAACAGGTGCTGGCAGAAAAGTTGCTACTTAGAGCTAACAAGCATAATGAGATTCAGCAGGATATAAATGCAATACAGTATGTTAGAAGAAGATTGAACATGAGCCTTGCAGAGATAATTGAGCCATTACAGGATATTGACCATCAGTGAGAATAAACCCTTATAACAGTAAGTTTCTCACTGTGTATTGCTTATGACATCAAATATTGGCTGTAAAATAATAATAATAATAATAATAAAAATTACCAAAGAAAAAAAAATAAGCAAACAAGAATATCCCATTAACCAAGCCAATAAGAAGATTTAAAAGTCAAACCAGTAAGCAGTCATGTGTCTAAAGCAGCTCATGTATGGAACATTGTTGTGGTTATTTGACATTATCTATTTCAACACTAATGATAATTCTTCCAAATAATTGTATGAACCCCAAAAAGGGGAAATAGTTGACTACAGAAAACGTTAGTCCCTCTGTCATTCCTATCCCACCAAAACTGAGTAATTTGGGACTACGAGATAATAGGTTTGAGGAACTTCTTGACTCATGTCCTTGTTTATGCCCCTGTCTGGTCCAACTGGTTTTATGCACTTTAGAGTTTAAACAATGATTTTTCTTCATAAAACTTAATCATCCAGTGACTCAGGATATCATTAAGTAAATAAGCTTAGATATAGAACATGGTTTAGCAAATATTTTTCAAATTCCCTTTTTCTAAAGCTAAGTAGTGAATTTTCAGTTTTTCCCCCCTCTGTTATTTATCAGTCTTTGAGGTACAGCAACAAGTTTATATAGGCTGTAGAGCTCAAACCATCAGTGGGGAGTTTGCTTGTGAACATTTGGCATGCCAAGTAGAATCAAGACTATGCTTTTCCTGACCTTGTAGACATGTTAATTATTCTAGCACAGATTGTTGAGGTGATGTCGTGATCAGTCCTTCCCTAATAGGATTTCTCACCAATGATGAAAACCCTGAAGTTTTGTGATTTCTGAGTGTGCATTGAGTATGTCCTCAAAGACTTTTAATGACAAGTGTATTTTTGAAAGTCATTTAAGCTGGTGGAAAACCAGAGGTTATTAAGAGAAGGAGCTCAAAAAGGTGAAAAGATAGGAAGAGAAAAAGGAAAATGAGAGAAATTATGCAGCATGGAAATATAGTCCTGGAATAGAGGGAGAGAAAAAGAAAATATATTTGTTAAAAAACATGCAAACTAAAGACCAAGAATCTTAGAGTCAAAAGATGAGGAAGAACTGGTTTCAACAGTATTAATGTTAGAGCTTTGCTACTTCTAGATGTTGTTTCTGCATGTAAACTTGCATAGATGTTACATATCCAAATAAAGAGGATTGTGTTGTTGGTTGGTAGCTGATGCATATGTGAATAAATTACGAATTGAGGCTATAAAAATAATTTAAGCATAAGAAAGAAAAAATAAATAGAAATGTCTTTTTAATCTAACTTGTCAATGCTTAACCCACTTGAAATCTGCCATCTTTTAATTTCATTGAAAGTTTAAAGCCAGAGAAATGCCCTACAGGGAGAAATACTGAGGAGTTTAGATCACTATACTTTTTAAAAAAAGATGTGAATGTGAATCAGTTAGAGTGCCTAAGTACCTTCCCAGCGATAAAATATCATCCACTTAAGAATTTTTTAATATATGATGATAGTAGCAAGGATTTCTAAAAACTGAAATCAAATGAATTCAAATGAGAAGCAGGCTCAAGTTTTTAGCAGCAACCACATTATCAGTGATAGTGATAAAACCATGCTCTAAATTGATGGAGCAAATCAAAATATGAAATTACCCACCAAAATAGTAGGATACACAGAGGATATTAGAGATGCAGTATTCTCAGAACCAGCTTATAAGATATGCATAGCAGTTCCATCAGCAGCAAAAGGAAAAAGAAATTATCGATATTATCTGCAATGTAAATACTTTTCAGATGTTCAGGATTACTAGAATTGCATGCTGAAGCTTTTTAAGTTTGAGAGGGGCTGGCTGGCAAAAAGGCAAACAGGTTGCATTTTATAATACACTGTATCTGTGTAGTGATAATGAAATGAAATTAAAAGCAACTGTAATGCATACATATGAAGAGTTAAATTAAGATTGCTGGCAGTATTTTAATCTGAATCTACTGTAACTTCCATTCTTACAATATTATGAAAAGCATTAAGGTACATTGGTTTTTTGCGTGTGTTGTATCTCTCTGTGTCACTGTGCAAAAGCCCTAGGCATCAGAATTGTGGTGATTATAAGTGAGATGCATGCTGGTTTAGTTATTGAAGTGCAAAAATATTTTATCTTCTATCTACTTACATGAAACAGCAAATAGACTTATTTTTAATGTGGTAGTGTGTTCAGGGAGAAGAAATACAGTTTTCCCACTTGTAGCTAATAAATGTAGCAAGTGTAGGAGGGAGGAAATATAAAGTTACTCATCTGCTAGCTTACAAATGTGCTTTTTTTCCTTTAAAAATATTTCAGGTACTGGAGGTACAGTGAAGAAATGAGATCCATGGACCCTGGTTATCCCAAACCAATCACAATTTGGAAAGGTATCCCAGAATCTCCTCAGGGAGCCTTTGTCCACAAAGAAAATGGTATGAAAACATCTTCTTGCTTTAATGATTTATTTACACCCTTTACATGTGTAACATAGAGTAGTAGAGGGATGATTGACAATTCAGATTAAGTAGTGAAGTAATTCTTGATATCTGAGCAGACTGTTTCCTGCTCTAGATCTGGCTTTAGAGAAAATGGCTCTTTGACTCTTTGCATGTACTGTTTAACCTAGGGTTGAAAATGCTTTCAAATTTAGTATTATAAACCTTACTTCCTTTCTTTTTTTCCTCTACCTTAATTCATTTTATCTTTGTTCTCTGCTGAATTATAGTGCCTCTTAAAACAAGCTTCATCAACACAGTATATCTGTATTGAACTTTCAAGGTGTTGGCATTTTTAAACAGTTTAGAAGGTATTGCTTTCATTCTCAAAAGCTAGCAAAGGAAAGTAGAATATTAATCTAAGCAGAAATATCCCAATGAATTTATGTAAATCAGAGATTTCATAAGTCCATGATGTAGAAATGTAGATCATGGGGATTTTAGTATGATGTATCATTACCTTTATCAAGATGCATCATGACATACCTAGAGCCTGGAGTCTCAACTGGACACACCAGAAAACAAATGAGCAGCAAAATCCCTTCCTTCTAAGGAGAATTCATTGCTACCCAGGGCATGGTGGCCAGCTGCCAACAGAGCCCTCAGATGCACAGAGTTCTTAGATCCTTTTGACAGGAATAAAAATATGTGTAGTTGGACAATTGATATGGCATGTATGATTTATTTATTAGTAGGTTCAGAATTTATTCTGTTTGGCTCATAAGACAGGACACATATCTATTGCTATAATATTTTAATTTCCTTTTAATAAGAAAATTAAAATATTTCTTTCCTTTTATAAAACATTTTAGTCTCCTATTTCAACTTCTAACTTATTAAGTAATTTATCATGGAAATGTTTGAGGTTTTTTCATAAATATGATTAATTGCTTCCTTGCTTTGTGTCTGTTTTACCCAGAAGAAGAATCCTTGTCTCTATTTTGGCCTTTTTGCTAGATTGGAGTTTTTGTGTTGCTTTTAACTGGAAAGTAGGTCAATCAAGATGATATTCTGCATGCATCAAACTCAATAATTAACTGATTTAAAATGCACATATATGTGGAAATAGTCACAAATGTTATAGAAATATATATACATCGATAGTATATATATATTTTATTTTTTTTTCTGTGCTGAACTCAGGTACAAGTGCCTCCCATTAAAAATGAAAATTATCTTACTGTAACAGACCACTGCAAGCACTGCAGAGGCAGACCACACATTCCTAAGGCATGAAATACTTTTGGTGACGTAAAAGGCACTTCTGTCTCTAACCCCAGTGGTTTTGATAGTCTGTAGACTCTTTGGATGAGAAGGTTAGTAAAACATGACAGGAGACTGTGGAGGAGGTGAAAGGAAAGAGGAAATTCTTGAGCATCTCAGAAATCCCACAAGGGCCCCAAGGCAGAAGAAGGAACTGAAAATGACACCATCAAGTTCCCAAGAAGAGTTCCCAAGAAGACCACTAAGTCCTTTTCCCTGAAATCAAGAAGTAAAGACTTCAGAAGCCAAGTTGATAAAGGATTTTTATTATAAACCTTCATAAGGATACATCTGAAAGCACATCTTTCAGGGAATCCATTTAATTTTAAAGTATAGTTTTTTCCTTTGTTTGTCTTTCTATTGTGTAACTTATGTAAGTGAACACCTACAGTAACTGTAGTCATGAAGAAGTTTCCTTCAGTGATGGCAAAATTTTTGGTAATCTTTCATTAAGTGTTTTGGAAAGGATGAGAAAAACCAACTTCCTACTCTAGTCATTTTCCTGACTCAGTATCCTAAAACCTTGGTAAAGCACAGGTACCATCTTTGAAACTAGTCCTGCTATTTCCCATATTGTGATTTGTTGTCTAAGACTGTGGTAGAAACTGTTGGGAGGGGGTGGACAAGAAATTTCCTTTCTTTTGCTACATGGAACCTGAGATCACACAAAGTTCTCCAAATTGGAGAAATCTTTCTTTCTACCTTTCGAGCAGCACAGAAAATTTACGTTTCCAACTAGAAATTCTGCTAAAGTGGATGGTGGGGCAATTTTTTAGATAGAAGAAAAAGAAAAGATAGTCTACTTTATTAGTCCACTGGCCTTTTTTGCCTTACACTTACTACATAAGTAAATTTGAGGTAGTAGAGACTGCTAAGCCCTTCAGTGCTGTTTGTGTCAGATATTGCTCTCACTTCTCAGTGACTAGTACCTAGAAAATTGTAAGGAGCAGGTCTCAAAGCAGGCTTATCACATCTAGCAGATTAGATGAAATCACTTTCAATAGTTGTGTGAAGTTGTTTGTTCTGTCAAGAGAAGCAGTAAAACTACTCAGACTCTTGGAACTGTCCTTCTCTGCTGGTAGCTTCCATCTTTCAACTGTGACTGACTATTATCCTGGTTCCTAGCTCAGCAAAAATGGCAGAAAAGTTTAAACTATGTTCAGAGTTTTCCAGTGGAAAATGCGCTTGAACTGAAAAATTTGTGTTGGATCTCTAGCAGCTGGAAATTCCTTTGCTGCTTTAAGAATTTTAATTTGACCTTTTACTGCATATCAATTACTTCTAACTAAAGCCTGTATTTTGATTTACCATTACCCCTGAGTACACATACATGTACTGCGCATATATGCATGAATGTAGATTTAGACGTGTCACGTCTGTATATGGTTTCTATATATGTATTAGAGTATTGATAAAGATAATACACCAAATTTCCATACTTGAAATATTTATCCATGGCCAGGATGTGCAGTACAGTAACTTCACGACTATAAGGCGCACACTTTTGATTAAAATTTTGATCGAAACATAGAAGTGTGCCTTATAATCTGGTGTGCCTTATATATGGACGAAGTTTGGAAATTTGCCAACGCAGAAGTGCGAGCCGTGATGAGCCATGATCCAAGCTGCGGCAGCCACGAGCCGAGCCAAACCGCGGCAGCCAGCACTGGGGGTGGGCAGGAGTGCTGGGGCCCACGGCACGGGGGAGGGCGCCTGGAGCTGCATTTATAGGCTACACCGATCCGTGATAAATGTTTGCAAATTGAGCACCTGCTAGCAATCCCGCAATTCCATTAGTAATTCTTTACTTTGTTGTGTGCGGATCCTCGCTGAAAAAAAGGGAACGCCTTATAGTCCGGTGCACCTTATATATGGACAAATTTCGGAAATTTGCCGACAACCTGGAAGCGCGCTTTATAATCCGGTGCATGTTATAGTTGTGAAATTACTGGGAAAGGCATATTGTTATATGGAATGCTAAGATAGGGTAACTGTGGTTCAAAATACTGAAATTTTGCATTGGATAATGCTTTTTATTAAAACTACAGATTGCTTTAAGAACTTTATATGTGCTAAAATTTTAAAGCTTCATCATATTTGAAGCATTCCAGTCCTCTCTTAGGTTTTATTCCAATCAGAATAGAAGGCATTTTCTGAACATGTCTAGCTACTCTTTTGATATATATCAGTAATTTTTGTGCTTTTTTTTTTTTATTGTATTAGATCTTTCTATAAATCTACTACATATTTTCAGGTAATAAAAATGCAGGGGAATAAGGAAAGGAAAATAATACCTTTTCATTGGCTAGGGAGGTATTTAAATTACAAAAATACCTAATTAAGAAGAATGATGAAATATTCAAGTTTTTTCTAAAAAGTGGCAGTAGGTGATGAAGACTTTTTCTACAGTTTGAGCTACAAAATAACTATCAAATGTTTCTTTTTTTTTTTCTTTTTTTTTTAAATTTTAGAATTGAAAGAAAATAACTAATGATTGAATAGGCGGTTAGTTATATTATCTCCAGGCAGACAGTTACCGGCCTTCTCAGGAAGAATTGTTAACTACAAATAGTGCTTAATCTGTCACAGTAGCCTTTAATACTGCAGGAAATATAAGACATGTATAAAGTGAAGATAAGGAAAAATATCCAGCTGTTTCCACTCAGCTCATAAATAGTAGGAGAAAGTTCATTCATCCTGAAGGTTTGTGTCTTGCCAGATCAATGCCAATTTTCAGCAGGGATAGTAAAGTAATATGGATTTTTGGCAACAGTCAAGATTTTTTCTCCATTTAAGCATGTTTAATAATAACATTGGTTTGTGCCTGAATGAACAAATATCAGGTCTTTACAGAAAACTTAAATCTGGCTACACCTGTTTTCTCATGTGAAAGATGCTGTTGTTTCACCAAGTCTCCTTCTGAAGTACAATAGGCTATGTGAGATTAAAGAGGTCAGTTCTTGTTTCTGGATAGCATAGTACAGCATAGCATTGCAATTTGTCTCGGGAGATTTCCCGTCTTGAAGAGATTGTGATCCTTAAGTCTTGTCTGGCCCAGAGGATTCCAAATCTAGTTGGTTTTTCAGTGAATGAACAAGCTGGCCAAACCTTGGCTTTTCATACACCATATTCTCTGGAACTGTTTGATTCTTTTTATAGTAATAAAAGAAAATAAAATCCCAGTTTACTGAATGAAAGAACAACTAAAGAGCAAACAAACAATAAAACCAAAACAAAACCCCCAGACTCAAAGTTAGGTTTCTAGAGACAGTAAAGAAATAAAAATGGTTAAAAAAAATATTTTATATACCTATAACTGAAGTCTATTCTTTATGTGTTTTGATGTTTTTAATTATGCAAAAATCAATGCCAGTAATTTCCATTATGGTATTTTGATGACATGATTTCCTATGACCATGAATAATTGCTACTTTCTTCCTCAGGCTTCACATATTTCTACAAAGGAAAAGAGTACTGGAAATTCAATAACCAGATGCTCAAGGTGGAACCTGGCTATCCCAGATCCATCCTCAAGGATTTTATGGGTTGTGATGGACCAACAGACAGAGATAAAGACCGACACAGCCCTCAAGATGATGTTGACATTGTCATCAAACTGGACAACACAGCCAGCACTGTGAAAGCCATAGCCATCGTCATTCCCTGCATCCTGGCCTTGTGCCTCCTTGTCTTGGTTTACACTGTGTTCCAGTTCAAAAGGAAAGGAACACCCCGCCACATACTGTACTGCAAACGCTCTATGCAAGAGTGGGTGTGATGTAGGGTTTTGGTTTTTTTTTTTCTTTCCCTCCCAGGAGTTTGTGGTAACTTGAGATTCAACACAAGAGCTGTTATGCAGTTTCCTAGCTAGGAGCGGGCATCTGTCAGTCTGAAACAAAGCTGATCTTTAAAACCCAGAGGTTGCCTGTCCTGCACAAGTGGCGATTCGCTCAGCTGGGAAGCTTCCATGATACACAGTATCTGCTGTTTCTTCAGTCCTTGGTCTTTCTTTGTCATTCAATTCTAGGCCTTCCCTCTGCACGCTCAATGCCCTATAAACTATCAGGAATAACTAATGAAGAGGAATAAAAATATCTCCAATGTTTCTACATTTTTCCCTTAAGGCCTGTTCCCCTTCGAAAAATTTTTTGCTGAAAGTAAATTTTTTTAGAGAAACACAACAACCAACAATGGAACTTTCAGGAAAGTGAGAAGACCCAAAACAGCTTTGTCTCCAAAGAGGATTGCTTTCTGTCTGCTACGGATAAAGTCCTATACTCCTACTTCCAGTTTTGTCAGGTGGGAGACTCGGATGACACGCAGGACTTCAGACTGTTCGGACAGCCATTTTCCAACAAACAAGGGGCCAAAATATCTGCAATATAGTAACAGCCTTAATACATTCATTTTGTGGTTTTTACAGCTGCTCTGGGCTATGTCCTCAATGTTTTAAACTCATATTCAATACTATATTCAAGCAGAACCTTTTATTGGTTTGTTTGATTTCTGGTTGGTTTTCCTACGTTATCTTTTCCAAGCTGTACCAAGCCAACTACCCCAGGCCTTTTACAGGTCTGTCAGGAGCACTCATTCCAAAGAATGGTAAAAAAGCAGTGTGTCTCTGAAGTGGATTTCAATGAACTAAAACAACAGACATGCTATTGAAAAACTTGACACTGGTATTATATTGGTGGTGTAACCCTTTGAGAACTACTGCATCCAGTTGTCAGAGTCTCGTGAATGTTAATCTTGGTCATCAATAAATTATAGAATTGTGTTTGGGTATTACAGGTTTTAAAAGAAAATCAGCTTTTCAAAACATATTTCTTGTGACTGTGTTTTTTTAATTATTTACATTATTGATAGAAAATCATTTGGAACATGAATAGAAAACAAAATATATTTACCAGCTACTTCCTTGCTGAAGGAACCAAACATGTTTTAATAATTTCTACCACTTACCAAGAATTTTTTTTCTGAGCTGACAACAATTTTATAGCTTAGCCTCTTATCTTAAGCATCTTGGATTTCTCTCTTGAGACTACGTTGCATGACAGTTTGATTTGCCTCTGCAGAGGTAGAGTTACAGTTTCAAAGGAAAGCTAAGAAGATGACTCTGATAGTGCATGAGTATTCTCTGGTGTGTTATCCCTTTGCATGTTCATCATAGTTCTCAAAGGGTTAAAATTTCTGGCCTTCAGTCAAACATGGTATCAACTGACAGGGCCAAGGGACCACCAAAACATTTTTTCATTCTGTGTAATTTGTGCTAACACCAGTATTGTCATTTTCATGTGACCTGCAGAGCAGGTTTGTATCAATAATTTTTTCCTAGAGAAAAGTCAGCAACTGACAGACCTCTTTATTGATTTTAGGAGCTGCTTCTTGCAGTGATAGGCTTTACAGTCACTGGCCTGTGAACTTATTAAAGATGGTCAGAATGATGCACCCCAAAAGTCAGACACCTGGTTTTTTATGAAAGCCAGGTTTTGAGGGGAGTAGCTTTTGCAACAATGAACAGCTTGCCTTGAACTTGATTATTGACCTGTTGACTGTCATTACCAAGTTAAACATTGTCTTCTGTGAACAGCTTCACTGTCTGAATTTCCTTAAAGTGTACTGTCCTATGTCTTTGACCTTTAACTTCCAAACTGGCACAAACTGAAGGGAATCTGGTGTTGCAAATGAAATGAGTTTTATTTCTTGAAAGGCCTGATAGACGTGATCCAAATTTTGAGGAAAAAAAAAAATTGAAGTGTTTTAGTAGGAGAGAAACGACATAGACTAAAATATTTATGGTAGGTCTGTAGAAAGGTATTTTGCTATGTATACATGCACACTCTAAAAATGAATTACGGCAGAAGTTAATTTTTATTTAACTTGAATACAATTTTCAGTATAAAATTATTATTTCTACAAATATCTACTTATTAATGAAAAGGTTATAGGAAAGTATTAAAATACTTGAAATGGCCAGTATGGGCTTTTACATAAAATGAGACTTTTATACTATGTTCAACCAATTTCTTACTGGTTTCTTAATCCACATAACTGGATCACTTTTTAGAGAGTGTAGGTATATATACATATATATTATGATTATTATTGTTTTGGTAATGGATAGCTTGACTGCCTTGAATTTATATTTATATTGAGCATAGCATGAAAAATAGTATGCTTTTTTTTCAATTGCATCATTTTATATTGATTTGAGGACTTATGAACATATGTGGCATGCTAGAAAGCATTGCAAACTTATTTCTTAGAACATAAACAGATAAACATATGTATGGTAAACAAAAAAGAAGATTAAAAAAAGATATAGTTTTGCAACAAATATGCAATGCAGATGGCATTTTGGAGATGTTTTGTAGAATTACTGCATACTGTAAGTTAGAAGCGCACCAGTATCAGCCCATAGCATTATTTAGTAAATCCAAGTCTGTTGTTGCTGAAAATATATAGATTGATTGACAATTTAGTTGCACAGGATTTTTGCTGCGGATCAGCTCATTTGGTGAATTTGAAATTCTATGCTGTTTGTAATATGTATTAAGATGTGTGTGTTTGTATACTTGTAAAAGCACACAAACACACGCATGCAGAGACGTGCACATTTTAATCCATTGAGAAAATGTTATTGTCAACAAACTACTAAAACTTATATTCTGCTATAGACAGAACAAAATGATTGATGTTGCTGTTCCAATTTTTTTCCCTTGGATAGCTGGAGGAAAATATTAAAAGAAGTACTTATTCTGTATTTGCTTTTCCTCTAAAATAGTAAATAGGAGAATTTATTTTATATTTTTTTAAGGCAGAACAGCATCTCATCAGTTTGGGGGTTTTTTTTATTCACTTGAAAATTTCATTTCAATTTTGAAATATCTTTCATGGCAGCTTTAATTTTTTTTCTGCAACCATTTCCCTGACAGTAATGAAGTGCTGAGCATGTTGACTGTTGTTCTTTGATAAGGTAACAAAAATATTTGTGTTTGGAGAATTTAACTGTAATTATGCAGGAAGGTAAGTGTGATAATTCTAGTGTTTGGATATGGTACATCATAGTTACATGAATACATGATAAGTTGACTGTTGAATCTATTTTCTTTTACTTAAAAGTGCATATATGCTATATACAGAGAGAGGGTGAAAAAAATTATATTGGCATGTTTATGTCATGCAAAGCAAGATTGTGTCAACGTTTCTGTTACATACTCATGTTTTCAGTAGGTTGTAAAGCAGTCATAAAGGTTTGCTTTAAGTAAAAGATGTAAGAGCATTTGTGTTCACTGTAATTTCCAAATACATACTGGCTTGTTTCAAATTATAGAATTTCAGACTAAATTAGTGATGTTGCCTGATCTAATTTTGAACTTAAATTAGTAAAAGTTCTAAGACAATTTATTTATTTTAATAGCTGTTTCTCTACAAGGGCCTATGACTATCAGAATTAGGAAAAAGCAAATTGAAAATATTTTCAGTTCTGCAATCTGGGTTCCTGCTCATGTGCCGTAATTTTTTAATAAACATTTCCATATTGCTATTGTCATGATCTGTACTTTGGAACAATACAAATCTAAATATGTGTTGTGTTAATCAGCTACAGTCTATCAAGCTGACTACACAAGGTCATGTCTCTTCAGAGTACTATGGCCTGTATGATACAGAAGGCCAGAGTAGATTATGGCAGTGTTTCCTTTGGCCTTTCAACCTATGAAAAGGTTATTGACTGTAGACAAAATTAATTTTTATCAAAAAAAGAAAAATTAAAAATATGTAACTGTATATTTACTGGATAGGCTGGGATGGAGATACTCAAATGGCTCCAAAGGAGCCTTTTCAAGTCTCCTGAATAAATGTAAAACATATTTTATATATTCCTATGAACTTTTGTTCTTTTTCTTCTTTCAGACTGGGAAAAGGGAGGGGATAAGTAAAGAAAAAGATTTTTTTAAGGCTAATTTTGTGAACTAAAATAACAAAAGCTGATACATCCAAACATAAGGGGCAGACTTACACTTTTTCTTAAAAGCATACTTCACATCCCCAGTTGCTTGATCAAGAGTCCTGTGCCATTAGCACTGTGGGTTAAGAACAGAGTGTAAGGCTTAATTTTTGAATTTTCAACTTTTTCTTGGGGGAGGCGGGTCTTACTTTACAATCTAAATATCAGTTAAATGTAGCTTTTGGTACCAAATTATATAGAATCTAATTCTTGGTTGTTGATTAGAAAAAAGTGCATAGCCTAGGAAGTTGGTCTGCCTGTTAGCAATGGAAGCATTGCATTCCTATTCTTTTTCTTTTTTCTTTTTTTTTTTTTCC
>VRYO01001463.1:25244373-25275283 GCA_009812075.1 Sialia sialis
TTAATTTGGGCCATTGTTAGGACAAATCTTAAAACACACATGTAGTAAACTGAAAGTGAATGTTCAGGCACTGGATTTTTAAGGAAGTAGAAATGCAAGCTACCACACCATTAGCAGCCTACTTTGGAAAGAGCATGAGATGACTGGGCGGAGGAGCAAGGATATGACTGCAGGGGCTTGCTCTGTCCTGACTCGCATGTCTCCTTAAAACATGGCCTAAGTTTTATCAGCTATTGCAAGGTGAAGGAAGCCATGGCAGTGGGAGATGTGAAGCTGCCATTACAGAGCAGTAGCTCCTGTTTTGGCTTTTGTTGTTGTTGAGACCATCTCTGGACACCTCTGTTTCCAGAAGTGCAAATAGATGACTGCAGTCTATGAGCTATAAGGGAAATCATTACAATCAGCCAAGGAAATAAATGTCACTGGCCACTCAGGTGTCCAGCTATGCTTTAAATCAAATAATATTGTCTGGAAGCAGAGGAACAATGGTATAGTTGTGATATAGTTGTGATATCCCAGCACTGTAATGTTAGGCATACTTCCTTAGCTCCTGCTACGTAGACTGCAGACAAACAGACTGGTTCTCATGAGGTAAACCATTTAAACATATGTCAGTTACAAAACTGGGTGTAAATGAACCATGTGCTCCTAAAATTAATCTGATAAATGCATGTAATTCAATGAATTGTCTGCCACTAGTCTCATGAAAAGTATGTAATGTGTGAGTCAAATCTGTCTAACCCATTCTTGTGACTTGCCATCAGAGATGTTAGAGGCTGATGGAGAAAGACATTGTCATCAGTGCCATCAATGCTGAAAATATCTGGTAAACATCAAAAGCATGCCATCACTTGTTGCAAACTGGCTCCATTTGAGGCTTGATGTAAGGAAGCCTCTAATGTAAGGCAGCATAGATTTTATATGATGTGGAATTATTCAATATATGTATGTATGTAAGTAGGAACGCCCAATAATAATCAGAAGACCATATTTTGAGGGATCATCAGTGTATGAGCACAGCAAGCATCTGTTCCTAAAATCAAAATGTATTTCAAGGAAGGATGTAGACAGTATTAAACACATGCATTATAAACTGATCTTCTTTCCCAGTATACGTAAGATTTAGCATATCATCTACAAATTATGGTCAGGTAATTAACATTTGGAATTGCAGCTGCCCATTTTGTCTTTGAAAGACGATATTCTGTGAGTTTGTTCATAAAGTATGTTTCCTTTGTGGAGATGTCCTTAAGTATTGCTCTGGTCTACTAACAGGATAGAAGAAATAATTTTTGGATATAAATTAAGAAAGGCTGATGTAAACTAGCATTCTAGACAGTTTTCTGTACTTGGATGTGCATAGTGCTACTTGCTGTCACAGTAAAACTTCATAAACAAGTGGCATGAAGCTTTCCAGTCACACAACTTAGTTTTTTATGCTTCTGTAGAATACCATTGTCCACAGATAATGGTTGCTATTATAGCCACCACATAAAACAGGGTTTTCTGTTTAGTTAGTAGTAATTTCTACCATATGAAATGCAACCATGTCCTTTTTATAACTATAACCTTAATCTTCTTGGAGCGGCATATCTTAATTCATAGCCTTTCATGATCTTTTTTAAAAAATTATTTTATTTCACTCTTGCAGTAAAATATATTGAGTATTGTCTCCATCATGTGGAATAATCCTGTTCATTCTGTGCAATGCATGTGTCTTGGATAACTCATTTACCAATCCATCATTACAGGAACTGGCTTTCTGGGAACTGGGATTAGTAACACAATGCTGACATAAAGTAACTTCCTAAAGCACCTGGTTAGTCCTTAACAATATGACAACAGAATTTGAAGAGTTTTTAGTGAAGTACTGTGTTGTTTATATACAGGCAAACAGAACAGTGTAGTCTACCAATCAGTGGATGTCCATATGATTTCACTACTCGCAGGGTTGTGTATTGAGTCAAAAAATACTATTTCTAATTCATATTTCCATCCTGATGTGTTGGTATTTAACACCCAGTTTACATACACATTCATAGCTTACAAGGCTGTGCATAAATTCATCTGCCTTGTTGAAGCCAAGAGTACATGTCAGCAGGTAATCTGTATTTATAAGGTATTAAAAATTTGGTTCCCTTACTATCATTTTGCAGCCTTAAAGAAGAGAAAATAGGTCTTTCCATGGTATCATTTTGTCCATCACTTTCCAAAATGGTGCTTTCGAATACTCTTTGTCAGTGTTTAAAATTAGCTTAAAGTATTAAATAGATCTCAAAAAGTACTGATTTACAACTGATTTATTGCAGGTAAATGCACAGCCTCATACTTGGGCATACAGTAATTCTGAACAGAGAAAAATATACTTTACTTTCTATGCTTGGCCATTGCCACAAAATTGCCAGTGCTCACATACTGATCACCTTCATATCTTGCAGGAACATTGTGTTGAAGTCAGCTCTGGGCAGTTTGTCTGCTCGGATATAAGTAGAATTATGTAACTTAGGAAATGATACATGTGATGACATGCATTCAGAAGATATCATCGGCAAACTACAACAACACTGTTTTAAATGACCACGACAACTAAAATTCATACCTGCAACGCATAGCTGCAGCTTATATGTACATGGTTGTGTTCACCTCATATGATAAAGTGCTATGAATTCTGGCCATGCATCACCAGGCAGATGAAAACAATCAAAAAGACCTTTCAGAATAGCTGTTGTCAATACTCACAGCTTACGGAAATAACTGACAATGTTAAACTCAATGAAATTTTAACCTTGAATAGGAATCCAGAATTGAAGGAATGTGTGATGATGCAAATACTATTCCCGACTCTTACTCTATGTAATGAAATAGGTAAAGCATTAGGAAAAGGAATGAAAACATTTTACTTATAAGTGCAAGTATAACACCGATTTGTCAAACAGAGATGGAGACAAGGATCACTAACACTACTAAAATTTCACGTAATCAACAAGAAAAGAGAAGAGACATTACCAAGAACATGGTGATAGCTTGCAAAGTATTTTTGGCCTCCAACAACAAAGATATCTGTTAGGCTGTAGAAATTCCACTGAATTCTGTATTTTGAGTCATAACCCACCAAATAGCAGTCAGTCAAAAAGCTTAATTTAGTTACTCTAAACATGACTGCAAATATATATAGTAATATGTAGTAATTATTTATCTGGTGCAATCAAAATCTTTTGAGATAGATTTAGTCAAACTAATATTAACCTAAATCTGTGTTCAAAAACTGATCATAATGAAATGTCCTTCTGTTTGTTCTCAGAAATTAGATCTGAGATGAAGAATTCAACTGATTAAAATACTTTAGGACAAGGAAGTCTTTAACCTCTATTAGTCTATATTACAGCCATGTATCTTTATTTCCATGATAGTCCTGAGGTGTTTGATATGACAGAAATGCTTTGATGGCCATTGGATGTATCATCCATTTCTATTTCTATATATAAATTGATAATACAGTCAAACTTCTGATTCCCCTCCATCCCCTTTTCTCACTGCACCTTGACATGTTTCCTGAATAATTAAGGGAATATTTAATTTTATATTCTCTTGGAAGGCAAGTAGGAAATGATCTGTTCATTATACAAATAAGCAAAACCAATTTTGCTGTCTATCTCATTTAATCATGTACAACTTTTTACATTTTGTCACTAGGAAATGCAGTTTTTTGTGTCTACGATGAAGAGGTAGTACCTTCTCAAATCTCTTGCAAATATTTGAGGAACTTGATATATATCTTTCACTGAATCTTGTTCCTTGTCCAGTACTCAACACTGAGCTCTAACTTACAGTAGATTATTGAAGCCTTTGCCATCCACTGACATTGCCATCCTTAATTCTTTAATGAAAAGGCATGGTACAGCCAGGGCTGATCATCATGGATTCTTTATTTGCATCTTGGAACTACTTGAGTTGTCGGATGTACACAAGCATAACAGCAGAGACCTACCACTTTTGGTGCCAGCCATTGCATACCATTTGTATGTATGGCTTATGACAGTCTGTGCTATTTTCAGTGGTTCCAGCTCTCATCTTTACCCTGTTCTCTTTCTTCTTTGCATTTTGATGCCTGTAATCTGTGTCATGAATATTCAGACAAGAATTTTATTGCTGGACTCCTTCCTCTACCACAAGTCAGTTCATACACATACATCAATTACCATTACCTTACTGCTGTAGCATAATAGGCTAGCACTGTTACATGGCAGAATGCTTTGCTATTATGCACTGTTTTCCAATTGATCCTAATTTTTCAGTATCACATATAAAGAACTCACTTTGTCTTCTGCTACTGTAGTCTTGGATTCATTGCCCAGTTCAGACACAGCTTGAAGAGAAAGGAGCAGGTGTTTGACTTCTGAGGTTTGCTTTATGTTATAGGTGTTCCTATATGATCAGAAACTGTTTGAGGGATGCAATGTCTTCTCCTTGCAAGTCCTGTGGTAGTATCGTTAGCAGTTAGAGCATGTGCAACTAGTTTTGTCAGTCTGTAGTCAACTAGAGTTTGATATGGATATATACAAGAAGGGTACATTGTTTTCCAAGCTTCATACACATCCTTGTTTCTCTTTATGAATAATGTGCACCTTGTGTTCTCTCCAAGTGCTGTATTCTTGTATCTATCAGGACTTGATTTCTTCCTTAGTTCTTTTTGTTAAGTGCTATTTTAGCAGCTGATTCCATTTTCCTTCTTGTTAACATTCCTTCGTCCCTGTAATTCCAACAGAAATTGTTCTGGCTCCAATGTGTTAGATAGAAGCTACTACAGTTGTGGTTCTGCCCAACCAGTGATTTGCTTATTTATCCTCCATGTCTGAGAAAGAGCAAATCAACCTTTCATGCAGAGACGAGGGTGTTTATGCAGTTGATAGGATATCTCTGAAGGTCGTTTTATGCATAACATGATCCTAAAACTCACATATTGTTAAACATCAAATCTTCAAGCTCTTTATCTTCAACCACCCAACAGTTGTTCATTTCATTTTCAGAGTCTGACAAGTAAGTCAGAATATGGATGTGATGATTTCTCTTGTGTGAAACAAATTTCTCATTTTTATTCCCTTTTCTCTGCATAGCTCCATATTCATTTCATGCCCATGTTCCGCTTATTAGGATGTGCGTTAATATCAAAATAACTGAAGCATTTATTTGCTTTCTGCAACTGAATTTCATTTTATTATTGTTATTTTATTTTATTTTATTGGCTCACACAGCATTCTATACGGTAACCTTTTTATAACTGACATATGTTATTCCTTCAGGTAGCTTCTACTGACAAACACAAAGCTTGTTTGTGTGCAAATGCAAGGCTGACTAAATGGTGCTAAAGTGTATTATGACTGTCAGATATAATCAGGCAAAATTTTGTGGTGCTTAGACTGATTTTTTTCATTGATTTTATTGATCAATGCATTGAACAGTGTTTTATTATACACAAGTAGTCTTTTGTTAGTAAATCAAGACCTCATAGTGCATTGTTAAACTGAATGGGTTAATTAATCTATGTAACAGCTCACCAAGCTAATACTGTTGTGTCATTAAAGGTCAAGGGGTCATGATAATAATCTCATTGCTGTAGACCATTAACATGACTGAACATTTTCAACAAAGTACTTATGTTTACAATGCTATAACCCTTTGACTGCTGCGGCAACCTTTAACCACCGAACGTCACACGCTAGAATCATTGTTATGGTTCTTGCCATGGCAATCAAAGAGTTAAGGGCTGTGCAGTGATTTGTTTTATATTTATTAATTTATATTTATTTTTTGTTTTCATTTGAGAAGGGGGGAAGTGGGGTGGGGCAGTTCTTGTCTGCTGTAAGTGTCTTAACCAAGGGAAGGGTTAAAATGGCTTTTTATACTATTGCATCTTATGTACTTACCATCGTTTCATTGTGTTGTAATTAAAAAAAAAATCTGTCAATAAATAAAAGAACAGAAAAAAATTTTCATAAGGGCATTGTGGTTTAATTGGTATATATTGCTGTAAGATTTATGCTACTGTTCTTTAGATATTGTATAGCATTAAAGCCAAATTTAGCCTCAGAACATGAATGCCTATGCATAATAACAGATAAAGAGAGTTTATAGATATATTATGGATGTATCTGGCAATGAGCAAGGTGAAGGAAACATTAGTTAATTTTTCCAATCAAGATAGAGTAGGAAAAACCAATTTGTGTTGGAAAAGAGGTGGCGTAAGTCACAGTGGACCTACTTCTGTAATGCCTAAGAGATTGCTGTCACAGCCACAACAAAAAATGATGAATAGGTGGCTGAATTCCTTCCTTTTTTATATGTAACAAAACCATGAAAAATTCAATGTAAAGAAAAGCTGAGTCTAATTATTCAAATTATAAAATAGGCAAAGAGTAAATGCAACTAAAAAAAAATATTGAAATCAAACCACAATAGAAGAGCAGAAGATGAAGAGCAAAGGAAAGTTTTGTACAACTAGCAATCCAGCTCAGTTTTGCAAATATCTGTGTTTCTCCCATGTCAACAGCCATGAAATTCTTCTTAGGCTATAAAGCATTATAAGTTTTCTACACCCATGCATGTGTGTAGGCGCAGGAAACCAGGAACAAGGTCAGTCTATTGGAAAAAAACCCACAAAGTTATTATTGTTTCAGTGCCCGTGCAAGAAAGACAGCAGTGCTTGTAAGCTGATCCAGGACCAGAGGCCAAACATATCACATACATAAGCTACCTGAAACTTTGCTCTTTTCCATTCTAGGTAAGAGGTGCATGGATAAAACAAAAATCACTGACTGGTGTTCTCAGCCATGAAAGAGGAAAAGGTCCCTTGGGTGGACCTACCTACAGGTGACTGACAGGAAAAACACTAGTTCTGAATGGAATGGTTTGGGTCTCTGCCTCATCATTCTTAAGTTCATGGAAAGATTTGAGTTAAAACAACTTCCAAGCTGATTCATGTCTTCTCAGTACCATTCACTTCATAGGTAAAGGTGATGCTACAGGCAGAAAACTGATTAGTAAACATCAGCAATCACAGTTAACATACAAAAAATTTGGAGCAGTTTTTCAGATCTACTGCCATACAATTATGTAGCAGATAATTAGATTTTTGTTTTAATGTTTGGGCCCAAATTCAAGCTTTAGCTTCCAGGTATTCTTCAAAAAGCTTTCCAATCAAGAAATAATTACTATGTTAACTAGCTAGACAAAAATGATTATGAATAACAGATATTCTTAATCATTGCTTGCCAACCACTTTCTTGTTGCTCATTTGAATTATTAAAAAGTGAACACAATCAACTAAACATTTGGACATGAATAGCTCTCAATGGAATTTAAGCTTATGAATATATTAGATATTATTTTCTTCAGGTCAAAACAGCATGCAGTGGCATAGAATGTACTCATTTTTCACTCAAAAGAAACTAAAAATAAAATAAAATAATATTTTATGGAGCACTTACTGAACCAAGTGGGAAAATTCTGGGCACGTATTATGTGGGCACTTAAAAGGATTGCACTTTAATGAATATTATTCAGTCCTAAAATCCACAATACATGAGTCAAACTGCCTTTTCTCCAACTATGTTGGCAGTGTAGTGCTACTGTTGGTAAGGAGATTTTGCTATAAGATATGCAGACTTTAGATGTACATTTGATCTGTGCTTCATATGTATAAAAATCTAGACCCCAATAAATGCCTAACCAGTGTTCACTCAAGTCACTTTCAGTGTAAAGGGAAGTATACTATGAGCCTCTGCAGTTTTCCCAAGACTTGACAAAATCTTATTCTCTTACTTCAGTATGTGTTGTATTAAATGCAGCATACAGACTTTTTCACTTAAGTGCCTCTTTCCCTGTAAGTTTTTAATTTGTTTTTATATTTAAAACTGGGATATTCAGATTCAAGAGAACTCAAGTATTTAACTGTAAAGGTAAAGCTGCATGCGAGAAAACAACAGAAATAAAAATATTTGAAAAATATTTTAAAAGATGTTTTTATATTAGTATTTGATTTCTGAAAAATTTCCAGGCTGAAATAAATATCATTGCTACCACACCACCCAATATATTGACATGAAGTTTGGCTTGCCACTTATTCATTCCTTTACAAGTTACTTCAAGAAACAGCTCCTAAAGAGCATGCTTAATTTCCCAGATGTTGGTGTGAAATTAGTGTCATTAATAATCATATTGATTATCTTTCTTCACTTCTCCAAGATTCTTCTACTTAAAATGTTACTTTGAAGTGACATGTAGAGGCATTCTTGTTAGCCATTACTTGCTCACTTGCTATCTAATTGCAAGACGAGAGATTTACTGTGCAGTGCTTTTGTGTTGTGGTTCATAGATAATTCTTGCTTTGATTTTCAGCATCAGTCAAGCATTCTCACTATGACAAATGACGAGTGTGGCTGCACTCTTGTTTCTACACCAGGAAGTTGTTATTCTGTCACAGTGGCCAGCTTCCCACTGCATGCTTTTTGATCATACTATGATTTAAGTAGTACATTCAGTTTTAAAAGATTCTGAAGAGTTTTTCTATTCATGTTGCTGTTTTATAATGAAATACTATTATCTGTGAAGGACTAGTTTTACAAGGAAAAAATGGAGTATCAAAATACTGTCGCAGTGTCAAATAACTTTGTTGTCAAATCTCTTCCAGGCCTGGTTTTCATGGCAGTCCACACTCTTTGTGCATTGGAGATTTTATCTTAGAATGCACTAGCTAGGCCTTTTAGGCATAAAACCTGTGTTTACTTTTGAGAGGCAGTTATTCCAGGAATCACAATGGCATAGTGGGTAAGATAGAATCATTCTTTCCATATGATCCCAGCAGGCAGAGAAATTTCAGGCATAAGGCATGTTCTCAATGTATTTCAATTCAAAAAAGAAATGAAGCCTCACAGTTCATGAGAAGTTCAGTTCAGTTATAAGAATTATGAGTTTGTGAATCCTGTTTAGGAATAATTGACAACGACTCAGGGGACTCTTTAGATTCAGAATTGTAATAAAATCAGAGGTAAAATTTTACCTTCTCCAAGGTCAGCTTAGTTTATCAGTAAAACAGTTTGGGATCAGAAACTTAAATTCCCATTACAAGTCGAGCAAAGGGAATAATTGCCAACATGTAGCTGCTAACCTGCGCCTAAAGTAACCACAATAGGGCTCTACCTGAGTATGATAGATTTGTATACTAGCTGAGGGCCTCTGGAAGTCCGTTCTCTCCATTGAACAGGCTGATACATTTGGCAGCTAATTTAAGACATTTTCTCTTCATAAGACGCATAAGTTAAATCAATTGTACTCCTTTCACCCCTCTTCCAGGAGAACAGAAATGCAGACAATAGAATAAATGCTAGATACAGCAACACTCAGAGACTCACACAATGAAATGACAGCACTGTCAGGAATCACAACACAAAGAAAATAAAAAGAAAAATTGAAAGGGACTTCAATACATGCTTCTCTGTGGTTCAATAAGTGACATGAATTTGCATACCTCACTTTCCTACAGTTTTGTACTACCACTGGACACTGCCCAGCCAACAATTAAACCAGAGTATCCCATTGGAGACAGTCCTACACAAACTTCTGCACACTGAGTCCTTCCCAGAGGCTGCAGTTCTTCATGAGCTGCTCCTTTGTGCATCTCTTTCCAAAAGTGCTGTCCTTCAGGAGCAGATTGTTCCAGGTTTGTTCCCTCATGGGGTCAAAAGTCCTTCCTGCAAATCTTCTCCAAACCTCTGCAGGGTGACAGTCCCCTCTTCATGGAGCCACAGGTCCTGCCAGGTGCCCGCTCCAGTGCAGGCTTCCCATGGAGTGACAGCTTCTGTCAGGTGTGTCTGCCTGCTTGGAGTCCTCCACAAGCTGCAGGTGGATCTGTGCTTCATCGTGAACCTCCATGGGCTGCAGGAGCACAGCTGTTTCACCATGGTCTGCACCAGGGGCTGCAGGGGAATCTTTGCTCCAGTGCCTGAAGCGCCTCCTTCCCTGCCTTCTTTGCTGCCCCTCATGTTCTCAGAGCTTTTTTGCTCCCATATTATCACTCCTCTCTCTGTCTGCAGTTGCAGGGGTTTTTCCGTCCTTCTTAAATTTGTTATCCCAGAAATATTATCACCATCACTGGTGGGCTCAGCCTTGGCCAGAGGCAGATCCATTTTGGAGCCAGATGCTATTGGCTCTGTTGGACATGGGAGAAATTTCTATCAGCTCCTCAGAGAAGATGCCCCTGTAGTCCCCTGCCACCAAAACCTGACCATGCAAATACAATACAACCTATTCTTGATTTCTTTTGTTGGTCAGCTAAAATGTAGCTATAATTAAGTCACCCTTAACCTGTACAGGTTAAGCTTATAACCAGTAAGAAGTGTTACTGTGTATATTCAGGTCCTTCAGAGGATTAAGGAACAGGTAAACAAGTACCCAGAATATTAATAATTTTATAAAAAGGTGGCAATGGGGGAAAGATAAAAAATCTGTGAAAAAATGAGATAAGCAAAAAAGACCAGAGTATTTAGCAGGAGCAGTTATGAGCTGTGCTTTATCCTATATGGAAATTAATTTTGACAATGGAGTTTCTGTTTATTTAACTTTAGGGGAAATATAGACCATGCACATTTTAATGGCTGTATTACTTATCAAGCCTAGGAGCAATCAGCAGTTAAAGAGGAAGCAACAAAATAAATCCAGACCAACAGTTAGTATAAAATAGCTGGATGTGAGACATTTTTTCAAATCCTTTGATTTGAAAGGAACATTGCCTAATGTTGTAAAGTCCTAGTGACTGTTGAAATTCCAAACAGGGAATTGTAATCTCATTTAAATTTTAATTAAAAGGATTGAACCTAAGTGGCTCAGAGAGATGAGAATTTGAAAGTTCTAAGATTAAATTATTCTTTTGATGGGTCAAGCTACATGGCACTCTGCAGTGGGTATGCCTCTGTTGATGTGGGCTGGAGGAACAGTTCCTTGGGGGAAAAAAACTTCCGCTTCACTTCTCCCAACTTTCTCCAAATTACACTGACACAATCATATGTGCCTGTTTATCTCAGAAGCTCTACAGTTCATGCAGAGCTTTCTTCTTTATACATTAAAGTAATTATTTTAGTCTTGATAATCTTATTCCCCCAAGTCGCTTTTCCTTCATAATCTTTACATGGATGATTGTAGCTTTTAGACCCAAACTGCAGCCTGGCAATCTCAAGAGTTCCTGATTTTTTCCATCTGCATAGAACATAGAGTAGCTTTCAGCTACTTTGGTAATCTTGTGACTAGAGTGAGAAGGATACCTAGGTCATAGCAACACTACCTAACTGGTATAATATTCAATTTTCCAGGACAGTTACATTGCTTTTTTGAGCTTTGGTGAACCATATAATCACCACTGGCCAGCTGTTTCAACACTCTGTATTGGAATGACTAGAATCACCAATAATGTCACTAAGCGCTCCATACACTGAGCACTAAAAATGTGATTTATAATTATCAAGCTGTTGAGCAAGGTGACACTTAAGATTACTCTAAGAGTAAGAAGCACTGCAGAAGGAAGACTGTAGAACTCTGAATCTACTCTTTGAGACACATCTGGAGCTCTGAGTCCTCATCAATTGATGAACAGGTAGATTTCACATTTTTGTAATTTATAACCATATTAATTATCTTTTTTCACTTCTTCAGGATTCTTCTACTTAAAATGTTACTCTGAAGTGACATGTAGAGGTTGGCTCATTCAAGCATTCTCCCTGGGGTGTGGAGACTTCTAGACTCCAAAGCTCCTCAGCTCAAGAGAATCTGTCTATTCTTAGTAATTGGATGGCTTTTATTATATTAGTCTCTTTTGTGTTTAAAAAGGGAAAATTTAGATTTTTAGTTTTCAGAGAGTTTTTTTCCCTTCATGAACTTAACCCAAAGAGAAAATTATTTGAGCTACTCTGTTTCTTTAGTATTTCTCTGTTTTTACTTCAGCCTTCATTTAGGAAATATTATGGCAGCTAGTGTGAATCTGGTTCTAAACTGTCCCTCCAGTCAATGCAGAAGGAAGTTAGACACTACTTTTGGTATGAAAACAAAGCCTCTTTACAGTGAATGTCTTCAGTTGGGCCACTACTAAATTCTGTGTTTCTTTGCATTCTTGATGTCGCATGCGTCACAGCAAGTTTTCCTTCAGTGGAAGATGTTGGTTGACCCCCTTCCCAGTGGCTTTCAGGAAATTTAGACTCTGTATGTGCTGCCAGGTGCTGGTAGAGCAGCTAGAGGGTGTGAGGAGAGGCCAGAGCTGCTCCATGCTGCACACAGTCATTCCCAGTCAGCTCCAATGGACACAGTGAGGGACACAACTGAGCCTGTCTACAAAGCAGGTGGTGTGTAGGAGACCGTAGGTGGTGACGATGGGCAGGATGGTTGGGACAGACAAAGAGATCTCTATAGCCTTGGAAGTCTTGGAACTTGTGGTTTATTGCAAAAGAGCATGGGTGAAAGGGCCCTGCTTGGAGCTGCCAGTCGCAGCTCAGAGCAGGGCAGAAAGAGAGTGGGGGGTAAGAGAAAGAGGTAAGAGAGATAGTTTAGAGGGCTAAGAGTTCTAAGAGGTAAGAGAGCTAAGTTAAGAGAAAGAACTAAGAGTGCGAGGTTCCCGTTACAATACAACGTGTTAAATATTCTAATTTTCACTAACCAATCTAATACAAGAAACAAATCCTATAGCATTTACATGCAGCCTATAAAAATCATTGCATTACTATACTGTGTTACACTTTAATCCTAAAATCTACTCTTTAGACCTCTTCTGCCAAGCTAGCAGGGTCTTCTCTGACTTTTCGACTGTCTTGAAAGCAAAAGGAATCGTTCACTCAAGAGGGGATTACTTTAAGACAGCCATTCTATTGTCTTCTAGTTATTTAGTAACTAAGGTTTAGTACCTCAAAGATGGCTTTCATTTCAGTCTCGCTTATGGTTTCCATATTCTCAAAATCTTTTACCAAGCAATCATATTTATAAAGTTTTCCTGATTCATCCTTCCCAGCATTGGTGCTTCTGGGAGAAGGGACAAAAATACTGCACCTGCAGTGAGGAGTGAGCTAAAAAAAGATGAGAAGCATCCCTATAGTCAGCAGGGTCAGCGAAGGAGGAAGGGGAGATGGTGCTCTAGGTCTTAAACAGAGATTCCCCAGCAGTCTGTGCAAGATGCTGTGCTCATGGAGGACACTAGTCTGGAGCAGGGTCATTCTGAAGGACTGGAACGTCTGGAGAGACCCCACACTGGAGCAGGGAACAAGTGTGAGGGGAAGGGCTGAAGACAGAAGTTGTTTCAGATTGATGACAACCCCTGTTCCCTATTCACTTGCCCTGAATAAAGGGACAAATGTAGAAGAATCAGGAATGTAAGAGTGAAGTAGAACCTGGGAAAAGGAAAGGGTGAGGGGAAGGTGATGTTTTAATATGTTTGTGTTTTTCAACTATCCAAACTTTTCTTAACTGTCAATAAGTTAAAATAATTTCTCGCCAGACTCTGCTGATGACAGTTCTTGCTAACTGATCTTCCTGTCTTTATCTCAATTCATGAGGTTTTCCAACCTGTCTTCTGCTCCTGTGCTGTGGACAACAGGCTGTGAATAAGCAGCTGTGTGGGTGTCTGACTGCTAGGCAAGGATACTCCTGCAACCATTCTTTAAGTTTATTTTACTCTATTTGATGGTATAATGGGCACTGTTTCACTTCTGTGGAGGTGCAAAGTTCTTTGTCTGGCTTTAAAATGGAAGAATATGGAGAGGTCAAGCTGTATTCCTGGATGTGATGGTCATAGTATCAGCTCAAGCTGAAATGTCAGTATGAGATGTTGCAGAGTAGCTGGTGGGATCACAAGTATCAAATTTCCCCTGTAATGTGTTTAAGTGTTCTGAAGGAACTGGAAATATAATTAACTGATTTATGAAATGTGTTGACTCGTTTCTTTCTAAAACTGCCTCGTGACAGGAAGGTGTTTAAAGTGAAAGTGATTTTTTAGAGAGCTTTGTACAAAATCTGAAAAGCTGCAGCCAGGTAAACTGCTCTAGTGATCAAAATAACGTTAAGAAAGCAGCTTGTAAACACGGGGATAAAAATAATACATTAGAAATGAACCTGAGTTACTTTAGTAACAGAATCGTCTGTTAGAGCTCTTGAAACATGTAAATAATGCTAATCAAGTTGGTACATGTCTCTGGATTTCCAAAAGCCATTTAGTAAGATTCTTCTCCAAATACTCTTAAAGCAATTTAGTTGTGACAGCAAAAGAGTTAAGGTTTTCAGATGGATGAGCAAGTTGTTAAGCTACAAGAACCAAAAGAAAGTATTATTACCTAGTTTCTACAATAAAAAGACATCATAAAAGTATCTGACAGAGATTTTTATTCACAATAGTCATAAATGTTCTGGAAAAAATTGTGTGAAAAAGTTTGCTGATGGTGCTACCTAATAAAGACAAAGAATGAGTGTCAGTAATTATAAAAATAAAATCTGCATAATAGTAAGGGATTTGAAATTAAATGGTACATAAATGAAATTATGTACAAGGGAAACACATGAAAAAAACAAAACTCATATCTATAATTATGTTTTCTGAGCCAAGTATTAGTGTTTGAAAAAAGCTCTTATGGCTGTGAGAGGGAAATCTGTAAAAGTGATACTTCAATACACTGTGGCAGTAAAGGAAAGTGAATGTTAGAAGTTGTTAGAAATGAATAGAGAACAAAAGGACTCAAAACACTGAAAAAATCCTTATGCTGCTGTATAAATCCATTACACACTTTCATCTCAAATTCTATTTGAAAGTCTGCCTCCATTCCTCCACTTGAATGTCAGAATTTGTGTAGTAGCAAAGTAATAATATTCTATAATGTATCTGTGTTTGGATATAGGCTAAAAGGATAAGCAAAGTTATCAAAGTTGTTTCTCCTCTATAATAAATGACTATGTATAGGACGACTTTTCAAACAAGATAGCTGAGGGGAAACACAGAAATGGTCTGAAAAACTGAGTTCTATTAATAAGTCTACTGCAAGCACTTTTTCACTGACTTACCCTGTAAGTGATTCAAATGAAACTAGTATGTGATAGGCTTAAAGCTAGCCAAAGTAGATTCTTTACACAGCACACAGGTAAGGTGCCCATCTGCTGGTTATAAATTATCATAGGCACTAGAAGTTAACATGTACTGAACAAATGAATGAATAAATACAAAGAGAACAAACCTCTTTGAAACCATGCAATAGAAACCAGCACCACAGGCACAAGGAGTCCAGACAGCACACGTCAAAATGTAGGACTGCTGAAAAGCAGAAGAATAAAGCAAATTTAAAGTAGTATCTTCGAGGAAGTGACTCAATATGCTGGACTGATCCCATATTGTCATTTTTGTGCTTATATATTGAGTTGGTAAACAAACACCATTTGCTCTAATTGACTTGACTCAGTGAGGAATAAGCTACCAAGCTTCCCACAGTTTCGGGTAACTGAAATTTCAAATGCAAATGTGAAGGATCTCCATTTACTGAATTCTGTATTTCATATCAACCCATACATGAGTAGATATACTTAATGTCAATATTTAAATGGGATAAGTGCACATAATACTTTTCTGCCTCTTCACTGAAACCAGACACAATGATAATCAACCTCTTGGGGGATGATGAGTTTCAGGATAATGATCATGAAAACACAGTTTTGAAAGTTATTATAACAGTAATGTTCACCATTAGTAATTGAATTTTAAGCAGACGAAGGCCTAAACCGAGAGAAGTATTTCTGTATGTCATGTTATGACAGTCTCCCTTTTACAAATCTTTACATTGTCGAGATTTATACTGTATATGCTCTCTGTGTGTTGCTACTTAGTGTGACTCATGAAAAGACTGACTTGGCACACTGAGGGCAGCTGAGTACCTCTTTATAGAAACTAAATCACAGAATCACAGAGTTGGAAGAGACCTCCAAGATCACTGAGACGATCCCAGCCAGACCCTTCAACTCGATCATGGCATGGAGTGTCATATTAAACTTTGGAATAATTTAAATTTATCCTTTGTCTCCCTAACACATTAAGTTAATCAGTATAATTCTATGTGCTCATCTCCTCTGTAAAAAATGCAGTGTGTGCATGGCTTGGAGTCACATTGAGTGTCAGAGTAAATTGGTGTCCCTCAGGATCTTTTTTGGGAGCGGTGCCATTTAATATCTTCATTATTGGCTTAGACAGGCTCCCTCAGTAAATTTGCAGGTGGCACCAAGCTGAGTGATGCAGCTGACACACTTGAAGGATAGGATACCACCCGGAGTGACCTGGACAATCTCAAGAAGTGGGCCCATGGGAAACTCATGAGACTCAAGAGGACCAAATGCAAGGTGCTGCACCTGGGTTGGGGTTGTGGTATTAACATAGGCTGGAGATGAACACATTAAAACAAGCCACATCATGAAGAATTTGGGGGTGCTGGTGGCTGAGAGCTGGACATGACTCAGCAATGTGCCCTTGCATCCCAGAAAGCCAATTGTGGCTTGGCTCCATCCAGAGCAGTTTGGGCAGCAGGACAGGGAGACGATTCTGCCCCTCTGCTCTGCTCTACTCCGTTAGATCCCAGCTGCAGTGCTGCATCAGCTCTGGGGATCCCAGCACATGAAGGACATGAACCTGTTGGAGTGAATCCATTGGAGGGCACTAAGATGATGAGAGGGATGGAGCACATCTCCTATGAGGAAAGACTGAAAGAATTGGGATTGTTCAGCCTGGAAAGAGAAGGCTTTGGTGTGACCTAACTGCAACCTTCTAGGACTGAAGGAAGCCTAAGAAAAAATGAAGAGAGACTTACTTACGTGTAGTGACGCAAGGGAGAATGGCTTCAAATCAGAAGAGTGTAGGTTTAGATTAGATACTGTGAAGAAATTCTTTAAAGGTGGTGAAGCATTGGAAGCAGATGTCCAGAGAAGCTGTGGATGCCCCATCTCTGAAGGTGTTCAAGGTCAGTTTGGATGGAGCTCTGACAACCTGGTATGATGAAAGGTGTCCTTGCCTACCTCAGGGAGTTGGGACTAGATGATCCTCAAGTCCCCATAGAATCCTATGATTCTATGATTCTAAATACACACGTAGACACACAGATACACAGGCACACAAATTATCTATATAATATATAATATATAATATATAATATAATATAATATTTTATAAATATAATATAATATATATAATACATATAATACAAAATATGTATATGATTATATATATATATATATATTTGCATGCAAGCAAAAAGGTTAAGAGAAATCAATATACCTGAGGTACAGTTTGCAATGAATTAGTTATTTGTCATAGTTTCTCCAGACAAGGAAAGATACTTTTCCTAAGGTATAGGAAAACAATTCAAAATAAGTGATATAGTATATGACTGATTAAGACTTTTCCAGATGGCTTTATCAAAGATTGGCACTATAAAAACAAATTTAAAGGTAACATTTCATTGATTTTAATAATTTAATACCCTTTAATTAATTTAATAATACTGGTAAGTTTTGACCACTATGTGGTATCTTACAGGCCCTTGTGAACAAACAAGGTAACACAGGTAAATTTTGCTTTGTAATTTTGCACTAGGATTCCTGTAGTACTTGCCTCCATAGTTAACAGTTTTTTTTAATAATTTTTGATAAAACAAATAGACAATGAAATGACAAGACAGAGCTAAGTTGTGAGTGAAATTTTTAGTCCTTAATGAATTTTTCAATGAAATTAAAAGTCCTTTCCTCTCTGGAAATTACAAATTTTGTTCTGTGTTTCATGTATTTGCCAGTGTTTTGAAAGAGCCCAAGGAAAAGTAATTTTGTCAGCAACCTACATATTGCTTATATAGATACAAAATAGAAAACCAGCAAAATCCAAACAGAATGGGGAAAACTAGCTGACAAAAGAAATAGTACTAACATAATTTCCCCTCTGTCACCATTTCTTCTCCCTTCAGTACATTGGAAACATAAAAAGAAATGGGTTCTTTATCAATAACACTTGGCCATGAATTTTTGATACATAACAGGAAACATATTGCACTGTGTCTGTACAGGACTAAATTGATTTCATAGTTTAGATTTTCCTCTGGGCATTTTTTGTGGACAAGAAAGAATCTTTCCTTTGTACTTGGACAATTCTGTATCAGAACTGCATTTCACCTTCTTTAAGTGATACAGAAGACAGTCATGGTAGGCTAGTCCTGTACTAGGTACAGAACACATTAAAAAATAAATTTTTGCTTTTAGTGGTGTCAGCTGGGTATGTTGGGTCTGTTTAAAGTGGCTCAGATCCAACAAGATGTCAGTTTGCTGGTCAAGGAAGAATTGTGCCTGCTTCCAGATCAAATTCACAGGAACCAGAAGCTGTTTGGCTTTCTGTGTAGCACATGATAGGGCTGTAGGCACCTAAGGAAGAATTTTCACCCAAGTAACTTCCCATTACTGTAAGAAATGGGGCATTAGGACATTGATGGTCATCTCTCTTTGTCATGTTGATTGCATTTGTTCTCTACACACTTTTGTGCTGGATGCATCTAGGAAATTGTTGGGGCTGGGGCTCTTGCAAGAAGTCAAGGTAAGGCTTAGGAGGCCAGTGCCTGCTGCTCCCACCTTCTGTATGCAAAATGTGATTCAGAAAGGTCCCCATGGTCTATAAACTAAAGGGATGGCAAAGCCAATGAGCTTCAGGACCAAGGAAATCTTCATTGTGTGGGTAGTAAGAGTTGCACAGAGAGGTGTAAGATGTCCCATTCCTGGAACCTTTCAAGGTCAGGTTGTGTGGAACTCTGAGAAACCCAATCCTGTTGAAATGCAGCTGTGTTGTACTAGGTAACTTTTACAACCCAGACCATTCTATCAATCTGTGATTCTATGATTGCATTCTTTACTGCAGGCTCATTAGCTTCAAGGCTTACTAACAGAGCCTGCACCTATGCACTCACAAATGGGACATTGTGGTGGCTGGCCCTGTCCTAGGATGCCTCCAGTAGCTGTTCCCAGTATGTCCAGTATCCATCCCCAGACCCATGGCCTGTACAATAACTGGCTTCCAGGCCATATGCTAAGACTCACTGGCTAATGCAGCTTTCAATCTGGTAGCATCATGCACACACAAATGGATCCCTCCCTCTGGCCTTAGACCCTCAGCCTCTCCAGCAGCCAGCCCCAGGTACCAGTCTCTCCAGCTGTCAGCCCCCCTTTAATCTGCACACAGTTCCTACTTTCCATAGCAGCCACTTAGACCATCCTTCCTGCTGACCAGTTAGTCTAGCTTCATGACCACTGCTGAGTGTCAAACATATGAGTACAGACACCCAGAGCACACTCACGTAGAAAAATGATGAAAAGGACAAAACGCAGAACAAAAAGGAGAGGGGTTAAATAAAAAGACTCAGCAAACTGTGATGCTCATGTAACCAAGTGTGCCAGACCAGCAACTCATTTATACTTTACCTTCTTAGGCCCTTCTCCCAAGCATCCTCTTACAAAATCCACAATCTCACAAGCCCCTTAGAATATCCCATAATAATTTTCTTCTTTATTATAAATGACAGGATAATCTTGTTTCCCACTTCTTATCAGTTGTAAAACATCTAGATGTATCTTCTCAAGGCTTGGAGTGGTTCTATCCATGGCCTGTCTAAATCAGGCATCTAAAATCTCTGGTCTTTGATAGTGTCTCCATTATCTATGGCTCATTTGAGTATGTACATCTGAGTGTTTAATTTATTACTTCTCCTGTATCTTTTCCTAGCCTTTTCTGTAGAATACTCACTAACAGCACATCCTCACAAACAGCACATCCTTATTTCCACGTATTCCACTTCATTGACAAACTGCACATGTAATTTATCGGTCTATTCAGTTTAATTAGAGACCATTTCCTAAGTATACTCATCTTCAGGAGAACTTAGCAAAGAAATTGTAGGAAAATTCTTTGCAAAACTTCCTATATTTCAAAGTTTTGTTGGTGAACCAAAGTCTCTGTAACGATTGCAGCAAAGGTTCCAGGGACACTGATTATATCCAAATGTTGTAAATGTCTGAATCAGTTAAAATGTTTGACTGGAAGGTTATGGCTCCACATGCTTTAAGAGTGATGAAAAAAATGAAGCAGCTGAACTGTTCACATGTACTCACGGAGAGACAAATTTTTCAAGCATATAGTGAGCCATTATAGATCCAACCATATGAGATATTTAAACAGGAGAATTAAAACCTGTTCAGCAGGAAAATTAAGCTTGTCTGCATATTTATTTAAATACTTTCCTAGAGGGAAGCGGGCTCCTGAGTTTGGGCTCACTTGACTAAATTATTTGAGTAGTAGAAAGGGACAGATCAATAATGGAAATACATGATTTGTGATGTACTAAAAGCAGTGATCACCTCAGAGTCACATAGGGTCTTTTAGCAGAAAATTTTTATGAATTAAAATGTGATTCATAAAATTGAGGTAAGGCAAATATATCCTCTGAGAAGATTTTGTACCAAGCAAAAGTTATCATGTTTTGTCAAGTTGATTGTGTTAGCATCCCTAATTCTTCAAGAATTTTTTCTTTTTTCACCACTATATTCTGCAAGCTACAAATTTGAAATTGCTGAATATATTGTAAACATTACTAAAAGACAGCAACATATAGCATAGCAATCTCTCTAGCTTGAGAGATATGCAAAATAGAACAATTATCAGCAGAAGGTCTCTTATTTGTCAATTTCTCATCTGCATCTCAGGGGTGTGCTACGAACTACATTAGATGAAAAAAAATTGTTAACTAGAGGCAGAGTGGACAGCTGTTGACTTTTTCTTTTTTTCTTTTCCTTTTTTCTAACTACCTCTACTGTTGCTAGAAGGATTGATGTAAGAAGTTCAAGTTTGTTTTCTATTTTTGTTTTCATGACTGTGAACCTAGTCCTGGGAATGAAAGCTATGAAAATAATGAGGCTATTTGTGAGAGACAGATGAGATGAAGGTAGCCCTGGAGTCCAGTTTTCATAATGTTGCACTTTTTTCCACTACTGGGGGTGTCCATGAAGGGCCATGCTGCTAATTCCAGGTAGAGTCCCAGGACCACAGGGTCATGCCAGAGTTATTGCTGATCTTTCCTCTCCAAACTATCTCCTCCTACCAACAAAATTTTCACATTTCCTGGACTTCTTTTAGAGCTGGCTCTTCTTATTCAAAAGTTCCATGATAATTCCCTGGTTATTGTTTAACCTGTCTGTTTATCATCATCCTTGCCACCAGGTTCTTTCTGGGTTGAAACACACCCTTGGGCAGTACTGGGAGCACCCTTCATACATACTAGTACACCAAAGTTTGTGTCTTGTAACCTGCCCTTTTGGCAAAGTGAGCATCCCTGTGAGTACCCCACGAGCTGACATTTCTTACAACTAATATGAAACCAAATTTGCACCCTCTTCTTTCCTCAATCACTCATAGCATCAAGATTTTTAAAACAGAACATAAAAGAAAAAATATATTTGGAAGAAATACATTTGGAAGCAACATTTTATTTAAAGCAGTAACTTGCAGCTAATATTTATGCTTAGAGTTGAAGCTACACCATGGAAATATTTTGCATTCCTAGTAAGCTATGTTTAAACTTCAATTTAAATATTTTATTCAAACAAAATTATGCAGTCAATGAATCTGCTTTTGTGAAGTACAAATTATTTTCTTTCATATTCTGCATTACTTTGGGGTTTTTTGGAACCTTGAAGTGTCTGAGTCTCTAGAATTCATCATAAATTTGACAGTGACACATTCAGTCTAACTTCCCCTGTTGGAACCTCCTCTGTTAACAAACATCATTTAAGTCTTCCTAGAGCATACACCTTTGAGTTTGAAAATGTGTGTTTTCAGTCCCACTGGAACACAGAACAAAGATCTCCTTTCATTTGGATGCTCTTGAAAGATGTTTCAGTCCTTCCATGAACATTAGGAGTAGCCAGAACATGTAGCCAAAAAACTTTTTCCTGTGCCTGTTGGCAGAAGGATAGAGATCCTAACAAATCTATTATCAGTAAACAGACTCTTTATTTTCAGGATTTTTTTTTTATGAGATGTCAGTTGTGCATATGAATGCACCAGTGTTCTTCCTCTGAAAAGAATAATTTTGTCATTAAAAAGGGATACTTCTGAGTCTGTTTCAGAGCTGAATTTATAAACTGAAGGTTCTATGACAGAAGAAAAGTTGTAAGAATTAAAATTATATTTTTATGCAATTTGTCATTTTAAGACAACCCTATACAGAAAAGATTTTGTAACATAAAAGTTGAGTCTAATTCCAACATAAATACATGCAAACTTAAATTCTTGCACATCCTTATGACTCTTCTATTTTCCATAGGGAGAGAATTTTTCTCAAGGGTATATGATTTTATTAAAATCATAAAGATGTATGTGTGCAGTTCTGAATCTGTTAAAATAACTTGAGGTGTTTCAGGTAGATGTAGACATCCTGCAACTGATTTGGAGAAATATTACAGTAAAGGTTTTAGGATTATATACCCTAGTTTTATTTTTTTTTTTAATATTGGCATTTTTACAGTCTCAGTTTGTTCACTTCTTTTCAAATAATTAGTTATAGTAGTAGAAAATCGTATCCCTGCTATGTTATTTCTATGCTAGAAGGCTTAATTGAATGACTAGGCATGAAAAACACTAAAGCTAAGTTCCAGACTATTTTAGTTTGGGAAAACGGTCATACAAATGCTAAACCCTACTTCCAGCAAGGAAAAAATGTGCTGTTAAACTTCCTTTTCCTAGAGAGATGATGCTTCAGATACTGCCAGATGAGAAGTTGCTCAATGAAAAAGTCTTCCACTTCATTTAAGTGGTCTGTACTCAAGAACAGAACACATCTATAAAAGCCTGTTTCACTTCAGGAGTTCAGGATTGTGTTTATTTAAACCAGATAGAAATTAAACTCCAGGTAGGCCATGCCCCTGCCCCTTTAGCAGGAGACGGACAAAACCAGAGACTATCAATTGAGATAACGATTTAGAGAAAGCAAACAGCAATAAAATAAAAGCCAAACAGTAACAGCAGCAATATTAATAACAAAATTATCCTCCTCATTGGATTCTGGGCTTGATTCCGTGTTGCAGCTTCCAGCACTGGCACTGCTGCTTTGGGCTGCTCTGCCCAGTTCCTCTCAGCTCCCTTTGGCTGGGCTCCTCTCAGCTTTGCTCGGCTCCTTCTGGCTCAGGTCAGACTCAGCTGCACTCCAGCTCCCTTCTGCTGCCCTGTTCCCTGCACTGGTGCTGGTTTCTCAGCACCATCCCTTGGTGCCGCCTCTTGGAGGTAGGGGAAGGGGATGTCCATCAGTGGCAGAGGATGAGGCCTGCAGGGCTGATCCCTACATCCTCCCTGATGGACAGAGGGAGACAAAATAATGCAGTTCCAGGGCACTTCTTTCTTCTCCCCTGGGACCATAACCCCCAGCAAAGATGTCACTGGCATAGAGGATAAACCTAGCAAGGCCTACATGGCTCCAAGTCCCACCCCCTCTTTGCAACCAGGACAAGTCTCCTAAAGATACGGAGATTTTTTCCACAACTGTACAATGATTAAGTAAAAATATTTAGGGTGTTGACATTGCATCTGAGGTTTAAGTCTGAACAAGCTCTGTTTTTCTGAATTATATAAAGAAGTCCAAATGGTTTAAATGCTAATGACATAATAGGGTCTGAGAACTGGGGAATAGGGAGTTATTAGCAATTTATGATGAGCTAAGACAACTCATGAACCGTTACATAACTGGTTTAAGTAAACAACTTTATTATGGGGATGTCGTATAAGCCAAAAAAATATAAATTAATACAAGTTACTGGAACAATGATTAGCTCCTTAAATAACTTTACCTCAGAATATCCAGTAAAAAAAATGAGCCTAGCTATTATTTTGCTGTTCTCACAAATATAGTACGAATGCTATCCAGTTCATCTTCCCTCATCATACCAATCTGCTATGGCAACTGACTAAACTAGACCCCAAATTAGGCAGGACCCGTAATACACAGGCCATTATCAAACTGCCATCCATGTTGTCCAAACCTACTTTAGTTAGAAAAAGCATAGAACTAGAATATAATTCCAAAACTCCTGTTTTATTTTTAGCTAAGTACAAAACTGTCATAGTAGCATCTCATTTGAAGTTAATTTTTTCCTCATAACTCAAAATTTTTGTGTTATGGGGGTCTAAGAGCAACTGCCATCAGCTTTAAACTGCTTTGTGTCATCCTCTTGTAGATTCCTTTTTTGGTTTGTTTGTTTGTTTGTTAAACAAACTACAGGAAGTACAACAACTGCGTCAATTTATTTTGAGTCTGAGAAAAACGAGACAACTCATTTTATGGGTTCTTAGCTGTCTACTAAAACTAAAGCTTGTCTCATTCTGGAAGGAGCAGATATGTAATATATATCAGTGATGTTTGCTTCCCTCTCACTGGAGAAAGCCAGGGAAAACAAACAAAGTATAGAATAAAGAGAGGTGAATCATTGTGGTGGGCATCACCAGACTCCTACACAACACAGAAGTTTGATTTAGCAGAATTATAGGCAATGTATCTGGGGCACCTGTTCAGTTCCTGTTTGTTTTCTGCTTCTGAAACATCAATCACTTCAAAACTCCTGCCCTTTTAAAGTTTACTTTTAGCAGTGGTTGAACATATGGTAGAAGCTCCTATGAGAATGACTCTATTACCATGCACAGATAAATGACAAGCGACAGCATAAAGACTTAAGTTAGAAGGAAATAGAAATTCTCTTCAAATACTTTGCAAATACTAAGGATCCTATCAATTTCTTGACCAATATTCTGAGCATTCACATCCATCAAATTAATGAATTACATTTTTTGTAAGCAACTGAAGAATGTGAGTTTCTAGGGAGAGCTAGTGATAATGATACCTTGAAGAAGGCACTACCCCTGGATCCACTGGACTGGCTTGATCTTGAATGTTACCACAGATGAGACATCTTCCCTGGCCAACTTGTTTCAATGTCTCACTACCCTGATAGCAAAGAATTTCTTCCTTATATCTACTCTTTTGTAGTTGAAAACCATTGCTACTGATACTTTTGCAACCGACCCCACCAAAAGTTTCTGTCCACCTTTCTTAGCAGCCCTCTTTAAGTATTATAAGGGCACATTAAGGTCTCCCTGGAGCCTTCTCTTCTCCAAGCTGAACAATTCCAACTTTTTCAGCCTTTTCTCTAAAACATGTATCATTCAGATAATGGAAGTCATATGAAAAATGCCTTTTTTAATGGCAATATATTTTTTCACAAATGTGTACAAAAGAAAAACATTTTAATTGCACAAAACAAGCAAAGGATTGTACATGAAAGGGGAAATGTTCAAAGGACTGAGAGGCTGATATGCATTATAAACTCTGAATTCCTCCCACTGTCCTCCCTTGTTACTGGGAAACAAACTGAAAAATCCCAAGGCAAAATGGATAGATACCACCAGCAGAGGTATGAGTCAGAGGACCTGAATACCCCTCCGAAAGTGCATCTCTCTCTCCCCAGCTGTAAAATATCTTTCCAACTTAGATGCCTTGGATGTGAATTGTTCCACCTCATTAGGTTCAACATTTAGATGCCACAGAAGTATTTTGAATAATCACACAGGTGTTAATTATAAATCCTTAATCAGCCCAGAAAGCTTCTGTCAATTAAGTCTTGTTGTGTCTGCAGAGCCTGCTTTAGCAAGTGACCCTAGAGCATAACTGCTTGAATGACTAGACAGGGAGAAGTAGAGGCTTCCTAAATCCCATAGCATTCAGACTTGGAGTTCAGGAACTATTAATGGAGCTTCTGGCTGGGACTAAAAATGATGGTCATAGAGATGTTAAGAGAAGGCGGGGCAAAACCAAAAACAGCTTTAATTTTCCATTGAGAATCCTTACTTTAGTTGGTGGTGCTTATGTCTAAAGATTTGGTTTTGTTGAAGTGATTGGTAACAACTTTTATATTTGTTTTTTTACATTATCCTTGGATGTGTTCTTTTGAATACATACATTAATTTCATTCAAAGTATTTTGATATAAAATTTAAAGTAGCAATATAGATTCTTTCCAGAGTTACTGTTTTGAAGCAGACATATGGAGAAAGGAGATAAGGGCATCCTCTGTATGGACAGACATCCCATATAAAAGAAATTTTAGATGCTTATCTCATAATGGAATGAATGTTCCCATTTATTTCCATTGACCTGTCAAGAAGTCTGATCCTCTACAGAGACTTCCTAACCTGCTTATTCTGGATGGATATTATAGTGTCAGCTTACAAGATAGCATCCCTGTATTCCATTTTGCCAAGTAGAATGAAGGGGAAGATGTGCATATTGCATGTGCCTTATTCTTCAAGCTCTTAACCAAATTACAGGATGATGGCTGATATATTACTTCAGAAACTAGATATTTCAAGGAGAGGAAAGAAAAACTTATGCAAAAAAAGAAAAAATATTATATTAAATTTAAGATTAAACAAATCTGCTTTAATCTATGTTGTTTATGTGTTGTGTCTATCGGTTGGAGCATGTAAGGGATTGTGTGTTTGATTGTTAATAGTTACTCTGTTTAAAATTAAAGGAACTCTTGTCCTTGTATGACAAGGGCATATCTTGTATGACAAGTAAAGAAACTTGTCAAAGATTCAGCAGTGTACTGTAAAGGATTGAAAAAAAGGAAGGTGCTCAGAATCTGTTCTATTTTTTTTCCGCCCCCAGAATTTGGATTTCTGTAAAATGCTCTTTTGGCTTGCTCTTTCCCCCCTATTTTTCAGCTTCGTTTGTCATCTCTGTAATGTAGTAAGACCAGACCAATGTGGAATAGTATGAATTGAAAAATTACTGCTAGTATTGTTTAAATGGGAAAGTCACATTATATGACATACAAACTGTTATTGGAATAGATGTCAAGGTCTGTCTCAAACAAAAGAATCAGAATACTAGAGACAGGATGCTTTACTTGCTACTCCTTGTAATGACTGTTTTCCTTTTAAATCAGAAAAAAGTAATGTAGTGATCAAAAAGACAGATGTGAAAGAAAACAGTTCAAACATGCTGCAGCTGTGAATTACCCAAGAGATGCCATGAGGAAGCACTGCCTTAGCTGGAATTTAAAATTCCAGTGGATAGGGGATAATTGAGAGAGGTGTTATGCACATCAAAAGGGTAGATTGATCCCATCAGGCAAAACACCAAGTGATAAATCAGAATATTTAAGATACACCAAGGAAACCTCTTAGATGTCAACTGCATTCCTTTGGCAGCTAAACAGAGGGACAGATCCAGAAAGCAAAGAAAATCATGGCAAGGCTGAGACTACAAAATAGCAAATAAATCAAAATATCTGGGCAAGAATCATGTAAATGCATATATATCTCACCTTAAAAAGTGAAAAACCCAAAAAACTTCTACCAGCTCACATGTCTGTGTCTACAGCTGATATCTACCTGTACAGCAAGTAATCTAAATATCTAAAGTAATGTACAGATCTTTGTTATGTTATTGATTGTTAAAGGAAGTTACTTATATTTGTCTTGCTTAAGTAGCCTCATTTGTAATTCATTTATGAGTCTCTTATTAAGAGGCATGTCATACTTGCACACCTCAGAGCCTCCAGAGTGTGTTACTGTGAAGGACTCTCTTTGCTGAGACTGTGTCCTCATCTGTTCTAAGCTGAATTTTTCAGGGGGCATGGAAAAGTTCACATCTGCAGATGTGTTTTCTTTTTCATGTAAACAGAACGGGTTTTTTAAGTCCTTGCACAACTTTATTCTACCTTTGTAATACAGAAAAATGAAAAGTTGAATATCAAAAATGGGTTGAGTGGAACATTCAACACAGTGGCTGGGGTCTGCTTCAAAAGGGTGAGGGAAAAGAAAGAGGTTCAAAACAACCCCAATTACAAACGTTTTAGGAAAGATATCCCAAGAGTTTTCATAGAAATCAGGCACACAAGCACCTGTCTCCAAAACAGCAGTCAGCATCTGGGACAGATATCTCTGGAGCCTTGAATCTAATTGAGGGACAAAGTAGGGCTTTACACATTGGGTGACCTGAATAGAAAAAGGGTTATGATGGGAAGTTTTGGACTCCCTCTTAAATTGCATATAAATGGGTCATAGAATCATAGATTCATTAAGGTTGGAAAAGACCTCCAAGATCATTGAGTCCAGCCTTTGACCAGCCACCACCATATAGACTAAGCCATAGCACTAAGGGTCGTTTTCAGACATTTCCTAAATACTTACAGGGAGGTTAACTCCAAGAACCCCCTAAGCAGCTCATTCCAATTCTTGACAACCATTTCAGTGAAGAAACTCTTCCTGATGTCCAGCCTGAACCTCCCCTGATGCCGCTGAGACTCTCACCCTGTCACTGGTTGCCTGGGAGAAGAGGCCAATGCCCACCTTGCTACAACCTCCTTTCAGGTAGTTGTAGAGATTTATGAAGTATCAACAGGCCTGTAGTTCCCCAGATCCTCCTTCTAAATCATCATGTAAATGGACATCACACTGGCTAACCTCCAGTCATCTGAGGCCTTCCCAGTTGACCAGGATTGGTGATAAATGATGAAGAGTGACTTGGCGAGCTCTTCTACCAGGTCCCTCAATACCTTTGGATGAATCCTGTCTGGCCCCATATTCTTGTGTGTGTCTAAGTGGTTCAGCAGGCCTCTAACTACTTCTTCCTGCCTAGCAGGGTCTCTAGTCTGCTCCCTGTCCCTGTCTGCCAGCTCAGGGGGCCAGTTGCCAGTTGCTCCTGGTCTTTTTGTTAAAGTCTGAGGCAAAGAAGGCAGTAAGTACCTCAGTCTTTTCCTCATCCATCATGTTTTCCTCCATATCCAGTAAAGGATGGACATTTTCCCTAGCCCTCCTTTTGTGGTTAATGCATTTATAAAAACATTTTTTATAATATTTTACAGCTGTAACCATATTTAGTGCTAGCTGAGCTTTCTACTTTTTAATTTTCTGTGTCCATAACCTAAGGACACCCTTGTACTCTTTCTGAGTTGCCTGCCCTTTCTTCCGAAGTTCATAAACACTTTTTTCTCCCCCTGAGTTTCTGCCAAAGGTCCCTGTTCAGCCAGACCTTCTTCCCTGCTGGCTTGTCCTTTGATAAATAAGGACAGCCTGTTCCTTCACCTTTAAGACTTCCTTCTTAAAGTATGTCCAGCTTTCCTGGACCCCTTTGTTATTAAGGATTGTTTCCCAAGGGACTCTCTGAACCAGTGTCCTGGTTCAAGGTCTAGCTGCTCTAAGCACTGGGCTGTCAGGTTAAAGAGATATCTGTCTGTATGGAAGGTCAGAACATTAATCCCATTTTTGAAAAATCTACTGAAACAAACATGAGAGATGATATAAACAGTGAAACACAACACTCATGAATATTCCTGACATATATAAGGAATAATTCACTTCTGTTATGCCATTTATGTCTTTGCATGAGGCCAGCAGTACATGTTCAGCACCTGGGATATCTTTGCTAGTAAAAGCTTAGACTTCTAAGGAATCTAAGTACTTCCAGAGTTAGCTTTCAACACAATCCAAATGCCCAGGAAAGGCATCTAAAACCCTGGAGGGGGTCCTAAATAGGCAGCCTTAATGACTGGAATTTAGTTCTCAGTTAATTAACTTCTCATCATTTAGAACCAAGTAGTAATTAAGATTCTGCTATTAAAGAAGGATAATTTTAAAAATAACATCACCAGACGCTTATGATCAAATCTTTTATCAAATTAGTATGATGAAATTTATAAAAAATCCTAAATCTTACTGATAAAGGTGAAAGTTCTCATCTCACATTTTGACTTTACTGGATTTTAAATCAGAAATGCCATACAAAAATATTATTTTAGATAGATTTAAAACTCTATATCTCAGAAAGTCATTCTGAATGAAGAACTATCAACTCTTCTGATTTTACTGGAGCCCAGGGCGGTCCATTCTCAGTTGTTCAGTATTTAAAAGTTTTCAGTAACATGGAAGACACAAAATCATTACCGATAAAATTTGCTGTTGACAAAGATTGATGGAGTGGTTATTATAATGAAGAATACAGATCACTAATGTAGAAAGCTGGATCGTCTTGTTAACTGGGCCCAGTTTATATGAGTCTGTCTCCCTCTATGTAAGATAGTACATATATCTGGGAGCAAAGAATGTAGGTTGAGTATCCAATATGAAGCATAAAAAAAGTGAGTCTGAGAGAGATCATAATGGAGAATCTGCTGGATGCAAGGTCCAGAGTGGCCCTCTGGTTTGTAGAAATTACTTGTAGAGAGCTGAATGCTGAATAGTAGCACTGTCAGTGAGAATCACTGCTGCTGCTGAGATGGCATGCGTGCTCAGCTCTGGTGCATGCCTTTGACAGAAAGAAAACTGATAAGTGGGACGTGCTCCAGAGAAGAGAGAAAACAATTAAAAACAAAAGTTTAAAGGATATTGAAGTATACTATATGCAAGAATGATGCTGGTCATAGGTCAGTATTTCTTACACTCTCTTCCTCAAGCAACTTTCCTTTTACCATGATGTCCTTTGAATTACAGAAATTTCATTTAAATATTTATTTCTCCTACATCTAGGCTCTTCAGAGGCTTTTCCCACCAGCTTTACTTCAGTAGCTCTCTAGTTGTTTTCCCAGATTATTGATTATTCAAGCAAAGACTTTCTGTAGGCCAGGTAAGAAAAACCCTCTCCCAGTAGCAAGACCTCAGTTCTAATCTTAGTGCCATGCCAGGTCCATAGTCAGAGGACACATTCTGCACACATACCTGTTTTTTTTTGCCTAAAACATACAGTGGCCTGCAAGACTAGCGCAGTCTGGAACACAGTATGAAA
>VRYO01001463.1:25276283-25323701 GCA_009812075.1 Sialia sialis
TGCTGCTTATATACAAATCCCGTGGCTACCGGGAGGTGTGGCTTATAGTCAGGTGTGGTTTATAATTGTCTAATTACTATAGATATAAAACTAAGATAGTTAAAAGATCAGAATATATGTTTCAGAGCATTAGATTAGCTTAATGTGCTTCATTTATAGATCTTCAGTATGGGTGTTTATTTCTGGTAATTTTTTTTTTGTTCCTAGTGTTTTCAAAAACATAAGCCAGAATAGTTTTCCCTTGTAAATTAAAAAGTACAAGATAGAGAGTAGATCCAAAACTATCTCTACTGATGTCACAGGGAACATGAATCTCATTTTGCTTATATGTGTAAAAGCTGTAAGCACAAACTCCCCCAAACTGCACTCTAACACAGAGGGTATGTCCAAATAGTAAGGAGTCAGGGGTGGTAGGGTGGGAAGTTACAAATAATAAATGGTTTTAAAAATACTTTATTTTTATTGAGTACAATTGTCAAATATATTGAAGTTTCTGACTACTGGCTGAAAAATGCAGTCATATGGTCAGACGAAATGTAGCAAATTCTGAGGATGTATTTGTATCTTATTCCAGTTGAATTGAGTTTTCACCTGGTTTCTTGAGAGCAAACCTCTAGAAAGGATGGGCTAAGACTTCTATAACTATGAAGAAGAAGTGATTAATCCTCTTTAACATGATTAAAATCTTCTTGCTTTTCAGTCCATCAAAAGGCCTTTGCAATACCCACACAAGAAAACAAATAACTATTTGGATACCAGTAAGATCTACGGTTCTACACTGTACTGCACCTTGTACTAAGACTTTGAGTGAAATCATCCACTTGAGAAAAGATAGAGAACAGAACCTGAGGACTGCTTCATGTTCACACAAGATGAGGCTTCAGGTGTAAGAGGAAGACTAAGAGCTCTGCATGCTGCAGTTTGCTTAGCCTATCGTAAGAACTTGATGCCAATTCTTTCACTTTTCAGCTTTAAGTTGGAGTTTCTTGCTGACTTACTAAAACTGGATAATCACTTTCTCTATATCAACTTGTCACTGTTATTTTATTAAATTTTAAACTCAAAGCTTCATTCAGTTATCCTTTGCACACTTCCTGATTTTATTGTAAGGGTCTAGGAGAGTTTTGATGCATAAGAAAAATGCCTTTACCTTACCCTTTTTCAAATCCACAGTCTCACTATACAGGGAGATTTTTCTTTTCTTCCAAAACTCATGCATGGTTATTCCATCTTTCTGAACATGGTCTCAACTCGGTTTGTTTATCTTCTCTTGAAGCAACAGCTGGTAAAATCTGGAAAAGAGACCAGCAATTAAGAAGAGAATCAGTGCAATAGATTCTAAACAGAAAGTAACCACATCCCTCCTTCAGCAGTTTTGAGATGAGAAAATGAGGACTTGGAAAAAGAAAGCAACCTGGATTGGTCCCAATATTGGTATACAAACCTACCTACCAAGAAATTTAAGCAGTGAATAGAACATCATGTTACACTTGGCTCTGTCAAATACTCAAATAAAGCTATTGTGTCTGAAAACCAAATTTGTTCTGCTTATGAATCCAGGATGCAAACTTGAATTTTCAAAACAAACACATGGTAACAGAATGTTTCCTCCAGATGGCAAGAAAATGCCTTTAATTCTGTCTCACAAATAAAGTACAGAACTCTAGCCATGTTTGTTGCTAAAAGAGGTTGTTCCTTTCCGGAACTGCAGGCTGGAAAGAGCTTTATTTTCTGTAACTGTGGATGAAATTCTGGACTTGAATTCAGTAGTTTCTTGTCATTGGTTTGAGTGGAGTGAGAACTTGACAAGTCATAGTGTAAAAGAAAGAATATATATATATATATATATATATATATATATATATATATATATCTGTGCTGAACACGAGCATATACTGGAACTTGGAACTTCCTTTTACAGGGGAAATGAAATGCACAATAAAAATCAATTAACCTGAAACTGAAGTAAGCTGCTCTGACTCATAGTTGGAAATATGAATATTGTTTGGCTTTGGCTCAAAGGAAGCAGGCACATATAAACATTTATTCAAATCTCTTTAAATATAAACATGAAAAAATAATGTTTCTTATAAGAAAACTGGGTCTGCATGTATAGGAGAAACTATTTCTTCCATGTGATCTGCAGTTGTGAAAATGTGCAGGTAGGAATGCATTGCCTATTTCTCCCATAAGACATTGTCTTCTTGAAAGTGAAGATTGAGAGAGTGAGCACTTATTAGAAGGAGGGATAGGCAAACTTGATTTGGGAAAAATCAGAACAAACTGTGTTTTCATATCTGTATAAACTGTACAGAGTGGGATGTGCAGCCCCAAGCATATTGGGCAGGGAGATTACAAACACGTGCAGTAGGAAAAGTGTAAAAGAAAAACGCTTTAGCTCTCTCTCATCTTCCCCAAGCTGAGTATCTCTTTAGGAGTGCTAGGGCAGTAAGTCAGTAAGTGTGCAAGTAGGTGACCTAAGGACCAAAGGCTCAAGCTTTTACCAATACAGCTGTGTGTTACCTAGGTTTTCAGTTCCAAGAAGGGCACCCTAAACACTTGACCTTCACACACACTTTACATTCTCTCTGCAGAAAGTGTCCCATTCACTAGAAAGTCCTGTGAGGAGCCAGCAAGGCAGTCCTAGTGATACAGTATTATTGTAATTATGAGGAAAACATTCCTGCAAGAGAGGGAAAAGGCAATATAAAATTTTACATTGCATTACAAAGCATTTTGTGTAGGTAAATTCCTACCTTTAGCATGCTCTGCTGTTTCTGTCTTAATACATTTTTGGTACTAAGGGAGATACAGCCTTTGGACTCTTTCAGTGCATCATCCCTGTACATTTAGGAGTCACCTGTACACTGCACTTTTTTGCCTAGCTCTCTAAAATATTTTTAGCTGTTGTTATTACAGCTGCACATTATAACCCAACACTGTATATCAAAGTAAATGAGAAAAGGAAAATTGCACTTATTTGTAGTGGAGTGAACTGTTTCTTGTTAGGGAAGCAGAATGTACCACCTGCTGCATGAAAAGTGGCTACAAATAGCAATACATACAAATATTCAGACCTTCCCACACACAACCTCATTCACCCACACTCTGGCTGCTCAGTAAGTAATTGTACTTCATTGAATTCAGCTCCAACTTGACTCCTGTTGTTCTTTCTCAAACCAAATTTTCTTTATTTTACAGTAATTCGGCTTTCACAAGACTCAGAATCTGTGTTTTTTAATTTATCATGGGATAGCACAATGAAAGTAACACAACCTCAGTGAGCACAGAAAAAGGGGTGAGGAATTTTCAAATTTCATTTATATCTATCTATCTATCTATATATCTATCGATATATAGATATATAGATATATAGATATATAGATATATAGATATAAAATTAGAATTTATTGTAACATTATTTAGGATTTTTTTAAGCCTTTAGCAGTAAAATAAAGAAGTGATTATTGCCCATTAAATGTGCCAAGAAGTTCTATTTCAAGCATCAGGCAAGGTTTCCAGAGCAGATCTCTCTTAATGAACGAATTGTGATAGAAACACAGCCAGATCCACAAGCAGATTCACTGGTATAGCATGACATTACCACACAAAACATTTATGTGTCAAGCACCTAATGAAATTCATTAATTGAAGCTCAGCATTTAAGTCCTTGAGGTTTTTCCTAGTGTGCTAGTAACGAGGATTCACAGCAGCTGAGCTGCCAAGCCAGATGACATTGCAGCCTGTAGGAAATATTGCAGTGCTGTACCAACAAAAATGTAGCAATGCTTATCCTAAGGTACTACAGGGAATGGTGACTTAATTTTAAAATAAAATCAATTTCATCCATTCACACTCATGTGGTATCTCCCATATGTTAAATCCCACTCTGTCCAATAAAGCCTATGTTTCCAAGTAGACAAGGTTTTTGTGTTGAGGAGATGTGAGCAGAATTCCTTGCAACAACATAGAAGGTAAAGGGTCCTGTCGTCTTCATATTTATTGCATTGTCTTCTGCTGGTTTTCAATGGCTGTTCTGTTCTTTATGGGCTGACTCTCTATGAGTTTTTTCAGCCCTTTAAATCTGTGAGCAGTGAGAATTAACCACCATGCTTTGCCTTTCAGTCTAAGCAGGTGCAAGTAAATATACTGAGATTGTCCTTATCTGGGGGACAACCAGCAAATGCATTCTTGGAACCATTTTTTCTGATTTGTGCTAATTTCCCCTAGTGCTGCATTTATTCCTTTTTAGAGGCTGAAGTGTATGCAGTGTGTGTTACACTTGTCAGTGCGTATTTTTTGTGAAATTTAAGGTGAACTGGTGGGTAAGTAAGGCACATAATGTGAGGGACACATCTAGAAATGGAGAGAATTGGGCTTGAGGCATTGGAGAGACCATTGAATCTACCAGTTGATTACTGGGGGGACCTGGAGGACAAAGCCAGGTGCTGAGCTGACCACGGCTTCCTGGGTTCAACCAAGGGTGCAGTTTGCGTGAGGCAACAGGAAGTGCGAGGATCTCAGGGGAAATTACTGGATAAAGTTGCTGGCTAAGACCACTTACTGATGAGTTACTAAATCCACAGCGCACGTGTGTGTGTGTGTGTACGTAAGCCTGTATCACAGCTAGAATGAGGCTGCAGGCCTTGGCTCTCCGATGGAAAAATGAGATCCAGGTGCCAGTTTCAGTGCATACTGTCTGGGCCAGTTACTGGAGGGATCCATATCACAGATGTTTAAGTATTTGAAGATTTGACGAATGGACCACTCAGTGAAAAAGATACTGTTCTAGACAGTCACGCTCAGAGAGGTGTGGTGATCGGTTCAATGTCCAAGTAGAAAGCAGTGATGGGTGGCATTCCTTGGGGCTGGTATTTGGATCGGTACTTTTTAACACTTTATCCATGAAACAGACTGTGGGATCAAGTGCACCCTCAGAAATGTATCAATGAGACCTAGCTGTGTGGTGCTGTTGGCAAGCTGGAGGGGTGGGATGCATCCAGAGGGGACCTTGAGATGTTTGAGAGGTGGACTTCTGAGAACCTCATGATATTCAACAAGGACAAGTGCAACATCCTGCACCTAGGGTTGGGACAATCCCAATCACAAGCACAGTCTGGCAAGAGAATGGATTGAGACTAGTCCTGGGGAGAAAGATTTGGGAGTGTTTGTGGATAAAAAGATCAATATGAATTAGCAATGCATGTTTGCAGCCCAGAAAGCCAACTACATCCTGGGTTGCATCAAAAGAGGCATGACCAGGAAAGTCAAAGGAGGTGATTCTCCTCCTCTACTGTACTCCTGTGACACCTCACCTGAACTACTGTGTCCTCAACACAAGAAAAATGTGGACCTGTTGAAGCAACTCCAGAGAAGGGCCATGAAACTGATGAAAGGGCTGGAGCATCTCTCCTACACAAACTGACTCAGAGAGATGGGCTGTTCAGCATGGAGAAGAGAAGGCTCTGATGAGAAGTTATAACAGTCTTCCAGTACATAAAGAGGGCTTACAAAAAATCAGGAGAGAGACTTTTCATGGAGACATGTAAGAGAAGGGGAATTGTCCTAGTTTGGAGGACAGTTGTCTGCTAAGAAAGGCAGGAGCCTCTCTTTGAAATGGAGAATGTAAACCCCTCCCTCCAAATTATTATAATTTTGAAATTAAGGGGTTCTTAGGCAAAGATACGTGAATTAGGAATAACAGTTCTTTACTAGGGAAATTAAAATAGAAATACAGTACTATAAAGAAACAAACCCCAAACCCTGACAGAGTCAGAATACAACCTGACACCCCAGGCAGGGTGCTGGTAGCAGTCCAGTTAAATAGTGGCTGTAGTCCTTATGCAGTGTTAGATGTGGTTCAGTTGAAGCAGGGGTCCTGAAGAACGGTGCAGTTTCCCTGCGAAGATCCAGTGATGATGTGGAAAAAGTCTGGTTTTCCTCTGGAGTCCAGGGGAACAAGAGCTGCTTTAGTATCCCCAAACCCCTGGTTTTATCCTGGTGAGAAACACTGGGCTCTTCCCCCTGGCTGGGGCAGCTTCCAATGGGATGAAGTAATCTTATCAGTTCTACAGTGGGACTCAATGGGCCATTAGCAGAAGATACCTCTCTGAGGGAAGGATGGGCTGTGAAAAGATAAAGAACAATGCCCCACCTGGTTTCAATGGTTAGCCCATTAGCAGAATATCTCCCATGGAGATAATGATCACTGCCCCCACCCTCAACAGATGGTGATAGAATAGATACCTTTTATCATATTCTGTATTGTAACCCAAGACAGGAATAACTTTAGCCTGAGGGAGAACAGGTTTAGATTGAACATTAGGAAGGAATTCTTAAAGGGTATTGAAACAGGTTGCCCAGAGACACTGTGGACGCCCCATTCCTGGAGGTGTTCGAGACCAAGCTGGATGAGCCTGTGGAAAATCAGGTCTAGTGGAAGGTTCCTTGGCCAATGGTTCCATGGGATTTGGAGCTAGATGGTCTTTAAGGTCCCTTCCAATCCAAACCAATCCATGATTCTATGATTCTATGTTTTCCCCTTTGTTCTTCCTGGAAGTGATACCAGTGAGATTTTTATGTGCAAAATGTGCATGACTCATGTTGCTGTTAACTCAAATTTTCTAACAAGATTAATTACCTCAGTTATCCCAATACATGGCATTCTAAAGAAATACCATTTTAGGAAGTGAACAGTACTTGCCACATAAAATTCATAAACCTTTAAGCACTCTTTAGTTGGACAGATGAACATTGTGACATGCAAAATTATTAATTGTGTTTAAAAATGTGCACTAGTATTTATGTAGTGCAATAAGATGGCATAACAGTCTGTGAAAGTAAAAAATTATTTCTGCCTTGAGGAGTTTATAGTTTAAACTTAGAGCTGACAACATAAGTGATTGCAAACACAGGAGTTACAATAATTGGAAAGTTTCATTTGCTTTATTCTCCTTTTCTTGTTTATCTTGTTTCTGTGTTAGTGACCAGTTTGCAATTACCTCACTGATGAAAACTGAAAGTTGCTCTGTGGTGAAGCAGTCACACAGAGAAAGTATCTGGGGTTATAATAAAGAAATAGATAGGGAGAAACACAGGACAAGAGGAAGGTAAAGGTTATAAAATAACTGTGTGGGTACAGAAACACACAAGCTGAAAAGGAAGGAAATAAAAACATAGGTAAAGAAACACAGAAGACGTGCTACAGAACTTCCATAAAACTAGATAAACAATGCCAATATTTTTGTTATATATTCAAGATGAAGATGCTGAAAATTTCAATATGATCTATATCCTGAGGACTTTGGGACAATCCCCTTAGGAAGGGGGTAGAATAAGCCAGAGTGGTTTATCAGCCACCCAGTTACTCTTGGTGTTGGAGGAGAGAAACCTGTAGAGGAAGCTATGGCTTGCTGGGTGCCTGGCATGTAGATTTGGGGTGGTTCTGTGATCACACACAGGGGCCCTCTATGGCAATAATCTCCAAACTTCTTTCATTGTACAGCCCTATCAGATAAAAAGTTTTTAGCACACACTGTCAATACATTATGAATGAATTTATTTATAAAGTGCATACATTTACTACTTGGATATTTTATACATCCTTTATAAAACATACAACACCCCTGGAAATTTTAAAAAAAAAAAAAAAAAAAGGTAAAGATGAAGTGTTTGAAACATTTTATTTATTAATTATACTAAAACCATTTTCTTCCCTACCCCCAAAGGACTCTGCAGCTCTGGGATATCCTTAGCAAGATGGAATTATATTACAGTAATATGGAGTTCTGGGCTGAGTTTTCAATAGTTCTTTGCTCAAAGGTTTACTCTTCTGGAAGCAGTCTTCTGCATTATCAGTAGAAAAGAGACAGTATAAGAGAAAAATTGATCTACAGGATGAGAAATGTTAATTGAGTTGATTCCATTTCATGGAAAAACTTCCTCATGGATTTAAACGTGTCTACAACAAGTAGTGAGGGTCCTGAGGTTACAAAGGCATTCAATGCTAGTGAGTAAAATGTGAGAAACTTTATTGTTAAATCCACATTTGAGCTGAGGATTGACACTACTACTACTAGATTCCTAAAATCTTTTCATGGCAGTAATTAATGACTCTGCTGTAACTTTCTGTGATTTGCCATCAAGATGACTCTAACTACTGAATTTATTTTTATATATTCTGTAATATGTTTTTAATCAGAAAAATGCAATAAACTTATCTAGTTCTGAGACATATCTAGCTCTTTATCTGTGCTTAACCAGTCCATGATAATAGAGAAATTTATATATAAATACTTCTGTGTCCTAGCTGTATGCTGAGAAAGTTTATTTTTAAACAGCCTGGCCACAAATAAAAAAAAATGTAATTAGTAAGATATTGAAATGGCAGAAAGTGACTTTAAAGTCTCATCATATATATTAACTTGCAAATGAAATCTTTCAAATGTTGTCTGTATGGACAGAATCAAAAATGTTAGTAATGAACAATACCATTATAAGCTAAAACTTTAAATTTTCCTTTGTTTAGATTATAAAGCAACTTTGGATTCCACATACAATTCAATGTCTTGTGATAGTTCAAAGAGAGAGTGAAGCCTTTTACACAGCAAGTAGAAGATGAACTTTTTTTTTTTTATGTGTAGTATATCTGGGTGACCCTCTGTTCCTTTAAAGAGAAAACAAAAGGCAGACAAAACTCACTGGACCATTGCAAAAAATGCATTTCAAAAGCTGATCTGCTATGTGTACATGTTGATTAAAATGCACCAGGAGTCAAATTTAAATTATATTTAGATTATTTTGAAAAGACAAATTATTTGTGTCAAACTTATAGTTTAAAACATATAATTACTATGCAACCACGAATGGCTCAGAAACAGTTATGCTGGACAAACTGAACAGTGAAGACTACGATTCAAAGTTATGAAAAAGCATTTTCTTGATTTAAATCCCTGATGTGGGAATAATATCTGGAATTTAATAGCTGGATGACCAAAAAAAACCACAAATCCAAAACAAAACAAACAAAAACCAAAAAACACACACATAAAAAACCAATGAACTAACAAACAAACAAAAAACAAACAAAAAAACCCCTAAAGAAAACACAGGAGTAAAATTTTAGTCCTTTACAATAATATCCAGATACAGCATCCTACAGATCTCAGTAAACACAAGATCAATCCCACATACTTTTCTAATACAGTTCTTGTAAGTATATTTACATACTGGTTTTATACATCTATAGCTTACACTAGGTCACAGCTATACAATCTGGAATAGATGTGGGTTTGCTACTTTGCCTGCATTTTCTCTACGCAATCTTATGTGACACTAAGAAAACATATTTAGTTATAGTTTTTATTACGTTCTAAAAATTCGGCAGTACATGAGTATTTTAATAGGTGTGTGTATATTGATATGTCTTTTGGAATTGTCTTTAAAAAGTGTCACAAAACCGGAAAACATCAATATTTAATCTCATCATATTTAGGAGTGATGTTTTACATTACTGTAACTCCCTATTAACAGATTTTGCAAATTAGTCCATTGTACAATAGGATATGAACGTTTCCTGCTTTCCTCTTTCATTAATGATGTATAATTTCTGCAGGAAAAAATCACACAATGATCATGCGAATCATCAAGATGAATTTTCAGACAGTAGATGACAAGATTTTCTAGCCTTTATTATGCTTGCACATAATAAAAATTCCTATGCCCCTCAATGATAAAAAACAATAATATCTTTCCCACAAGCATTTCTCACAAGCAGAGTACAGGCACAGTTGGGTTCCTCTAACCATTGCACATGATTCAGAAAAAATAATAGAAGAAAATGATAACGCAATTTTTCTTTTGTAAATCTTCTAAACTCTCAGCAATCAGTAGCACAAGGAATCATAGAATAGAACCATAGAATAGGATTATTCAGGTTGAAAAAAAGCTCCATGACCATTGAATACAACCTTTGGCAAACCACCACCAAACAGAATAAACCATAGCATTAAGTGTCAACCCAGTCCTTTCTTAAAGACCTTCAGGGACAGTGACTCCACCACCTCCCTGAGCAGCCCATTCCAATGCTTGACAGCCCTTTCAGGGAAAAAATTCTTCCTGATGTCCAGCCTGAACCTCTCCTGGTGTGGGTTGAGGCCATGTCCTCTTGTCCTATTGCTAGTTGCCAGAGGAAGGAGACCAATCCCACCTGGCTGTGGCCTCCCTTCAGGTGGTTGTAGAGAGCAGTAAGATCCCCCCCCCGAACCTCCTTTTGTCCCAGCTTTCTCCAACCCAGCTCTCTCAGACGCTCTTCTTAAGATCTTCTCGACTCAGTCTCAAGATCGTTCACCAGCTTCATTGTCAAGTTGAATTTCTTGTTTAAGATCTTGGTAAGCTCTTTTATTTTCCTGTGACTTTTCTTGGAACTCCTAAAGTATCTCAACGATGAACAGGAAAACATTTATTGAAACAAATTTTGAGGAAAAAGAAGAGTCACAGGAGACGAGGAGAAGGACAAATAGCTATAAACAAATGGGATCTCTTTGTGGAACAAATTTAGTGAAAGGCTTGTGACAGATCTCTAGCACTGAAGCCAGCTGGCAGAACATAGTCCACGGTTAATTATTACATAGTACTAAACTCTTTTATCATTCAAAACAAACTGCATGAAATTACCTGTGAGGAATGGATTCTGGTCTATACAAATTCATGATTCCAATTTAAATACTGTTTGAGACAGTGTTTTGACTTGGGCCAAACACACACTAAGGTCCATACTGGAAATTTTTAAATATACAGACAGTTTCACAGATGGTTAAACTTCCATGCCCAAAAGTCTTGCCTGGCAATATTGAATTATTTATGAAAGGTGAAAACCTGTGTGTTTCTAAGAGTATCTGAAGTTCTGCAGGGCTGTGTTAGACCAGGCTTAAACAATCTTTTTGACATGTCAGTTGCTGTTCTAAAAATCTTTTTATCTTGAGAAGAGAGTCTCAAATTGCAGGAGGAAATTTCTTTATCTTAGGAGAAGCTTTGCTCTCCCTATTAAAAGTCAGCTGCTCCTATTAAAGAGATGACAAAATAGAAATGAGCCTTAAGGAGAAAATAATTCCCATTATAATACATGGAATGGCATGGGAGGAAATTGATTAGCCATTCAAACATGGTTACATCCATTCTCATCAGGATCTTCAGAGATAACACAGAGATTTTGTTACCTGTGGCATGGAAGGAGGTTGGTCCATGTTTGTGGAAGAGTCAGGCCAATCTTTCTCTCTCCTCCAAAGGAGATCATTCTCTGTTCTAATCATCCTGATTGCTTAGGTAAGCTAGTCTTCTGCATTTGTTTGTCTCCTGGAGAAGATAAGAATTTAGATCCTAATTTCTGCTGAACACAAATGTTCCAAACTCAGCACTAATGAAATATTTAAGAAACACAATGCAATCAAGACACATTCATTCTTCTAAAATAGCCAATGAAGCTTTCCAATTGATGAGCTTAGTGGAAACTTTCTGATTAATTAGGTCATATAGAATAAAAACTGAAACTTTACTTTTGTCTTCAGACTGCAGCTCATTCCAAAATTATATCTTATAAAGGAAATAGTATTATTTAACTATTTTCAGGAAATTTCTAATGCTATGAAGACTTCTTTTCTCCTGTTTTTTTTTTTGTTTTTTTTTTTTATTTGTTGTGTTTTTCTTACAGTCAGATAGAATTCAAGATTGCCAAGACAGTGCAGCTGATAATGATGTTTCTTTACTGTAGAACACTGCTAACTTTGACACCTAGTAGTAGATGGTGTACGAAAAAGAATATCCAGCTCCTCTTTCTTAGGAAGTTTAACAAATCCAGTGTTCACAGACCTGTGGTATATCTCAATGGGTGGATCTCAATTTTGCTCCTTGCAAGATCAAACCTTTATCAAGCCTATTTTTGAAGTAAATGAAACTTCAAATCAATGTATGGATTTTCTGAGGTGAATCCTCTTAAATGATCAGTACATAATATTGTATAACTTTGACTATAAAATTGCAAATAACACTGTACTGAAAATTACATTTCAGTGACTTGCTTACTGATTACATTTCATCAAATTCTAATACATTTAAAGTGATATAAGAATGAGAAATCAGTGGAAGGCTTTTAGCATATTCTACTTCTGTTAAGGAATGTCAATAGGCAGAAAAATCATACAGAACATTTTGAATCAGCAATTCTCATTATTCACTGCCAGTTTCTAGTCCCTCTATGACTTCTTTTTTTGTCCCCTTAAAAGGATCCTAACTGATAAACATTTAACCAACCTCAATATTAAAAATCCCTCTCAGTTGATGTAAGTCTAAATACTTTGAGCACAAATATCTATCAACTTTTGCAATCAATTTATTTAATGTCACACATCTCAAAAGCAGTCTAACTTTTCACGGCTGGCATCTTGAAGCACTTGCAACTGACTGCAAGAGAGCTGCAATTAGTGTTGTGCTTTCATTTGCACTGGCATTGAACTTACAATTTTGTAAACTGTGTTAAGGTTAGTCCCTAGCCTAAGATCAAGCTAACCAAAGAGAGAATGAGAAACCACGTGATAAACATGACAAATGACACCACAGCAAGGTCGTTTAGTTGCTGGTGCTACCCATGGTGACCTAGCCAGGTTCTCCCCTTTAAATAGCCATTGTTGGGTGGTGGCCTCAGGAAAGCAGCATAATGACCTACTAAGGAGTCAATAAATGATGAAGGATCCTAAGTTGCCTAGAGTTTATCAATTTCTGGTCTTTTTGTGACATGTACTTTCAGTAAAAATAGTAGAATGGGAGAATCTGCCCCAGGAAGAGATTCTGGATGCAGCCCTATGACCACATCTGTCAGAGTCAGGGTCTACTTACACTTTTGCTTTATTTTACCCTTATCTTCAAAAAACCTGCTACTTGAAAAAGTCTTTTCACTGCTAAAATGCAGGATGTATCATGCTGTTCATAAACTCATGTTGTAGCAGCAATTATAGTTGAAGAGATAACACCTAAGGTGTTTGACCTTATCTAGAGTTATTTTATTGACTAACGCATTAATACTTCATGATGAACCTACTTGGTGATTACTTAAGGAAGATGATACCTAACACTTCAATTCTGTAGCCCAGAATTTGTGAAGTACTGTTTTAGCATGTTTGTCATACTACAGAAAACTTCATCTATAGAGTCTTGTCTCAGAGTCTTTTTGCAATAACTTCTGTAAGAGCCCAGTAATTCATACTGTGTGGAGACATGTTTTCTGTGTTAAAGGAAATAATAATAAGTTTGTAATTACATTTTGACTTAGAGGTCAAATATAACTATAATGTTTGGAAAATTATAGTCTCCCCTTTTATATTTACGGGCATTATGTCAGTATCTGAAAGCCATTTACCTACTTTCTAACATTATCACTATTTTATGAGGTCTATGTACTGCAAAATACTAAGTACTTTGGCTCTGATCCTGAAGAGGACTTATATGCAACAAGAAAACAATATGAAGCCTTTGGGGACTGCATTCATGTCTTTAAAACTTGATCTATCACAATAATAAAATCAAATCAGAAATCTTGAGTATTTCGACAAACATCCCCAATATCTGTAGCATTTACATCAAAGAGTTTGGACAAAACCTGTTTTTAATTACTTTACATAAGAACTGGTCCTTGCAGCACAGGGTACCTCTGTGGTCTCAAAGGGACTCAAGCAATTAACATTTTATACAAACTGTCTGGAGTACTTTTATCTCTTCTGTGCTGTTTAGTGATCTCGATATCACTGCCTTTGCTTGCTGAATTTCATGCAAAATTATATTTTTTTCCCCACCTTTACAGCAGTTAACTTGAAAATAATTTACTTTCTTCTTCACACACTATTTACAGAGCTTTCTATAACCAGGCATTAATTCAGATAGGAATGCCAGCTTCCACACTTGTGTAAGGACCTAATTACCATTCTCAGGATATGGATACCTTTTTCAAAATTTCCCTGTATCTAAAGGAACGCAATTTGCCACTGCAAAAGAAACATTTTACTTACTGAAAAATTCTCAAGCATAATTTAGCTGTTCTGTGTTCATTAGCCTTGAATCTCGAGAGACTAACAGTTATAAGGCAAGTTCTGTGCAAAAATATATGTAAGATTGAGAATATATAGATAGAGCTTTGATTGCTGTGCAAGATTTTGTGCTTCACCTCCTTAACAGCATTATCTTTATGCTAATAATAGTTTTTATAATATAATTAATGGTTTATATATTTATGTAATATTCAATACCATTAATTATTGTATAGTTAATGAAAGATGAGTGCCATGTGAGACGAATGACATACATGTCAAGTCCCAAATTCATCTAGTTAATCTTCTAAAGTAATGTATAAAATTGTGTCTGGCACTCTCATTTCTTCCTTAAGGAAGAAGATAGAATGCTCAATTTTTAATAAGCAAAGTCTGCCTCTGCATATTCAAACTTGTGCTGTTTCATGTATTTCCATATATAATCTTTCTGCCTGACCTAAATGTTGGCAACCACCCTCCATATGTTTGTATGAACATGGAGTTCATATAAAGCTTATTTCTCTCAAACAATTTTCGTGCTCAGACATAGAGATCCATATGCTGTGCATTCAAGGGTCACTGTATCCAAAGCTAGTTCTGGCCAAAGTTTTCACAGTAGTAGAGGGCCAGGCGAGGCACATACAAAACTTTCAGAAGACTGGAAACTTTTATTCCAGGTCTTAGAAAGTGACAGCAATGTGTAAGAAGGAGGCATAAGGAAAACTAAGGCACAGCTGGAAATGCACCAAGCAAAACCTGTTTCACCATTGGTACCACATACTGTTTATGAATAACATAAAATTTTTACTGCTCTTAAAAAATATGAAAAATAGAGGGTTATGTTACTATAAGGCCTTCTCCAGCCTTTTCCTTCAGAGAAAAGCAATAAAAGAGATGAAGGGGCTAGAGGGATTAATTTATCAGGGAAAAAAACAGACATGTGTGTGCAACTTGGCTAAATAATGATTAAGGGAATAACACTAACACTATGAAATGCTGCTTAGCAAATAATCCTGTAAGGGCAAAGTGTGGGGCTAAATGTATAATTACTTAATAGTTGTGTTGCAGTTGTGCTTAGTGGGCCGTGCTATGTTAGCTGCAACAGAAGCATCCAGTAGGAAGCAGATATCTCACAGTGGGAACAAGGAGGTGGAGGAGGACATATTGCAACACTCACACAGCATGGGAGTAACTAAGCTAGCAGTAGAAGTTCAGACTTTTATTACAAACATCTCAGTTTAGCAGTTTCACTGGTAATTTCTCTGAAACCTCTGCTTCTGATAGGCATAACAAGAGTATTATTTCAGAGATGTGGTCTGGTTCTCATTGTGCTGGGCTTAGACCCGTTATGATTGTAAAGACTCCTTTGCAAAAGGTATAACACTGCCATCCAACTACACGATTTGATGAGAAGCATGCTCATTATCCATGCTCATTATCTCCTAAAGTAAGTAGCAAAGTACAACTAATGGAGATCCATATATACGTTTTCATAGCAAAGTATTTTAAAAATGAAAGTGTTTTTATTTGCAGGCCCACAGCCCTTTCCACAGGGAGATCAAACTGTTTTCTCTCTTTCTCGATGTTTACATTCAAATTTAAGCTTTTTTGGACACCTCAGCTTCCAGTTGTCCTGATTCACATAAAATTAAGCTTGCTGTTCTCATCCCAGAACCTTCTGTTGAATCCAGTCCTATCTGCATTTCATTCATGGCTCATTTCCATGGTGAAACTTCCAAACAGCCAAAACCCCTTTCTTTCTGGCCCTTTCATAGTCGGGAACCGTCATCTGCAGAAGAAAGTTCAGGTCTGGAGCATTGTCAAGATGGCCACAAAGCCAACATGGACTCACTGCGCAAAATGGGAGAACAGCCCTTGGTATCCATTGCTGTAGGCACCATTCACTTCCACAGTACAATCCCTTGGGTGTCCCAGAAGATCAGAACCAAAAAGGAAGGATTTGAGTTATGTATTTGCAATTAATAGGTGACACAGGAACAAATACATTATCTGTAACAACACTTTCCATGCATGTTCTCTTTTCAGACCAGTCCAACGCAGGCAAGCTTGGAGTTGAAGACTTTATCCTTGCAATTAGGCTTTATTGTCCCCAAAGATATTTGTCATAACATTTCCTAAAGAGGTAATAGAGGGCTTGACTACTGCTAATCTGAAAATAATGTTTTCATAGTGCAGAAAATCCAGAAATAATTTCTTTTCAGAGCAGAAAGAATACTTCAATTTCTCTGTAAGACAGATGTGTAGGCAGCCTTAGAGTAAACACCAGTACCATCTGGATGACATATCACTATACCCAGATAGAAAATTGCTACTTAATACTGGCTATGGGCAGAATTGTGTAAAAATACCATAGAATTTCAGATTAAAATTGTTAGAAAATTCATTTAAATTAACAGTAACCACTTCGTAATTTCTTGGAGTCTGAAGAAAAAACATCTCTGAGAAAATTAGCAGAGCTTACTGCTATAACAAAACAAGACTCTACTTTTAAAAGTGCTAGGTATAAATACTGAAGAAAGCTCCAGCTTGCATTTTTTCTTTTTTCTTCTGGCAGGTACCTCAATTACTGCCTCTCATTTTTTCTAAAAAAAAAAAAAAAATAAAAATTGCATAATAATTATATGTAGATAAGAAAATTGAATTGATAATTCCCTGGAAGTTAGTGTTTTGAGATTTGTTCAGATCTAGATTTAAGACTGCTCTGAGAGAGCAGTATATTATTTAACAGGAGCTTTGGAGGAGAGAACATGTATATTCCTCTATCCGCTGTTTTTTCCTAGGCTGAATTAAATCTCTAAACTATCATGGAAATAAATAGAGATCATTCAAAAGAGTTTAGAAACTGTTCAAAAGCATATACAGGAAGAAAAAATATTTTGCTTCTGACCCTGTTGACACTGTCAACACCTACAGTGGATATTAAAGTATTTTCCTAGCCCTTCCCAAAAGTAACACCCAGAGAAACAGAGTTTCTAGGAACCTCAGTCTGGACTTGCTCTAATTCATTTCTCTGAAATACAAGAAGACCCTCTCATAGTGGCAGTGAATGAAATGAAGCTGTTGCAATGCTGAGAACGAGAGTCCCCAGGTGCTCCTTGCCTTCAAGGCACATTGCTGTTTACAGCGGCCTCTCATTTCCAGGGATGGAAACACACATTGTGTAAACATCTTTATGCAGTGAGGCTCCAGAGTGTGGCTAAGGACAGTAGCTCCTTCCTCCCCTCTCCCCGTGCCCTGCAGTCCTGCAGAGAGTGCAGCTTATTCCTGCTCCCCACCCTGCTCCCCCCATCCTTCTCACCCTGCCTGCTGCTCCTTCTGCCACCCTCCTCCACAGATGGAAGATCTTCCTACAAATTCATCTAAGGTAGCCTGATCTAATACCCTGGAAACCATTTTACTTTGTCAGTACAGAGGAGTACCCCTTAATAATTCTTCCTATATTCTTAATACCCATAATAATTCTTCTTTACTCTCTAAATGAAAAGGTTCTGAAAAATGCATCACCTATACCTTGGAAAGTCTGACATTTCTGGAGAAGGAAATATTCACTGACATTCCAGACTGTCCAGCTGGCTTTTTTTGAGCTACTGGTGGAAATCTTTCTCTCAGTGTCAGTGCTTGCCACCAAGATGACACTAACTTCTTCTGCAAGCCCCACTGCAATGCTAAAATATATAATATTAGGAAGACAACTCACATTGACTTTTCTTTTAGGAAAACATGAAGAATTATATTAAAACCAATTGGTTTAACAAATTTTGCTGATAAACAATAGTTATACCATAAAAGAAAGTAATATAATCAGAACACAACTGAAAATTTAGGCATGTCCATGCTGAATGTTGACTAGTTGGGCAAAATGAATGTTAATTTTTCTTTCTAACTTCTGCAGCAGATTTGCTGAATTTTTAAAAGCCTCTCGACTGCAATAATAACTGTTACACAATATTTCCTAACAGGCCCCAAGGCAAACTCAGACCCTGACTGAAAAGCTGTTTCACATTCTCTCTTTATTTTGTTTATTCCCATATAGAGTCTGCAGGATATAGGTTCTACAGGAAAAGTTTATTTTTGCTACATCTATATAGTCATGCTACCATCAGGTAGATACCCTGCTCTGTATTTGGTTATTGAATTGAATGGTGATTGGTGAAAGAGCTGGTACGCTATTTGCTACACTGTTTTCTCCAAGAATTACAGTATTTCGACATCCACTCATGGGTACTTCTATTGTTCATAATGTTGACTGAATTACAATTTTGTCGACTGTTCCTGTAATACATATCAATCTGAATAATAAGTTGCTTTTGTTAGAATTACTGCCTTAAGTCAATGATTCAAAATAGCTGAAACAACAGCTAAAGTTCTATCTCCTTTTGTTCGCATTTCAGAATGCCATGGCACTGATCATGAATTCAGTATGGAAGTATCATCCAAATTCAATGCAGAAGTATCTGGATTGTAGGTGAATCAAACCCCATTAAGGCTCAAATGCATCACTTATTCCATTGTGTCAGTCCTCCCAGTGCAGCACATCCTTCTGCTCCTCATTCTTTTCCTCTTTGTCACTGCTTAAAGCAGGTGATCTATCTCAGTCCAGCACTCTTATATCCTTTTTCCTGCTCAAGTGGGCTTATGATGGGCTTAAAATGCTTTAAACTGCTGTGAACACAGATGTCGGGGTTTTGAGCTACTGATCTGTGCTGCTTCTTGTGTGGTTAACTGGCTTAACTCCAGGGAACATAAACTCCACCTGTCCTCTAAGAGGCTTCCTGCCCTGAAGACCAAATTTGCTTTATTTCCTGGTAGATAGACACTTCCATCTGCCAGGTGGATTTTAATTTTCTCAGCTTTACTGGACCTCATGATGTAAGTCACTTAATCAACACGACCTGGATTTTCTAGCATGTGGTTAGAATTAGGTTTCAGCCTTGGATTGATGTTTATATTATACATGGAATTTTGATTTACATTGCTAAAGTATTCTTGACCTTTCAGTTGATATCTTATTTTTTCCAAATGCAATATTCATCTTAGTAATTTTTTTTCCATTCCAAGATGCTTGATCAGAACTACGATTATTTCTTGTGCAATGATTATCAGGTAATTCTTGGAACTTCAAGTAGAAGGTTAAGAAAATTCTAAAGGCTCCCCTGAGCAGTTTAAAGCCCATCAAAAGAGGATTAGAAACAAGAACATTTAAATCAGACAAATGTACCATAGTAGAGTTTTCTTGTTGTGAGGAAGATTTAAATGTTAAAACCTTCTCTGTAAATTGAAGTTGATTGCATTAAACCAGATATAATAAACTTTCCCATTAAAATCTACATAAAGAGAAGACATTTATACAATAACTGGTGTCCCAACTTGCTCAAAATTTGCCTAAGGTTTTGAACTAAAGATTTAGATATCTGTTCACAAAAGACATTAACCTGTTGCAAGAAGGTGCTTTGGAGTCAAAGACAAATCCTCATGGAGGTAGAGTCAATGCTCATTTATTGAAAGTCTGAGGGTTACATTTACAGTGCAAAGCAGGGTTCCGTGCACTTCTTGCTCATATATGATTGGCCTAAGGATACTGTCCACGCGATTACATGTAAGCAATAATTGGCTTTTGGATACAGTTCAAGAGACTAGATACTAAGATGCTAAAGTTAGATGGCCTTGGTGTTTTGGTTCATGCATAGACCAACATCGCAACACCTGCAAGCCTCCCTCGAAACGTCTCAACTGGTTCCTCTTCCCACGTCCCTTTATCAGTCGTGGCAAGGACAATGTCTAATACTCCCTTTCCTTACTCACAGCTGCTCTCATAAGCTGTATCTCCTCCTGTCACATATCCCATGTCCTCTGCCAGGTAACCCATGTTAGGCACACAGGCCCTGTATAGAACTTCATAACCTGTCCCCTCAAACATTTTCCCCATATTAACCTTTCCTACTGTGTGATTCTATACCAGACTTTCCTAGAAAACTGAAATGAGAAGTCTATTAGGAAAAGTATGTGGCATGGATGGGCAGGTTTTGCTTGAAGAATTTTGTCTGGAGACACAAATCTTTGAGGACGTGATGTTTGACCTCAGCTGGCTGATGAATTCAGTCCTCTCCCTTCAGAGTAATTGCATCATCACTGCCTGTCATCACTTCAGAGCAGGGAAAAGGTGTGCAATCTGTTTCTTAAAATTGTCTCTATCTTCAGTTGTGCCTCAATCTGTTTCTTAAAATTGTCTCTATCTTCAGTTGTGCCTCATACAAAAGAATTTCCCAAATTATTTTGCATTTGTCATTCTCTTTATGAGATGTTGTAGCCTTCCATCACTATGAGATGTTTGACCTCTCAGACATACATGCAGTGTTTTATGTCATTATAAAGCTGTAGCTAACCTTTCTTCTATGTGGTTTATAATTTGACTTTGAATTTAATATAATTTTTTTCTTAAATCTTTTAAAATGCTCTTGGCAATTAATTCTTATGTTCCTGGGAGCAACTAATAACAGCAAGACAAGTGGAAAAATGATTGCACATGCTTTTAAAAATTTCCTTTAGTTCTTGTTTTCATAAAGGCAAACAGTGAGGAAAATACTGTGGTGTTCAATGAGGGCAAAGAGGTGGAATCAGGTCTGCTCCAGACTTGAGGGAACAGGTTAGTTTTCAAGAAAAGATATATTTTTATCCCATGAGCCAGGTTCTGTCCTGAATTCAAATTAAATCAAAATCTCCATGCACAATATATATATATTCAAACTTTTGAATTTCAGTTAATCCATGTTAAAAACTCTATTTCTAAAACTTTTTTAAAGGGTTACAAACATATTATCTACCTAGACCCACTTTTCAAAACATATTAAAATACACAGTCTTGTACAGAAGACTTAGGGCCTCTTAAATGAGGATAACACTTACTGAGCTGGAAGGGTGGTTACAAAGATCAGTTGCTTTCTTTAAATTAAAACTTTGAGGTTTCAACCACAAAATAAATGAAGGTGTATATAACATGTTTTAAAAGAACATGAAAGGACTTAGCATCTGGTTATTTCTATTGGAGATGTTACACATATAAACAATATATTTAAGTTCCTTAAATCACATGAGAGAAATACCTGGAATGGAAACCAAACAAATCCATTACAGGATGTTAATGCTTTTTAAATTTAGCTCATATTTCTTTTCTGTAAACATGTAATTCTAGAGATGGTTGATTGGAAGTATAAAATGTTTGAAACACTCTTCCTACTGAAAAACAATAAATAAATACAGGGGGGTTTTTTACTGTGTTATATAATTAAAAAGTACTGGATTAGATAATGAAGGTGTATGTTGTTCCATCCAGAAATATGTGAAATTAAAGAATATTTGAATTTTTGATGATGTCTGTCTGATTCTTTTTTCTTAAAAAATCCAAACCTAATGAACCTGAAAGTTCAATATTTTAAAATTACATTGCTTCACTTTTACATTGTGTTAGAAGAAATTTAAGAGTATACTACTCAATAGGACAGAAGGAAGACCGAATAATTGCACAGTAAATAAGTAGAAAATAGAGTATTACCTATCACACCTGCTTCTGGCACAGTAACTGCTGACCTTCTCTCTTATTATTTAGAATTTTCTTTCAGCTTTCAGCTTTCTTTCAGCTTTCTTTCAGCTGCCCATGACTACAAGTAAAACATCTGCAGCCTTTGACATTGTAACCATGAGGTTATGCTTCCTACTGAAAAAGTAGATGCACCTCAGGCTGGTCAAAGCTGTGACAAGCTGAATTCCAGCAAGATTCCAGGAAGAATTGTTTAATTGGCTTGGTTGATGGAGCATTCAAATTTCTTGCTTTGATATTACTTTGGATATTTTTTTCTCTTCACTGGAGGAAGGGTTTAGATCTGAAATAAAGGCCCTTTATCACTAAATCTCTTCTGAAATATTTGAATGAATATAATATTTACTGGCAAAGTAAAAACTTTAATTAGCACTAAGTAATTAAATTAGTTAAGTTTGAATCAAAATTTTACTTGTTTACTGCTATTAAAATTTCTTTAGATTTAACTGCCCTTCAAATGTCATTCTAGAAAATAAGTCTTGAACATCTGAGTTAAAAGTGTAAAAAAAAGTGGTAGAATACTAGAAATACAAATTATTTTGATTTAAAAAACATAAAAATATGGACCCCCAGAAATCTTTTATAGGTCACCCTACATAAAAACCACTCTGGACTCAGAATTTGCCGAATGCCAATTATAACACTTTCAAACACAAGCCATGCAAGTGTTTAATCCCTATGTTCCACTATCAGAGGATCCAGAAGGCATTTCCTTTTGTAACCAAAGGGATTTCTGGGTTTTAAGATAGATGAATGAGCAGGTTCAGAAATGTGCATAAGCCCTGATGGGACAGGAAGACTTTTGGAGCATTGAATTTTATCCTTTATTATTAAATTAACATCAGTTTGGAGATTAAAAAGAAAAGGCCAGTTGCCAGAAAAAATAAATAACATGCATGTTAATGCTACTACCTGACCTGGAAAATATTTCCATGTTCTGCAGTGGTCTGTCATTTTTAATTTGAAGTCATAAAGAAATATAATTAAGCTGGATTTCTCTTTAATAATAGAATGTTTGAAATGAGTAAAAATTAAGCTACCTTCAAGTTGCTATAATATAGCGTGCTTAACTTGAAAATTTAATTATTTCTCTCCACAAAAAGGTAGAAACAGATAGAGACCTGAGAGTGAGGTAAGACTTTGTGTTAAACTGATTCCAATTGTTCAGGAAATGGTTGGACTCTGAGAAAGCACCAGTTGTATTATGCTTTTAAACAAAACTTATATAATACATTTTGCACTTCTGTACCATCTTCATCCCATCTTTAACACCAACATCCAGAACCACCACTGAAAGAAGGATTGGAGACTCAAGAGCTTTAACTGATGGATTAATGTTGCCTGAAGAAGTTACATGGAAAGGGACAGAAACACAAATTGGGGAAGACAAAAGGCTGTTAAGAAGAAGGGATTTCCTCAATGGTTTAAATCTCCATTTCACATGAGTTACCCATCCTGGTCTAATTTTTGCACTAGACTTTTTCTTTCTCACTGGACTTCTGCTGCCCAAAAAGATCAGTCTGCGAAATTTGTCTGCAGAGCAGAAAATTTTCCCAAAGTGCTCTGCAAAAGTTATGTCACTGCCACTGCCAAAAAAGGATTCAGCAAGTTTTTTCAGACTCTGTGCAGAGTCAATGTTGTTCAATAATGAATTAAACTGGAGAAAATCTGATGAGCAAAAATAACTGCAATGCAAGAAATTTTGTAACAGTTTCAGGGCAGAAACTAATGGTCATCCCCAGCTCCCAAAGTGTGAACACCAAGTTGTGTAGTTGACATGCTGCTGCTTCCTAAGAGGCATAATTGGGTGTCTGCAACTACCTATGGAAATTGTTCAGAGTATTTGTTGTATATTTAGTTCCTCTCTTGCAAATGAACAGTTTCCTGTTCTGCTTATTTTCTCCAAATACTGAAAAACAGCTTTTTCTGCTATATATTCTTTTCTTTTTTTCTCAACATTCGATATTGATGAACATGAGGAAATTATGAAATTATGAAATTATGAAATTTAACAGCAGCTGTCATGCACATGTATTGGTTTTGATTATCTAACAAAGGCAAACTTCACATGTGTCACCTATAAATGAAAGTATTTTCCTCCTCTTCTGAAACAAAATTAAACCCTAACTTCAATTTGGATTTCAACCTCCCTACTTAACCACATTGAAGGAAGACCAGATCTATAAGGAAAATGCAGAGATAATTCTGATATAACATGTTCGATTTTGGATTGAAGCCTAAAGCTCATTCCCCCACTGCTGCAATTTAACCTTCAGTCTGGATTCCATCTGCTCTTTAACAGACTTATTTAAAAGACAAAGTTTTGTAAAGTTCTACTAAAATGTTCCTGTTATTAACTTATGAAGATATTAGGGATAATGGTAATATTTTTCAGAGTTCATAAGTAACTTCATTTCCTAAGGAAATGAGGCTTATGTGTGTATATATGCATGAAACCTCTAATCAGCTTTTAGATCCTCTCTCCCATCTCAATCATAATAAATGGAAGAATGCAAGACTTTGTTTCCTTGAATCATAAAAACAAAATCTTGGAAAAGCAGAAAAATTGTATTAGGCAGAGGTTATAGTGCGCAACTCTTACATTTCATAGAGAATCTGACCCAGGAACTCACACTCAATATAGAAATCAATAGGAAAGTGAGCTTGGTTGCTTCTGCTCCTTGCAGCATCACATTTATGGTACTACACTGTGCAGTAATCATTTTGAGAGAGAGGGAATGTTGACTTTTTTATTCATTAGCAATGATGGCATTCACGTCAGTCAAGGATCCAAACCACATTACAGCCCTTCCTTTCTTGACAAAAAACTGAGAGGGCTCATACAAAACATCTTCCACCCTGGTTAAAGTGACAACATTCTTTTTTTCACAATCTTGTCTCATTCTCAAAATTCCAATTTCTCCAAACAAGACAAATTTAAAAAGGAAAAATAAATAAAAGACCACTATGTGTTACCTAGGAAAAGACACTGAACAAAAGACAGGACTGATTGTTTTAATCTACCAAGGAAAAGCAGTTAAGACCATGTGGTTCATGAGACACATAAATTGCCAGCCTTTTTGACTACATCATCTCTTTCCATAATTTTATGAAAATGTAGGATTATTTTGCCTGTAGGCTTTCCGGTATTTTCTAGATATTACAAAAATCTTTCACTTTTCACTTTGGCTTCTCCCTCTCTTCACCAACAGACTAGGAACCTAATTCAAATGCTTTATAAACATTTTCCATTGCTGTTTTGTAGATAAGAGACTAAATCTAGCATATAGCCCAAACAGCTTTTACATCTCTCCTCATCCTGCAACCAGTAACTGCTATTGATGCTATCACAACAAATTTTCTCAAGGGGGGAAAAACCGTCTAAGGATTAGAATGTGCAATTTTCAAGATCTGATTTTGATTCTCTGCTGTACCACAAGCACATTATGTGATACTGAGGCCATACCTATAGCAGGATTAAGGTTCAAAAAGACTTAATAACATTTAGAGACCTAATCTTTCATTTGAACATCCTGAACATGACCCAGTAGTTCTGTTTGCACTGGAAAATTTCTCACAACATTAGAAATGTTGCATCGGAAAATTTTGCATAAAAATAGAAACTCTATGAACAAAAAATATTTATTGAAGAGATTTTTTGAAGTTCAAAAATTTTATTCTCTGAAGTCCTGAGAAGTAAACATTTTAAAATCATGTCCTCATAAGTGTGAGCTCTTTTAAAGATGGCTTTATGGTATCTGACATTTTGACATTTATATAACAATAGATGTTCTTATCACTAAACAAACATCTTTATTCTTGCAGAAAGATACACTTCCAGCATCATACAATTTTCCTATAAAGATTTCCAATGTGAGCATTGTAATTGTACTATTTATCTTAAACTAGTCATGTATTTGAATATACTCTCTGTAGCTGGCTAGTGATTACACACCAGATGTGAGAAACAAAGAAACTGGAAACCACATCAGATACAGTGAATAGCAAAAAAAAAGGGAAAAAAAAAGTAAATCCTGCCACAAAATTACATGAGAATTATGCTGTCCTTTTAGATACTGTTGCTTGTGGTTCCTTTGAAAATCTATTTATGTGTGGAGGAGTTTCTCTTTTCTCAAGGAAAATTAAAAATGGATTTAACTCATAGTTCAGATGTAGATCTAACAGGATTTTGACTCATTAATAAATGGCCAAATATTTTGGGCTTGCTTAGATGCTAAAAATGAAATTTTGCTGAATTTCAGGCATATATGACTTTAGTCTCAATATTTCACAGCTCCTGACATTTCTTTCTTCTCATAGAGATTCTATATTAAGCAAACTGAATTATTCAAATTGCTCACAAGATGCAAGGGTTATTGTATGCTAATCCACTCAAGTATTAAACAGAAGACTTGGAAATCAGAGCTAAATTGGACAGAAGTAAGGTGGCCTTTCATTTGCTTCCAACCACAGACTGACATAACCTGACATAACCTGTTGTAGTCTACAGGAGGGTTAGGGGCTTTGGAAGAAAATATCTTTTGGAGATTATCTTCCATGGGAAGTGGATACCAATAATCTTCTTGTTCATCTTACCTGGATATTCTTCAAGTTTTTTAAAAGGATGGAGAGGAAAAAAAAAATTAGGAAAAAAAAAAAAAGAGGGAAAAAAAACTTTAGGCAGCTTTGAAAGAATACTATTTACACTGAGCAAAAGCTCTTCTAGCCACATGGTCTGGAGAGTGCATGAGCACTAGTACTTAGACAGGGAGAAAACATCTAAAACACTTGTTACTCTTGCCTAGATACTTTGAGGCTTCAGATATGAGAACAGTTGTATGTTTAAGCCTCGTATTTATATTTTTAAACATTAAATTTTGGGCATTTTTGGACTGCACTATAACATAACACAAAACAAGACTCTCACAAATAAACAATTCTGTTATAAATAACATGATTTATAGCTTTTTCTTTCAACAATTGTTTTTATGTTCTGCAGTATTTTCTTAAAGAAAAATAAAATGTATTTATTTCTCCCCTAGGACACTTTGTTTAGGCAACTTGCTCTTTAGCACAGGTTCTTGGATGCTTTATAAGGGGAAAAAAAAGATTTGTCTAAATTTACAAAGATTACAATTAAGGATCCTGTACTACACTAACACTATATATCAATGCATTGCTGTGGTATTGCTGTTGTGGGAAGAGTTACAGAGATTTAATTTAATTACCTTGTCCTGCAATTTCTAATGATGGCAAATCAGATTTTTTTTTATCAAATATTTATTAAGACAAATGAACAGACAAAATATGACAGGTAAAATATGTTAATCAGGAAAACTATACAGTATAAAACTAGAAGAACTACTAGTAGATTGTATATATTCAATGGAGATAAAAGTATATTAGGATAAAATATTAGTTAAATACTCTGAGATATAAGAATGAAGTAATGATTTTCACCGAATTTTCTTGCAATTTATATCAAAGTAAGAAGATAAACAAAACCAAGTCTAGGATATTTTAGTCTTTAGAACTTTCGAATTTGTATAATATAGATGTGTGAATTTGATGGTTTTGATCTTATTTTCTGGATTTCATTTTGTAACTGAAAAATTTTCAAGAAATGTCTAGTTTTTGCAGGTCAGGTGCCAAGTGCTCACTTTTGGCACAGGAATAGTCTCTGGTATGCAGAGGAAATTACCCCACAATCAGAGAATAATCCTGTTTTACAGTGTACAAATTGTCTCTAAGGAAAATTCACTTACCCGCTTTATAACTAGATTGAGTCTCTTGAATATACATTGTTTGTTTTTGAAGGTATGTCTAGAAATTAAGTTCTGTTCTCTATTTTCTTTGTTAATGAAGTAGTTATTTAAAAAGAATAATTCTAAATCATAACTTGTGACCTGAGTTTTATAGAATAAATGGTGAGAAATCTTCACTGCATTCTGATGCTCCTCGTGCTGTGCCAGTATATAGCCCTACTTTCACTCACATGACACTTACTTGTGTGTTAATCCTGCACACTCCAGGATCCTGCATAGGAGTCTTTGATCCCTTTAGATGTCTGCAGTAATATATGATATGATATGATATGATATGATATGATGATATGATATGATATGATATGATATCAAAATATACTTGAAAAACAGATTTTAATCAAGTGAGCATATATTACATATATATATAATTTTTAAGAACTACACTTATTTTTAGGCATTAATCCAGTTAAACTAAAGTTTTCTTTTGGCTCTTGATCATATGTTTAAGAAAAAAAAAATGCAGTATTTCACAAGCCCTGCACATTCAGTCAGGCTTGTGTATTCAAGCATAAATCAAATATGAATAATAAAGGCTTTGGCTCCAGGCTGCACAGGTTGAGACTGAGAAGACTTTTCCATGAATGTATAGGTTTTATCTAATTGAATCTTCTAACTAGCTCTTTATCAGTTGCTGGACCAGTCATCTCCTGCAGAGTCAGCAGATCTGGAAGAAATACTTTTGCTCAACTCCTAACAGATGGTGCCACTCAAGACAAGGCTGACTCAACACTGGGGATACAAATATTTCAAAAGAGATTGAAAGGTTTTGTTAGCTTTTACTTTCTTAGCTCACAACATATGCTTACAAAAATATGGGGGAAAGTTACAGTAATTTCACAATTATAAGCCGCACCTGACTATAAGCCACACATCCAGGTAGCCAGGAAGACCACTGAAACTGTCCACAAATGAGCTGCATTTGATGATAAGCCGCTTTTCTTTTTTTCCAGGGAGGATCCAGCTCTGGCCGTCCCTGCCCCACTTCGGGCCAGCCCCGCCCACCACGGCAGCAACGAGAGGGCCTGCGCTTCCCCCCACTTCCCCCCCTTCCCCTCCACCATGGCAGAGGCTCCGGGAGGGGGCCACCCCGTCGCACTGCAGCAGCAGCTTCAGCCCCGCCCCACCTCGGGCTGGTCCATCTTGCACTTCTGGGTTGGCCTTTCATTGGAATTTGTCCATAAATAAGTCGCACCGGATGAAAACCTGCACTTCCGAGGTCGGGTCGAAAACTGTCAAAAAGGTGCGGCTTATAAAAGTGAAATTACTGTACTTCTGTTTCCTGAATTGGACAGAAGACTGTGGATATTACATCCTTGGAAGAGATTTGTTGCTCTCCTTGCAATGACTGCCATTCCCTTTCTCACACCATGTTTGCATCATTGCCCAACAACATTCTGCAAATAAGACTGAAGATTTCTTGTACAAGAGCCAATTATTTAGGTTTAACATGTAACCAGTCACGACAGTTATTCATGACAACCATGTACCTCAGAGCCACAGAACTGGACTGACACCTTATCTCTGCACCCATGAAAGAAATATCCCCCACCGAAGAGAACCTCAGTCAATAAACAGACAAAAGAATGGGGATTAAAAAAGGATTACACTTCCAAAATACCATGAGAAACCTTTCGCTGAACATCACCTGAAATTCCAGTCACTCCTTCTCCTCTGCAGATGACATACTTGCTTGCAGACAAGCCAAATTACAGTAATTTCACACTGATAAGCCGCAGCTATTTCACTGAAGAATCGAGCCGGTCTTGGAAGTGCGGCTAATCAACAGGTGTGGCTTATTTATGGACAAATTCCAGAAAAATGCCAACCCAGAAGTGTGAGCCGGCCAGGAAGGGAGCTGCTGTGGAGCCACTGGCAAGCGGGTGGCGAGCCGCTGCTGGCTTCACGCGAAGCTGAGCCGCTTGCCACAATTGCGTGAAGCCGAGCTGATTGCCAGTGCCGCATTCGCGTGGCCAGCCCGCTGAGCCACTGCTTTTGAGTTGCGCAAGGAGCCGCGGCAGCCAGCACCGGAGGCAGGAGTGCTGTGGCCTGCAGCACGGGGAGGGTGCCTGGGTCTGCATTTAAAGGCTTCGCCGGTCTGTGAAAACTGTCTGCAAATTGAGCACTTGACAGCAAATCCCGCTCTCACGCGATTCTGTTACTAACTCATTACTTTGTTGCACATGGATCCTTGCTTTAAAAAAAATAAAATGTGCGGCTTATCACCTGGTGCGGCTTATTTATGGACAGATTCCGTGGGCTTCCCAGCTACCCAGAAGTGCCGCTTATATCCAGGTGTGGCTTATGAGTGTGAAATTACTGTACCTCATTTTCATTCTTTACTCTGTGTGTTTTTAGAGAGAAGATTCTGTGGATCTAAGATTGTGTCTCACAGTGGATTTTAAACTTACTGTATACAAGAGATTCTGAAACCTTTTTTTAACAAAAAATAATATTAATGAATGATGAAATTGATGATTCACAGATATTCCTTAAATTATCTCTCTTTTTTTTTTGCTTTTTTTGTTTATTTAACAGCTGGCTTCATAAAGTGAAAGATATACATTAATTGTAGTGCTGGCTCACCATCAAGACCATTTTTCTTCATTCCTACTTTTGTAGTTTGGAATGTGTCTCATAGAAATCCCATGGCACAAATCTCTTTTGCACTTGCAAACTTTCACTTGCAGGCTAATGATACAAGCATGACTTTCTGTCACATTAACACATTGGTTAAGTTTTCATTTTATTAGAATCAAACACAAAGAATTCTGTCTTCAGGGAAAATATTAGGAATGTCAGCAATGGGCTTTTTCCTGTGTTATGCCTTGTCTGTACTTGTTTATCTGCTATCTTTTGCATGTAATATTTTTGGTTACATAATCCTAGCTTCTTATTTTACATTTATATGGCATAACATCCAGCTTGCTCAAGCTCCTATTTCCCTAACTTCACTATCATAAAGACATTGATTCGATGATGAATACTAAATAAGTGAAAAAAGAAGAAAAGAGAAAGAACAATCTAAGAACAACTTTACAATATAGGACAAAAACATCTCAAAAGCACATTACAGAGAACAGTCCCTTATAAAAAAGGAAATCTGTAGTCACACGACTAAGACTGATCCAGCAACTTACGGATGTATACCAGTCTAACTGCTAGGGATAGGTGCACCTAGCTACTCATGTTACTTCATGAGTCCCCATCTACCCTATAAAAAATTTAATTTTTCAGGAATGATGTCACATGAGGAAGATAATGTTAGAATGGCCCATGTTTGCTATCTGATAAAATAACTTTACCTTAATATCTGTAAAGTTATGCAGTTATTTCTCAAGTCCTTCCTATACAAAAAGATAACATTTTACCCAATTGAATGCTTTTGTTTATGTTTCAGTTACTTGGCCAACTTGCAATCTGTAAGATTTCAGAAAATGCCCATTCCCAGCAAATTAATTTAGTGTAGACTAAATGTCAATTATGTAAACTTAAATGCTTCCTAAAAGCAAGTAGAGTTGATCACTACTAGAGCGGGGATTATTTATTTACCTCTTCTGCTGTCATGAAACTTTTCAAAGGTATAAAATGCAATTCAAATCTCAGCATGTAGCTATCTCTTCATCAGAACTGAGAGTGGAAACCTTGGTGATGACAAATTCATTTTAGACCTTCTTTAAATTGATTCCTAGAAAGAACCTAGGATGAAAGTCAAAACTGAATTTTAATTTTCAGTGGTCATCTTTTAAAGACCATCCTAATTACAACAAAATAATTAAAAATCTTCCTGGTTCCAGCCAGGAAGGAGTTAGTTTTTGCAGTAGGTCCTCTTCCAGAAGGAGAATGGCTAGGTGGTTATTCTGCATCACCTGACATCATGTAGAGTGGACCGGGAAGGAAGGGTTTCAGGGAAGGAAGGGATTCCTTCTGGCAGGTAGAGTGAGTCAATCAGCCAGGGCAAGGCCCTGTAGTACATGGTGGACAACCTTTGTGAATAATTTGCCTTCTTCTACATTTTCTTATTAATATTATTGCTGCTACTGTTCTTATCTGATTGCTGTTTCCAGTAACATTTTATTATCTCAACCCCTGATCTTTACCTCTATTCCCTTCAGTTCTCCTCTCCAGCCTGCTGCAAGGGGAAGGGGAGGGGGATGGGAAAGAGAGTAAGGAGCACACGGTTTGGAGTCTTTCAGTGGGGACTCTAAACTGGGGACTACCATTCCTAAACCATGACATGTGGAATGCATTATGGCTGTGATTTGCAAAAGAGGCTAGGAAGCCAAAGATGTTTGGGGGGAATATGAACATACGAACAAAAAAATTTTGAAGTTTGATTGCTCTATACCTTAGGATGCTAGAAGAAAAAAAAAAGTATGAGAATAGGTTGCAAGGAAAAAGTCATATGTAATCACCTAGTCATTTCTAAAAACCTTTGCCTGATAATTTAAAGTCACAGTCTGATCAGTAGGCTTGGCCTTTTTGACCTCTTCTTTTGCTTTTTCATACAGGTGCTTATCTTGCACTGCAGCAAACACATTGTACTTGTAGTAGATGAATAAATGAGAAAAATTACATCTATATAAAAGAAAAACTTAGTGGAGATTGGCTTAGAAGAAAATTCAGAGGGCAAACATCCAAGAACAGCAAATGGGTGCAATCCTATGGAAGAGCTGACTTAATATTTCCTTGTTGCTGAGGTGGAGAAGTCAACTGTCACCACTCCCATTCATGGTCTCTTTTTTATGATTTTGGCTACATGTTCTTTATCTGGTCTCCCTCTGACTGCATAATGAGCTAATGAATTCGAGTCAGTTGTCAGAAGATTATTGGGTGCAGCTTTGGTTTTGCTGAGTTACCGAGGCAGGTCAGACAGTGTCTGGATGTAGCCCAAAGAAAAGATGTGCATCACTCAGCTGGAAGGGAGGCCATGGGAGGAGAGATGGATAGCTGCAAAGGGAAGGAAGGGAGTGGGAGGGACTCTTGATATTAGTGAGGCTGTAAGAAAATGCAACAGTGTGGTGACACAATAGCCATCCTTCTAGATAAAAATTGAGTAAATGAAATGCTGGATCTCAAGTTATATTTAGTCTATTATACTACTTGAAAACAGATGTTGAATAAATGCGTATACAGTAACTTATAGAGCCTTCTAAAAAAATGAAGACTGAACAAGATAAAATAACCACATATCAAAAGTTTTAAGGGAAAGGATTCTTGTGACTATAATTCTGTTGTTACAATTCCAAAATAAATGTTTGTCCAAAAAGAAGAAAAATAAATGTATAAAACATGTTTAATGTTTTCCCTCAGATTTACAATGTGGCCTGAGACAAAGCCTTTATGGCCTGATTCTAGAGTATACTTATCAACAACATGTAAAAGCGTATAAAAATAGATGAAATAAATGAAAATAAATTAAAAGGAAATGCCATCTACATTTCACAGAATGGATCCATCAAGAAAAATCTACTGTTTATCAATTTTCTTTAAATATTGGTTATATTCTCAGCAGGGACTGATAATGGATTTTCCCTAATGTGATCTAATGTTACCTTTTATACAAAGATGTATATGTTGAACCATTTTACAGCAGATGTACTGTACTTTTGATTTACATGAGGAACACTAATTAGGCTGGACCAAATATCAAGGCCTGAAGAATTTTTCAGAGTTTACTCAGAATCTCATTACTCAGTAACTTTCTCAGTAAAACAAAAGCCTATACAATAGGCTAAACACTTATATCTAGCCATTTAAGTTTAGGAATCAATCAGTGTTTTCTTAGGAAAAAATGAATATAGCTAAGAAGGTTTGGTTTGGTTTTCTGTGGTTTTTGGTTTTGGTTTTTGGTTTTGGTTTTTCTTGACAGTTTCTGACAGTTTTATGACTAAGACAACTGGTTAGAAGTCATAATAAATTTGATTCTTAATTAAATCACTAGTCTTTTATAACTGCTTTCCTGCCCCCCTGTCCAACTCCCCCCTACCTGGCAATGTTTATACTGATAATCCAACTGGACTATAGCTACCACACTTGCCTTCTCTGCTCTTTGCATTCCCAGCAAAACATTTCTTCTAGTTTTGCAAAATTCCCTTGGAATCTCCTGGTTTTTAAAAATTCAAAGCATCTGCATGTCAGACTCAGCCAGCTCCTCTAGGAATTTTTGGTTCATGTTATTTAGACAATCAGATTAAACATGTATATCTATAGTGGAAGATATTTTTCCTATTCCCTGAGGATTGTAATGGCCTGAAAAAGCATTTCATTTTCCTAATCTGATACACATATAGCATTCTGCTTCTTCCTAATTAGAGAACATTAACATTTCTTGAGCATTAAATCAATTTTTTCACTCTTGTTGACATCTTACCATCTGTGTCTGGTTGTGAGCTTTTATCACCATGAGAATTTTATTTTGAACCCTAATATTCTTTACTGCCTTCAGTCTGTAGTTCTGTGGTTTTCCCTAAGTTCACATGTGTACTATATTCAAAGGTATACACTATCTACAAGAGTACCTACAGAAGTTGTCCAACACTGGACTATCAAGTTCCTAGTGTGTGAATGTTGTTATTACAGTAACTGTTAAGAAAGGTATTGCTTTCACACTGTCATTTCATGCTATTTAACTTAGTTCTACTTATAGTACCTAGAGGTGTTTCATAAACTAGTGAAGTACAGTAATTTCACAACTGTAAGTTGCACCTTTTTGGTTAAAATTTTGATCGAACCTCGGAAGTGCGCCTTATAATCTGGTGCGCCTTATAAATTGACAAAGTTCAGAAATTTGCCAACCCAGAAGTGCGAGCTGCTAGCGCCAGCAGCCCATGCCACAAGTGCTGCAGCAGCCGGCGCCGGGGGTGGGCGGGAGGGAATGCCAGGGCCCACGGCATGGGGAGGGCACCTAGAGCTGCATTTAAAGGCTACGCCGGTCTGTGAAAACTGTTTGCATATTGAGCACCTGCCAGTGAACCCTGCGATCGTGTGATTCCTTTACTAATTCTTTACTTTGTTGCACCCAAATCCTCGCTGCAAAAAATAAAGTGCTCCTTACAGTCTGGTGCGCCTTATATATGGACAAAGTTTGGAAATTTGCCAACAACCCAGAAGTGTGCATTATAATCCAGCACACCTTACAGTTGTGAAATTACTGTAATTTAGAAATATTTTATATTCCATCTTTTGATCAGACATATATGTTATCCACATATAAGAACGTGTGCCTAAGTGTCTTGTCAATAACACTACAAAGATCTCTTTACAAGTTTCAAGTTTCACTGTCTTTGAATTCAGAACCTGATTTCAAGTTCAGACCTCATTTCTAAATAATCTCTTCAGAACAGAAACAGTTAATTTTATTTCAGAGATATGCAGCTTTTTTTAAAAAAAAGTTTGTTCACTTAAATGCGTAGGTTATTTATCAACATTTCAAATCTTAAGTAAAATAGGAAAGCATCCAGCCAAAGAATGTAGATCAACTTTGCTCCCATAAATCAATTTCTGACCTTTCTGCTTGAGAGTCACTGCATTCTTATCTTCTGTAAATGAACTCAAATGCTATTTTTTTTTAATGACATGACTCCAAGACTTAGCACATCTAATTATGCACCGGACAGCCTTCTCTTCATTATAATTCTAAAGAGATCATTAAAGAGCTACAACAAATGGGAAAGGAACACACTTCATGTCAGGGATAAGTGAAGACCATCTACAACTGAGGGGCAGGAGGCAGGAGCTGGGGGTGTTGACTGGACAGTGTTCTCCTGGGGCTGAGCAGGGGGAAAGCCTGGCTGGTAACAAGGCAAGGGCCTCAAAGAGGGCCACTGGGGGTCCCATCAGTGTGACAAGGTGACAGGGCTAAAGACAGCACTGAGGACATGGTACAAAATACTGGAGGGGATGATCCAGAAGATGTGTCTGATGTCCATCTGGGGGACAGGGCTGCAGTTAAATAATCCTGCAGCTCAACTCAGATGGGTGTTGAGGGCAATGGCCTTAGGCAGATTCCTGGGGTGACAGTTTGGGTAGGGCTTCCAGAGGAGGCTGGTCAAGATTGCTGGGGGACATCAGTGCTAGAGAAGTAGAAGAAGAAAAATATGTACATAGATGTGCTACAGGGGACTTACAGATGCTGACAATGATGAAGGCAGTAACAAATGGCCAATGTGTAGTTATTTTTGACATAGCCATCAACCTTGTTGTAAGGAACTGAAAATTTCTACTGAAACATGTGATGTTTCCTGTCCACTGACCCCAGCAAAAATTGTAAGCACCTTTCAGCACCACGGTGCATGAAAATATGATGAAAATATTTAGGATTTGTATAAAACTCATGGTTGCACTAGGTAAAAAGGCATACTTACTTAGGAGATTATTTTCTTTGTCAGGCCTTTCCTGAAAGGAAAGAAGTGATATTCGCCATCTCAGCTGCCTTCAAAAGCCTATTTCTAATTGTTCTGTTGTTTGATTTAATTTACATATGAAAACAGACATTTCTATTACCTGCTATTTTACAGTTGTCTCGTTCATTATTTCAGTCTGAAATAATCAAATTATGCCAGCACTATTCATGTATTGCCAGACTACATTTCTCCCAAAATTGCTTGTTTCAGTCCATAGTTGATAAGGAGGTTCAAAGTCACTACAGATTATGCTGAATTTCCTCCCATCATCAGAAAACATATTCCTGCTAACACCACAGATTTAGAACACAGATTATAAATGGTTTGTGTACTTCACACATTTAAACCAAAAGACTAATAAATCCTCTGCCTCCCAAACTGGCACCACTCTGCAGCCGTAGGACAGGGAGAGAGAAGATGAAGTCTGTCACTGCCCAGGCACATCTGCAAGGGCAAGGGGAGCCTACAAGGTCTTGGAACTGGAATTGTGGGAAATGGTAGGGGGTTGGTGGGAAGACCATGTGGAAGAGGAGGCTGATAGGCATTACTGTCTCTGTGTTTGTCATCTTGCACAATCTGCCTTGTAAATTTAGGAATGTAACTGATGGTTCACATCATAACTATATTCTAAAATGCAATTAAGATTGAACTAAGTGTGAAATTTTCGCAAAGACTTTTTCTTAATTTAATTTAGAATATCTTGGTCATGAACAATTTCTTATATCTGTGTTATTGCCATTTGCAGGAAGGCTTGTAAGGCTTTTCAGTTACATCAGATATTTTGGTCAAAGATATAAAACTTCTCACCCAATTGCCTCCATTTTATTATTAGACAGTCAGACCCACAGTACTATATTTTAAGTGAGTACCAATTGTATGGGTTTTTTAATGTATTTTTTAAAATAAATGCAGCAGGTGTTAGCAAGAGAGCTTTCCAGAGAGAACCCATCAATACCGCTCCAAGCAAGCTAGAATCTAGGGTTTCTGGTAGGGTCTTTCTTCCCGTTTAGTACCCTGGATATACAATACAATCAGATCACTGGCAAGATTGACATGGGAAAAGATAAATTTCTCAATTCAACTGTCACAGAGTGCAATTGCATTCCATATAACACATACCAAGTTCAGGACAGCTAAGAAAACCAATGTTTGTATTTCAACTGTATGAGAAAGTTGATTTTGGACATGGTAGCTAAGTGCATGAAATCCCTCATTTTTTAACTAGATTAAGCACCAAGGAAAACAACATATACTGTCTGAGTGAAATAGCAAGTTCTAGAAAACTTTTGAAGCATTTCAGCTTCAGTAGGTTCAGGGGCCTTGGCATTCATGAAGACATGCTACATAAATTTGATTTATATGGGCTTTTTAGTAAGTAATTCCAAACTTTTTAAAAAAGGCTTGTGGCCTTCTCCACAAAATGCATTTCTATTCCTTAAAGGAAATGTCTCCTGACAATTTTATCACTTTCTTCCTATGGACATGCAGAAGGAACAGATTTTGGGAAAACTGATTGTTTACAGAGTATAACTATTAGAGCCTGGAAAAAGCAGTAACGTTTTGCCATGTGAATTTATGAGATAATTCAAAGTCTCAAACCTATAAAATAGCTTTTTTTTTGCTACAATAAAATAAAAAGCAGCTCTAAATATATAAATATAACAGGCTGCTAAAAAGAAAAACGCATATAGTTAAATTATGACTTTTATTTCTTCCTGATTTTTAAATTCGTTTTAATTGCTTTAGGTTTTGTTTATTTTGGTTTTGCTCAGTTGATCTTTTTTCATTCCTTTGGGGCTTAGTGCTTTCATGTGCCTGATTGAATATTTTTTGACTTCAGATACATATGTAGATGTATATGGGTGTAAGTATGTTGTTATCCAAAAAACTGCACCCTTGTCCCATCCACATAAATTGAAAAAGTCAAATGGGGTCTTTTATTTAAGGATGTAGACGTATGTAGTCTAAAATATATGGGCTTTCTTCATTTTTGTGCTATTTTGTTGATTTTCTTCAATAGGTTTACTAGAAGGACGTTACTTTTACAAAATATTAATGCATCAATGTAGATCTGCATGAAAATTAACTCTCAGAGAGAGGTTAAGCACAGGATGTGATTAAAATTTATCTCTCACACACAAATATCATACTTCTGATCTTTCAAATATCTTTATCACATTAGTTCTTCAGAATTGAGAAAACACATTAGTAAATTCAGAATAACCAAATCAAAGAACATTTCTTCTACAATTGTTCCATCTTTGCAAAGTCCACAGTCCTTTAAAAGAAATCTCATTAAATCCCAAAGGAAATAAATTTTAAAAATTTTCTTTCTTTTAAGGCCAACTCTTATATTTTCTTTCCATTTTAAGTCCTGATAATTAGCCATATTTAACTTATCACATCTTGAAGTTTCTTTTAAAATTTCTTTGAAAAGTTTGACACATGACTGCAAAATAACTATGTTTTGCAACTGTGCTCTGATTAGATGTATCCTACCACACTTGTAATAGTTTTGGATGAGAGAGGAATAGAATTTTCTTTAATTAAATGTTAAGGATTATAAGAAATGGAATAGAAACTCTGCAGGCTGGTTTTTGATGTTTTTTATTCATTTTGTACACTGCTTGACTTAATACTAATGAACTAAAGTACAGGGCTGGTTGGCTGTAACTCCAGTGTACTGTCCATAGTATCTTTACAGCTGCTCATTTCAAACAGTGTTTGGTTAATACATTTCCACCCAAGTTTGTTGTATTTTTGTCTAGCAACAAGAAAATCTGTCTGTGATGCAGCTGAGAAACATTTTTAGGAAAGGTAATTTTTTGCAGATATTTTGCAGACATGAGAATACCTTGGCAAAGTAAATGCTCAACTGAAATATCCTTGTTACCCTTTCCTTCAAACCAGGCCTTCAAATGGTGTCTTCTATCCCAAATCAAACTGAGCATAGACAATCTAAAGGCTAAGAGTAAATCACTTTAAAGTCTAAAAATGAACATACAACTGTCTCATGTCCATGTACACTTTTAAAACATGCAAAATCTTTTTTTTTTTTTAGAAAAGCTATTTTACATTACTATGATCTGTCAAAGATCTATAATCAACATACCATCTAGTGATTATTTCTTAGTCTGTATCCCAGCTAAGACACTAACATAAGTTTAAGCAGCTCCTTGGAATGCCTAGAAATACTTACATTAAATAATTGATGAAAGTTGTTGAGCTGAATTAACTAAAATTTAAAAGGGCAAACTGAAATACAGATTCCAATATTAGATAGTGAAAAAATTGGCCACAATGTGATGGCAAAACTAAGTACTTTTTTTTTAAATGCCTTTCAACAATTAGAGGAATGCATTAAAAAGAGAGGAAGGTTTGAGCCTGATGCATTCAGTATGCTCCTAAATGATTTAGAGAAAGATAAAACTGTTGCTCTCATTTCCCTGTCTCCAGGTAACGCTAAAGTACAGTAATTTCACAATTATAAGCTGCACCTGAATATAAGCCGCATTTTTTTTCTTTTTTTTTTTTTTTTTACTGCAAGGATCCATGTGTAACAAAGCAACAAATTAGTAACAGAATCGCTGCCAGCTGGGTTTGGTGTCAGGTGCTCAAGTTGCAAACAGTTTTCATAGACCAGCAAAGCCTTTAAAGGCAGCCCCAGGCGCCCTCCCCGGCCAGCTCTCACTTCCGGGTTGGCATTTCACTTCGATTTGTCCATAGATAAGCCGCACCTGAATATAAGCCGCACTACTGGGGTAGGCTGGATTCTTCAATGAAAAAGGTGTGGCTTATAATCGTGAAATTGTTGTATTTGGATCAGCCAACAGTATAAAATAAAGGGATCAAAGATGAAGAGATTTAAATGGAAACGATATATAATGAGTTTACACTTATGTAAGTTCTAAAATAAAGAGAATACACTTAATAATGGTATTTTATACGAGACACAATAGAGAATGAGCCAAAACATTACCAGCACAAAGTATGTATCTCACAGAAAAGCAAAATATAGGGGCATGCCAAGATGACAAAAAAGACGCTTTTACTTTCAGCAAAGGAGCCAAAAGTTGAAGTAAATTTTTCTTGAGGCCTTAAAGTGACTATGAAAATACTTCATAAACACCTTAAATGGAATATATAAACCACGGATCAGAAGGGCTATCCAAAAACTCCCCCTCATCCCACTTCTAACTTGCTTAAAAGCTCGAACTGCTTATGTTTCCTGGCAAGAATTCTTTTAAAAACCTACAGTTGTATTTCTGTACTGTATTTTCTGTACACACCCATGATTGGCACCCCATCTCTGCCTTCCGCCTGTGGTTGCTTGTGCTACAGAAGCTTGGCAGTTCTGTGCCTCCTTTCACTAAACACCCTCCTGGGACCCTATACCTAACCTTACACTGTGTCCAACTCAAAGCAGAGAGGTTTGTAAAACCAGCCCAATTCGGTGGGTACAGACCTAGAAAATAGAAAACTTCTTCCTGCTGTAAGAAAGAAGAAAGTGCTTTGAGGAATAACCCTTACATTTAAAGAGAATACCTGCAATTACCAGGCTGAGAGCTTTTCTAAGTGCTGAAAAACAAGTGTCACCCTTTCCTGTTTCTGGAGCAGAGAGACCTGTACATCCCATAAGCTGCAGAAGGCTTGAAGAGAAACTGGTGAACAAAATTTCTCTCCTTAGTTAATGGTAAGGCTAAAGCTTGGATTGTCTGCCTTAGATTTTGAAGTGTCTCAAAGTCCTTGAAATACCCAACAGCAGTTCACTAGATTTGACTAAGCCTTCAGGTCCCTAAAGTCAATGACTGACTTATTGTTTCAATCTTAAAGACATAACCAGATTCAAAAGTGCCTTTTCTGGATAAGTAGCTACTAATCTCCATTTATAGCTCTTCTGCACTTCAGATTTAGCCTTATAATCATCTAAATTCTGAAGAAGTGAAACTTTTAGACTTACTGAGGTGTACAGTCAATATGAAAGGCATAATACTGACTTAAAGGCAGGCCCCATGAGTAGCCAGGAAAGGGAAGACCTAGGGCTAAGAGCTGTATGCCTTAGCTGCAGTGGATTTGAACTTAACAGGTTTGTAGTCCAGGAAATTATGTGTGCCACTGGCAAATAAAGATGATTTTCTGTCGAGATGGAAGTTCAAGAGCCTAATGTGGACAGAAAAACATGGAAACGTGACTTGGAAAGGAAGAAAGCTACTTCTTTGTCTCCTGCATGTGATACACTGAAGCTTCCCTTCACTAGTGCTCCATCTTAGTAACTCCAACATTCCTGCTGTATCAGGCTTCATTTACAGGACTGAAGCAGTTCCCCATTTTCTTCTTTCAATTGGTTCCCAGGTTAGGCTGCCAGGTTAGGTTAAGAGTGATGAGGAGAAGTAGAAGGGCATGTCAAGTTTTTAGCTAGGAGTCCCTAGATTTTGGTCCTACCTGCCTTCACTGTCTGGCTGCAACTGCCTGATGTTCATACTTAAATAGAGTCTAAAGAGCAGTACTGGAGAGCTTTCACCAGTTAATCAAATGCTGTGACACCTAACGTACACAGGCAAGTTCAGACAGACCTAGTATTGTTCTTCCCAGACTCTGAGCTGGTCAGAACTAGAAACTGCTTAGCCATGCTGGTCTGGTTCTGTGCCAAAGCTAACAAGCTGTGGGCTTACCAGGTCAGGCATAGTGCCACAGAAAATCCTCTGCGTGGCTTATGGGTCAGAATAGCTTCTTGTAGCCAACCTCAGAGCTGACACAGAGAAACTCAAGTCTGCTTCTTCATGTGTGTGGAGATAGGTACAGGAGCTGAGCTGCTTGCTGAGCCCTTCCTTTTTGGTCTGAACACAAGAATTTTCTGCTACAAGACTCCAAAGCGGAGATGGATGATTCTTTCCAAGATACTACAGGAGCAAGTTACAGTGCAATATCCTTCAACTATCTAGGGCCTGGGCTTTGCTCAGCTCTCCTACTGCACTGTGGAGTCCCAATGAGGCCTCTTATGTAGGGGACAGACAAGTTTAGCCAGGAGTCATAGCTGCCTGAGTCAGCCTTTTAAAGTCATTTAGGAAACCATGTGTGATTTGGGTTTATAATGCATCTTTGAGTTTGAATATATTACCTTATTCTTCTGGATTTTGACTTCATGATGCTTTTCCAAAACAATTTATAAACTTATATAAACCACTTCTTATTTAGCTTGGTGCTCCACACTTCTCATTTCATTGTTTCTGCATTGACAACTGAAGTGAGACAGCTGATGGAGCTTGTACAGCAGACAGGTTTTCACAAAGCTAATTTCACATGATGATAGCACCCTGAAATGGTTTGCCAGTTTCATTTGTGCTTCAGTGTCAGGGAAGACCAGAAAAGAAAGCACAAGTGACTGCATTCTGCATGCAAGGTTGTATCACACCTTAGATTGGCCTTAAAAATTTTGGAACACTGTAAAAGTTACACTTCTGCACGAAATTCTACGCATCTAAATTTAATGGCTAAATTATGAAATCATCAAACTAAGATATAAGCAACACAGGAAAACACGCCCTTTCACATCATTGTCTAGGTCTAGGTCTAGGAAATTAGGACTCCTGATATAACTATGTAGGTGAAGAGCCTAGAATTGGAGGCAGTGAGCATTTGAATAGTCACACTGAATGTCAACTATCAGTGATTAAAAGTGGGTTTTACATAAGACCTCTTCCATGCAGAAGACATGAATGGCAGACAACTAAAAAGGATGAGCCCTACTGTTGTTCCAGCAAACTAGAATCCCTGTGCTGTAGATCCGTCTTTCTTAACTTCTTCCAAAATCACAGTGTGTGAATTAGAAAAAAAAAATATGGAAAGAAAATACTCCCCCTGGTGAGCAGGAAATCTGAATAGCGAGTCATGTAACTGAGCATACCTATCAACCAGTTAAATTATGTGCTAATGACTGTGCAGTCACTGAAGAGCATTTATGCACCTGCATTTTGAATTTGACACTGATGGGCAAAGCAAAGGGGAATATGTATGTATGAGATTGCTTTATGGCCAATCTTCACTATTTTCTTGATTGACTGATTGGATGACTCACTACTGTGATTTGCCTCTTACCACTTAAAAGATTCTCTGCCATAAGGCTGTCAGTGGGAAGGAGATTGCTTTTTAGCAAAAGCAGTCATTTACAGCAATCAGGGAAAGAAAAGCAGCCATAGTAAACAGAGCTAGGTGGTATGACCTTAAATATCCTGTTAGTACTCACAACGTCCTGAAAGAGGATATCTGCAGCATGATGGACAGGGCAGGTCCAGGTCTTCCAGATTTTTAATTGCAGCTGCAAGGATATGTCTTTGTCTTTATTTTATGTGATTTTTGTGTTCATCCCAGGTTTAGCTGGAAAAATAAATGCTGCTTATAAGAGTCTCTCCATGAGCAAATAATTGCAAATAGATTATCTAGCCACAAATAAAATGTTTTAGCTAGAGCCTTTCTTTAATATGAGAAGTTTGCATAACCCTGTAACCACTATGACTGCTATGGTTACCTCTGTGGAGCACTAAATACAAGGCAGGGACTCATCTCTGACTCAGAATAGTTCACATCCCCACAGTTAAACTCTGCAACTGCCCAAAACAGAAAGGCTTTATTTAAATGGCCTCTCAGGAATGGGTTTTAGCTCTTACTAAGCTCCAAACTGCCTGTGCAAGCACTCATTCACATGACTATGCCAGGGAGTCTCCTAACAGTCTAAAAGTTGCACGTCAATGCCTTACCACTTTTTTATAAACAGAGGAGCCAAAGCCAATAAAATAAGGATCACGCTTGAGAGGAAAAGTTAAAATATGCCCTAACTGACATATCCACATATTCCATCCTTTTGGTTAGAGCTCGAATTTATTTTGTTTAGATGAGGGAGGATATCTGCTGACAAACAGAAGTGGAGAAGACTCATGTGCATATGTTGTATACCATAATAGTTTGGATTTACACTGATATATTTATCATCTTAACTTCCATCTCACTACACTTTGAGAGTACAAGAGAATGGGGATAAATTTGCAGTTGAAAATGTGTTCACACCTGCATTAAATGAAGGCAGAAATAATGCTTAGATTATTCAGCCTGAGAAAATATGGGCCCTGATTTCATCTTCACTAGCTGTGTTGGGAATCAAGAAGGAAAATATGTTCTTCAGCTCTTGGCAGCAGATTTCATTTTAGCAGAAGCTAGGTGTTGTGTGGGGATTTTTAATAATCAATAAGGATCAGTAAGGATTTGAATCTATCCTCCAGAGGGATAATATTGCTATGTGAACAACTTTCATTATCTGCAGGAAGTTGCTGGGATGCCACATGTGTTTGTCACTAGGGAATTTTCTAATCAAAACTTCTGTAAACACTTATGGAATCCCTTATGAATTGTGGAATGCCAAACATCAATGCCAGACATCTCTGTCTTCGAAAGGAGAGTGCAGATCTGGATACCACTGAGGTTCATAGAGACCCAGGGCATTCTCCCTTAGCCAGTACTGAGCAGCCTTACTGACAGGGTGACACTAGCAACCTGCCAAACCTGACTCTTGAAACCCATCTGTTTATGTCTCTACAAGCCACATGCTCTTAAAGTTTTTATGTGGCTATACTACTTGTTAGACCCTTGCTGCACCAGTTTAAAAATTGCTGGTTCTTGCAGACAGCTGCTGCTTTTGCTTCCCGTCATTTTGTGCTTCCTGCTCTTATCTTTTCAACACCTTTTGTTGCTTTCAGCTCTCCTTTAATCTTCATGGTTTAATTGCTTTAATCTTGTTTTAATCCATCTGACAATGGATTTTTCTGTTTGCCTTGCCTTTTCTTATAAAGGTATTTTAACACATGCCTTTCCATTTTCCTTATCCTTTTGTCTTCTGTTACCAGGTTTCTGTTTCTCTTCGTTTTTTTTTACTTTGCCTGCCCTTCTACCACAGACAGACTCCTAGATAAACAAACAGAATTCTTGTTCCATATTCATCGGCTAGAATGAGATTTTTTTTGAACTAGAAAAGGCTATCTAAGGACTTCTAAAAACTGTCACCTATAAAGGAATGAAAGGGCAGGTTTTGATATTCTGGTACTTTATTTTTAACCATTTCTAGTAGAAAGGTCATTAGCTCAGTTAGGTAGAGCTAATAATGCCAAGGGCACAGATTTGATCCCTGTACACATCATTTACTTAAGAGATGGACTGGATTATTAAGAGTCCCCCCCATCTTAGAATGTTCTGTGATTCTGAGTAAATTACCACACAAAAAAAAAGTTTAAGACATTTTGTCCAAAATTTTCCTTTTCTTCCATCAATATTCATCAAGACTTCTCTAATTTTGCAAGATTATGGCAGACTAGAACCCACAGAAAAATTTACACAGACATATTTGTGGAAGAATGCAGGTATGATTTTGGCATCAGATTAATTAATTTAGTTTAATTATTGCATTATGATTTATTTATACACAAGAAGTTTTAAAGTCTGTATGGTATGGATACTTAACCTGTAGTATGAAAGATAATATTTTTATAGTATTCATTTTCAGGGAACATTTTATCTATTTTAAACACCCTCCTGAGAAGAAAGTTTCAAGAGATGGATACATATGTGATTTGCAAAGACTAATGGAGGAGTATCAAAACACAAAGAAGGATTAAAAATAACCTTGTAGGAAAGGTTTAGTTCAACCAATATGTTTCTTTGTGAAAATGATTCAGTACTGTTTTGCACTGTCACTTAAAAATACCTTTAAGATTTGAATAGAGTCAGATTCTCTTGTGTAGATGGAGACTAAGCATAGAACCTCTGGGTCTCAGATTAGAAGATTCTGTTGCTATTATTTCAGCAAAATCATAGTACAGCATCTATATATCCCTCCAAATCTTACATTCCTTGCAAATTACAGGTAAACATAAATTTGTTACTAAAGCCACATCCCTACAGTAAGTAGGCACCAAGTATACTTTCATCAGAGCTCATTACCTTTGAATAAGTTTCCAGCTATGACTTAAAATAAGGACAGAACGGGTTCGTACCAACTCAAAGTGCAGGCAGGGAAAGCATATATTAGCTCTGGATGTGTGTAGCACAGGGCTGCACCCGCCCACAGCAAACACACTGCAGACCTCTGTTCAGGGCTCAACATGTCAAAAGTGAACAGAGATTCCCTAGGAATGTATGGGGATTCCAAAAGGAGAAATCCAGGACTGAAACATACCTACATGACAAACTAAAGGAAAGGACACACAGGCACAATTTTTTTTTCAATGAAAGTGGAGACAGATGATGTCATTTATTCTTTATCATAAATCCTACTTGTATACCGAGAGAAGGTTTTTGGACCATCTTTCAGGTGCCTGATTTCTCACCGAGCTGAGAAAGCTAAAAATAAAATAAATTTCTGTCCTATTATTTTGCCATACCTATTTAATATGCAAAATTTGGTTCTAAAACAATAACGTTTAGACCACTAGCATGATAGCCCCAGGATTACCTAAACAAGATTTCTTAAAATCAGGGAAAATGTAGAATAGTTTGAATCAAGTGATAGCAATGGCAAGTAAACTCCTAAATATTCTGAGACAGACCTGGACTGAAATATTATAAATATTTTGGAAATTTTTATAGATAAAACACACGATGAGGACAACGGCAATGATAATACAGCAAAAATAACATCAAAAATGCACTCAGAAAAAGGGAACTTCTTGAAGTTAGAAGGACTGAACCAAACAAAAAGGAAAACTATGAATTTTGAAAAAAAAAAGGGAGCAGAATGTTTTTTTCACTAACGGACTTAGGACAGGATGCAGTTTAGGAAAAAAATGACCCAATTTCAGATTCAACACTATTATTTCCAGTGATTTGCTCAGCTTTTACATAAAACCATGTGGAAGTAAAAATGAAAAACAAAACCAAAACTTGCAACTATGCTTATTTAGGATACTTAGAGCTATACTGCCATTGATATCTGGGAAAGTTTTTCTGGGGCTAGAGAGGCAGACAAAGAGGTGAAAAAATAACAAAAAGTGAGTGTTTGATCTATTCTGCTTTGGCATTCTGCAGGCTTAAAAGACAGACCATGCACTCCACTCCCCTGCTTTCTTTTTTCCCAATGCTCATAATTTAGCTATACTGACAAGTCCTATGTTAACAGCCTGTTTTAACCCACTTAGTGACAAAAGGCTCTTATTCCTGTTGTCTTGAAATCTATAATTGTCTTTTTCAGCCAGGATTTCTTTGATGCAGGAAATGACTCATATCAGACCTACCTTGAATGTTAGAAGAACTAGGACTGATCCCTGCAGCTCCTCTGATATAACATTGGGCTCAGGCAGTGCAGCAGCACTGGGACATCTCAGAGCCAAAGTATCTTCAGATGGCCCAAGCTGTCAGTAGGTGACCTTTACCAGGGGGAGTGATATCTATCTAGCACACACAAAAAAATATATATTATATAGAAACTATATATATTATACATTCCATATATAATATATAATATA